>JACEVL010001051.1:0-317500 GCA_020284085.1 Aporrectodea caliginosa
TAAAAACAGTGTTATTTTTTTAATAAAACAAAAAATTTTTAAAAAATTTTTAAAAATTTTTTAAATAGAAAAAAAAACAGATTTAAATTTTTGGGGAAAAAAATATTTTTTTTTAAAAAAAAAAAGGAAAAAAATTTCCTTTTCCCCCCGGGGGGCCCGCTGATTGGGAACGCTCGCTTTTTCCTCTACCCCCACAACCCAAAAAATTGCTTCAATCTTTAAAAAGGGGGGGGGTTTGCCCCCCAAAGCCCCAACCATGTCCGGGTTTAATTACTGTTAGGAAAATGTTAAAAGAATGTTTTTGGGATTTTTAAAAAAGGGGGTTTGGGGTTTTAAACGGTAATTTTCCCCAAAACGCGCAAAATTACCCCGAATTTTCCCCGGCAATGAAGCCAAATGGCGCCAAAGCGTCAAGAAGGGACCCCAAAAGCTTTTTGAAGGGGTACCGTCCAAAGTCTTTTGAGACGGTCCGTTTTTTCCCCGGGACCAGGCGAACGGGGGAAGTTGCGTCTGTGTCAGCTTTCGAGTTTCAATAAACGAGTATTGTATTATATAATAGGAAACTACTTGCAACCCACCTCGTGTCAAGCACACGTCCACTTCGCAAAATCTGAGCTTCCACTTCCAATGACACCTCTCTCAGCTCACGTTGATTTTTTACTAGGCTGGCTAGGCTGTAGAATACTGTCAATTAAAGCCTTGGAGTGATTCATTGCGGTTATTTCTCTCACAGCATCATGAACTGCAAGTTCTAGTCTATGGTTAAGACAGTGTCGTGTAAATAATCTTGTATACTTGACAGTTGTGTCACTATACACCAGATTTACTCCCGAGCATCACACTTGCACCATCACTCACGATCGCAATCCAGTTTTCATTTAAGTAGGCCTACTCTTTCGTAAAGCCGGCTAATTGCAAACACTTCTCTAGAGCAAGAACTATGGCTGCAGCTGTCTGTGCCTCCAGTTCAATCAGATCCAGAAATATAAAAAATACTGGCTCTGTTGTCAATGGCTTTTATATGGAAAACTAAAGCAGCTTGTTTACCGACTGTGGGCGATTCGTCGATTACCACAGAAAGCTTCAATGAAGAAGTGACCGAATATGAATGGGGGACTTAAACATGGGGCTATCTGCGCCGTGCACATGTATACCCACATTTTTGCAAACATTTTGAGCGTATACCCGCGTTATTCACCAAATTCCAGTGGGTATACGGTGCTTGCTAATAATTGTCAGTGGGTATACGCCGTATACCCGCGTATACCCTCGACTACACCACTGATATAGCCTATACAGAGTTTATGTGCCATCGTTGACAATAATCATACATCTTTGAAGCACAAATAATTATGATGACGTGAACTGAACTAGATTAGCACGAATCCCAAAGTAGACTTCTTAGGTGTATAGGCCTGTAGTACTCAGCCCGTCTTGGTTTGCCTATCAACGCTCAGATTTAAAATCAGCTTTATCATAACAAACTCATTTGATAACATTTCAGGGAGGCCATACAACTTCTTCCCAAACGAGAGCTGTCTAAGAGTTTCCCGGTTGCTCAAGAAGCCAAAAGATTGAAGAAGTACACTCGTCAAATACTTGTGAGTATACGGCTCTGCACTTGGTTTTAGAGTGGCGCTTTAGAAGTTTGGACTTTACGATTACGATTAGTTGGCATTATATTTGCATAAATGCATGTATAAATGTTATAGTATACACTTCTCAGACATGTATGTATCTCGAGATGTACTACAACGCCTCTTAAGTACCTCACAAAAGCGTCACCTACGCCTGCTAAATGATGTCAAAGGTTCGCAACATCCGAAGCCTCTGCAGCACCGAGCACACTCCCTCGCAGATGGTAAAAGACGCTGCATACAATTACAAGGGCATCTCTCTTCCACCGGGTGTAGGCCTATGTGGGGAACGGCATTCCTCGCAGTCGGCAACTGATCGGAGGGTGTCAGACATACTTGAGAAATACTTCTAGATCTATACGCATTGTAGCGATTAAATCTTATCAAATGCCATGTTTAACTAATTAATTAATATAATACTAGTATAAGCTAGTCAATTACAGTGGCGATATATAAAAGATGTAGTGGCGATAAATAAATATAATATTAGACTAGGTAAGAGGCTTTTAAACGTAATTTAAATGTCACGTGATGTGCTATGTTGCTAAGCGACCAATGACGCTAGGTGGATAGAAACACAGGGACGGTTAAAGACCGGTAATAACAGTTGAGACGTTGTAAGTTCAAGAGAGAAGAGTGGTGAAAAGAATTGCCGAGAATGGAAGGAAACGGCAGCATCGTTTGAGTTGCGGAGATATACGTGGATCGACTTTATTAGGAGCGATCACGGTGAATCCAGGATTTAAAGTGTTTCGATCGAAGTGGAGTTCGAGCGAACTTTAATCTTGCGAGTGTCGGTGGTAGTGAAACGTTGCCACGACATTATTCGATGAAGTAAGACGGCGAGATTTGAAGTCAATCGTTCCTGCGTAAGTTAGGAAAGACTGTCATTCTGCTGTAGTTACTGTTGAGAGAAAGTGGATGTGTAACGGAGTAAAACAGTGGGATTGCTAAGTCATTCGTTCCGGCGTAAGCTTGGAAAGACTAACATTCAACTGGAATTACTGTTGCGAGGTTGTTTGGGAGCGATCGTCATTCGGAGTCAACTGCGAGCCAAGTGGACGGTTAGTTGCGAGGAATTTAAAGCGTGAGACTATTTTCCTACGTGTGGATTCGGATATTTCTACGCTACCTTGACTTTCAAAGACGGAGAAGTGATGTACGTATTCGAGACCAGCGATTGAACCTCGAGTATCTACGACTACGTGAGACCAATCCAAGAATTCTTCTACGATAACTTCGACATGGGATCCACGTGCACTTGTAATGGGGAATCAGATAAGCCTCATAATAATCTATTTATTGTAGATTAAATACGCCACTATAGGTAGATAGGATTTGCTGTAATTGTTGTACAGAATTGACTTATATTTTCAATATTAATTTAATCTATTTACTACCATGTGTCCAGTGTCAATATTTTCAACAACACTTATCGTACGTAAGGCCTTCTCAGCCAAGTTCGACTAAGCTAAAAAGCTATATATTAATTATTAGGCTACAACTTTGGGAGCTCATAGTCCAGGATTTGAGAGACTTTATTATGCTTAAGTAAACCGTTAGTTAATTTGCATTAGGATAGTAGTAGATTGATTAGTTTAATTTGAATTATAACGGTACGCATCTGTAGGTCATTTGAAACGGTGCGATTAGATATTAAATTTATGACGTAGTAATTCCATAGAGTACATATCAATAAGAGGTTACATATAGAGCGTCATTAGTATTCGAGAATTTTATATAGCACAAAGCTATTAATTTATTACTTAGCCGAAACAAAAGTAAGCAAGTAAAATGTCCGTTACTGACTACCAACAGTGGTTAAAGATGGGCCAAGATCTCGGAATGGAAGGAGAGGAATTGAAAATTTTTGTACGAGAGAAACAGGCTGAACTGAGAGAAGAGAGAGCCAGAGAGAGAGAAGATAAAAAGGCTACTGAGCGATTAGAAGAAGAGAGAGCTAAGCGGCAAGCAGAGGATGAGCGTGCTAAGCGCCAAATGGAATTAGAAGAAGCTAAGCGGCAAGCAGAGGATGAGCGTGCTAAGCGCCAAATGGAATTAGAAGAAGCTAAGCGGCAAGCAGAGGATGAGCGTGCTAAGCGCCAAATGGAATTAGAAGAAGCTAAGCGGCAAGCAGAGGATGAACGGGCTAAGCGCCAGATGGATTTGGAATTAAAGAAAATTGAGGCAGAAATTAAAATCAAGGAGATTGAAGCAAGGGCGACTGCTGATCGTCAACAAAATGGAGGCAGTAATGTAATGTTTGTAAATGATAATGAAGAAGGAAATAGTGGAAATAATGGAAGGGGAATGAGAGACATTAAATTTCCCAATTTTAATGAAAACAAGGATTGCTTAGACGCATATTTATTAAGATTTGAAAGGACAGTGGAGGCGTACGAGATTCCGCAAAAACTTTGGTCCTTAATACTAGCTAGACATCTAGAAGGGAAAGCCTTAGAAGTCTACCAGAGATTATCTTCTAGAGAGGCACAAAATTATGAATGTCTTAAAGAACAATTGCTCAAGAGGTTTAGATTGACAGAAGGCGGTTACAGACAAAAATTTAGAGAAAGTCGAATTGAAATTGGAGAGAATTGTTCTCAATTTTTGGAAAGATTGAGGAGATACCTTAGACAGTGGATGGCCTTAGCAGGATATGAGGAAACATTTGAAGGGTTAGAGAGTTTAATATTGAAGGAACAATTCTTCACAACCTGCTCACCAGAATTGAAGATCTTTATTAAGGAGAAAGGTAAGATTAAACTCAAAGACATGTTAACTCATGCGGAGGCATACATTGAAGCTCACGGGTACAAACATGGTGATACCAGTATGAGAGTAAGACCAAGGTTCACATTTGACAGAGACCAACATAAAGTATTTGAAGAAAGAACCAAGGATAAGTTTACCAATGCAACAAATAGGTTCAAAGCTGCTAATGAATGGCATGGTGAAACCAATAGGAGTAGGGTAAATAACAGAGATTTTCACAAAGAAAGAACACAGAACAATGAGGAGGGAATTGTCTGTTATGTCTGTAAAATAGTTGGTCATAAGGCATACAACTGCCCAAATAAATTCAAAGGTCATGTTAAGCATACAGCTGCAGCTATTCAAGTGTTTGAGAATAGCAGACATAAGATAATGAATAGTCGAGGTAGATGTGGTGTAATGTGTAGATCAGAAGCAGATAATTGGAGGATTCCACAGATTAGGACAAGTGAAGCAAGTGAGAAAGTAACAAGTGCTTTTGTCATGGATATGGATTGTCATGATCTGCATAGGTCAAGTAATGTCAATTCACAGCACTGGGTCAAACTGAATGGAATAGAATCAGAGTGTTTATACGATTCAGGTGCTACGTGTTGTGTTGTCAAGAGAAGCCTGATAGACAATTCAGCATTGACGGGTAAAGAAACATTATGCACACTAATTGATGGAAGTACCAAGTTATTTCCCACAGCAAATGTTATAATCGAGGGAGAATATTTCACCGGACAAATAGAAGCCCTTGTAATGGAAGATCCTGTAAAACCTGTTATAATAGGGAAGGTACATGGAGTACAATATTTATTAGGAAAAGATAAAACGGTAGAAGTAAATTTGAAGAGTGATATGTGTAATAGAGATGAGGTTGACATTGAACCAAACACAGGTCAAAACAAATACTCAGAGATACGCACACATGCAGTGAGCAATAGAGACGCAGATCTACGCATAGAAAGTGATGTCACTACAGCGAATGACGTCACTGATATATGTAAACAGCGGCAAATGACGACTGCTATGGAAACGCGAGTGTCAAGCGTTAAGGTTGAGAAATGTTGGCCTCTGGAAATTATTAAATTGCCAGACATTAAAGTTTCACAAGAAGAAATAAAGAAACTACAAATAGGAGATGAAAGTTTGAGGAGATGTAGGGAAGTAGCAAATCAAGAGACTGATGAGAAAAGACGATCAGGCAAAATGGAGTTTGTCTTAAGAAATGATTTAATATATAAATATGATAAAGGGATCTCAACAGAGGAAGACAAACTGAGATTAGTTATTCCAGAAGCTATGAAGAAACGAGTATTGGAGATGACACATTGTCAATCATTAACAATACATAACAATGCGAGAGACACACTCAATAAGACAACGAGTGAATTTTATTGGGAAGGAATGAGAAGTGATGTGAGACAATTTGTAATGAGTTGTGACACGTGTCAACGAATTGTGAGTAAAATAGCGATGAGTCGAGCTCAAATAAATAAAAAGGGACATTCTAATAAGAAATCAAGGAATCGGAAATTTGAAATTGGAGATAAAGTATTATTGTTATTGCCGACCAGCAACAACAAACTACTTATGCAATGGCAAGGTCCATTAATCGTAAGAGATAAAGTAGGAGAGTATGATTATAGAGTTGAAGATAAGAATGGAAGGATTAAGACATACCACATCAACATGCTAAAGAAATACATAGACAGGAGAGACATGTTAGAGGAGAAAGCAAATGTTGAAAAAGATAGAACAGGTGAAGCAGAAGTAGTTGCTTATGTGTCAGCGGTAGTACATGATGGAGAAATAGGAATAGATGGAGAGGAAGAGATTCTAGAGTTATATAACAGTAAACAAAGGGAGAATTATAAGGATGTTGATATAAACCCAGACTTGAGTGAAAAACAAAAAGGAGATATGATGAGATTATTAGAAGAATATAGCGATATATTTTCTGATGTACCAGGGAAGACAGATCTTGTTGAACATGAGATTAAGTTAACTAGTACAGAACCAACTCGATCAAAAGCATACCCAACTCCATATCATTTACAGAAAGAAATAGATAAAGAGATAGAGTTAATGTTGAACAATGGGATAATAGTGAGATCTGAATCAGCATATGCTGCACCACTAGTAGTAGTGAAGAAATCAGATGGGTCGAATAGACTCTGTTGTAACTACAAACAGTTAAACAAGATAACAGTATTTGATCCGGAACCCATGATGTCGAACGAAGAGGTTTTTAATAAATTGAGTGGGAGCAAAATATACAGTAAATTCGATTTTTGCAAAGGTTACTGGCAAATACCAATGGCAGAAAACTCACAGGATTATACGACTTTTATTTGCGCCAATGGAATGTTTAAATTCAAAGTCATGCCATTCGGCTTAATAAACAGTGCTTCAAGTTATAATAGGATGATAAGAAAGGTCCTATATGGAACAAAGAATCTAGAAAGTTATGTAGATGACATACTAGCGCATACGGTGGAATGGGATGATCACATGAATGTGTTAAGAGAATTTTTCAAACGAGTAAGGAAGGCTAAACTTACTTTGAAACCAAAGAAATGTTCATTAGGGTACGGGAAGGTAGATTTTCTGGGGCACACACTCAAAGGTAGTGAAATAAGTCCTAAGGTAGAATCGATAGATAAAATAGTGGATATGCCGAGGCCACAGAATAAGAAACAGGTGAGAAGTTTCTTAGGCGCAGTGAATTATTATAGGAAGTTCATTCCTCATTGTGCTGAATTAATGGCACCATTATCTGACTTGACTAAGAAACAGTCACCAAACGTAGTAGATTGGACACCAATACTGGAGAAATCCTTTGTAAAGCTGAAGGAGGCGTTAGCAAGTAAACCTATAGTGAGGTTACCTGACTTAAGTAAGGAATTTACGATTCAGACGGATGCGTCTGGTATAGGAATAGGTTGTGTGTTAATGCAGAAATACGAGGATGTAAATCACCCTATTGCATATGCAAGTAGGAAGTTACTAGATAGAGAAAGAAGATATTCAGTGGAAGAAAGAGAATGTTTAGCCATAATGTGGGGCATTGAGAAGTTTGATAGATATCTATTTGGCAAACAGTTTGTGATTGAAACAGATCATTGCGGATTGCAATACATGAAGGAAGGGAGAATGAAGAATGCTAGAGTGATGAGGTGGAGTCTTGCATTACAGAATTATTGCTTCAAAATCAATTATATCAAAGGATGTAACAATGTGATATCTGATTATTTGAGTAGAGGATCAGTTTAGAATTAAGATTTATTAAGATAGGTAAGAAAGTAAGATATATAGATGTATATAGAATAAGTAGAAATATGTTAAGTTTAGATGAGATAGTTTGTTTGTAAGTATGTTTAAATAGTATTCTTGTTTAAATTAGTGAATGACAAGTCATTTGATAAGTAGGTTAGAGATAGAAAGCCTGTAAACAGTCTTTTTAAGAGGGGGCCTATTTGTAGCGATTAAATCTTATCAAATGCCATGTTTAACTAATTAATTAATATAATACTAGTATAAGCTAGTCAATTACAGTGGCGATATATAAAAGATGTAGTGGCGATAAATAAATATAATATTAGACTAGGTAAGAGGCTTTTAAACGTAATTTAAATGTCACGTGATGTGCTATGTTGCTAAGCGACCAATGACGCTAGGTGGATAGAAACACAGGGACGGTTAAAGACCGGTAATAACAGTTGAGACGTTGTAAGTTCAAGAGAGAAGAGTGGTGAAAAGAATTGCCGAGAATGGAAGGAAACGGCAGCATCGTTTGAGTTGCGGAGATATACGTGGATCGACTTTATTAGGAGCGATCACGGTGAATCCAGGATTTAAAGTGTTTCGATCGAAGTGGAGTTCGAGCGAACTTTAATCTTGCGAGTGTCGGTGGTAGTGAAACGTTGCCACGACATTATTCGATGAAGTAAGACGGCGAGATTTGAAGTCAATCGTTCCTGCGTAAGTTAGGAAAGACTGTCATTCTGCTGTAGTTACTGTTGAGAGAAAGTGGATGTGTAACGGAGTAAAACAGTGGGATTGCTAAGTCATTCGTTCCGGCGTAAGCTTGGAAAGACTAACATTCAACTGGAATTACTGTTGCGAGGTTGTTTGGGAGCGATCGTCATTCGGAGTCAACTGCGAGCCAAGTGGACGGTTAGTTGCGAGGAATTTAAAGCGTGAGACTATCTTCCTACGTGTGGATTCGGATATTTCTACGCTACCTTGACTTTCAAAGACGGAGAAGTGATGTACGTATTCGAGACCAGCGATTGAACCTCGAGTATCTACGACTACGTGAGACCAATCCAAGAATTCTTCTACGATAACTTCGACATGGGATCCACGTGCACTTGTAATGGGGAATCAGATAAGCCTCATAATAATCTATTTATTGTAGATTAAATACGCCACTATAGGTAGATAGGATTTGCTGTAATTGTTGTACAGAATTGACTTATATTTTCAATATTAATTTAATCTATTTACTACCATGTGTCCAGTGTCAATATTTTCAACAACACTTATCGTACGTAAGGCCTTCTCAGCCAAGTTCGACTAAGCTAAAAAGCTATATATTAATTATTAGGCTACACGCATCAAAGCTTAGAATAAGTATAAGAAATTCGGAAGTAATCATCATCATCAGGATCCATGGGCCGAAGGCCCGTAGGTGTCCAACGCTTGCCTCGGATCCCTGGGCCGAGGCCCTTTAGGAGTCCAATGTTTGCATTGGATTTCATTCGTATTTTTTCTTTACGAACGGAGTATCTGCACCCATCCGTTCGACCTTCGCACTTCTCCCTTAAAGAGAGTTCCAGGCTTAGGACTGGCTCTGATAACCACATGTGGTATCAAAGGCGGCGATGCCACCCACGTTTGCCAGCTTTTTCAGGGTTCCTGCTGAGCCTGTCCACCTCGCGTAGCGCCCTAAGGTGGTACTTCAGCCAAGACCTTCACCACTGATGGCATAGCCTCAGCAGGCACTCCCCTACTGACTGTTGCCACCCCTCACCACGTTGAGGTGTGAGTCGGACTTTGAGGGGGGATTTACGGAAGTACATTTACGAGATATCAGATCTCGAGGCATCATGACTCTGTTAGCAGGAAGTTATTGCAGTTGTATTTATAAGAGTTTTTGTTTTCGGGATACGATTCTAATTTCCTCAATCATTATGATTACGATTGTTTTTGTTATTCTCTCCAATGACGACAACATTGCAATACTTTGATGCTATGCGCCTCTGCTTATATGTTATGGACTTTAAGACTCAGAAGCATCCGATTAAGCTAAGTCTTACAAATAAACTTTAACCTGGTTTGAAATCGGTATAGGCATATATAATTTTATATATATATATATATATATATAATGTATATATTGCGTTATAGGAACCTATGCTAGTGGATCTTGCGTCTTTCCACAGAAGGGTTATCAATTGCAATTGTCTTTAATGTACTTAATAAATTACTCCGAATATACACGAGAGAATCTAGTGCTAAACGTAGGATTGCCAACTTTGGATAATAAAATTTCTGGACATGGCGCGAGAACCAACAATTTGTGGCGATTAGGGTCCGGTCTGGCCACTCTGGCGTAGCGTCATAAGCTCTCTCGGCCCAGCTGCAGCGGCAGCGGGCGTCCAAGAGTAAATTATCATCCTAGTATCCCACAAAATATGTTAGATTTAGAACTTGCTTAGAAAATATGAAAATACGCAAGGATCTGTTTGGAACATGTGAAGAAAGTACAAGAGGAATAATATTTAATCCACTAATATAACAAGATTCAAAACGTTCTCAGACGTGAAGATATTATTATTTTTTTTAAAGCTATACTTCCGTTAACTTTTGCTTGCTTTGAGAAAACATTTCTGTCCCCAAACATAATGTAAGAAATCACCGCAATATTGATCGAAATTGACTTTCACACACAGTTCAGCGTTCAGGCTTCATCCTGTTGCATTCATCGGTCCACAGATTTTTCATCAATGAGAAATACGTTCAACATGTGCATTACTGATCGAAATTGTTAAAACGTATCCAACCAGTTTTTGGAAATTTGGAGCATCACAATTTGTTTTAAATTCCACCAAACGTTCATCGATTTTTTACTTTGTTTTCAGTTTTGGAAGAACTTGTCTTAAGATGCAATACTCCTTGTATAAGTCATCTCCCAAAACTGTAATTCCACATGTGCGAATGAGTTCTAACAAACTGTCGAACGAAAATACTTCATCAAGACTCAATATTTTTTATTTCTATAGAATTATTTTCAAAATTGAACCACTCATTCAAGTAGGCTAAAACTGAGAAATTATTTATTTTATTTGTTTTCAGTTTTTAAAACGTATTTGGTAGCAGAGAGCATACTGCAGATATGTACTTCCGGATCCAGAGAAAACAAAGATACCAAACAGTAAATATTTATTTCCGGTCCAATTACAATTTAACTCTAGCTGCAGAGCTGCTCCTTCTAAAATTCAGAATTATTTTTTATTTTGATTTTCAGAATTTGTAAATCTTAGACTCTTAGAATTTTTATTAATAAATCATTAAATTTCAGGAAGGTTGTTGTCTTTGTTGAAAGATTGGTTAACAAAATTCTACGAATTTTTCCGTACTCTTATTTTTTTCTGGACACTGCATTGTCCAGAACGACCCTCCTTTTTTTTCTGTACACTGTTTGCAATTTCTGGATGATCCAGAAAAAATCTGTACGGTTGGCAACCCTAGCTAAACGGCGATTGGTCACAGGTCAAAGGTCAGATGGCAACTCACTCGAGATCTCGTATCATCTGGACATTACGAAAGAGCCGCTATGAAAAGATAAGCCTACTAGAAAGAGTTCAGTAAATGCCTACATAGTTGTTGTTTCTGTGTTGCAGGATTCTTGCTACGTTAGCAAAATAAGTGACATACAACGCAGTCCCGCTTCAGATTTCGTTTGCAGTGCAAGTGCTGGATATGGAAAGCGCACAGAATCGGGTCATGCGACCAGCGATGGGTCTGGCGCCCCTTCTAGAAGCGATGAAAGGATAAGAGCCGGCGAAAGAGGTCGTGATAGGAGTGCCTCTGGAAGGGCTGAGGGTGATAGTTCTGGTGGTGGTCGTAGTGATGGTGCGCCTCGTCATGTAAGTCCGCGGAGACTGCAACATCTGAGCCGACACATCGGTGCAGCGCTCAACTCCGAGAAATATCTGACGTTTTACGTCGGTCAGGGTAAGCTACACAGCTCCTCTCTATTTCAGTAGGCTGCCCAAACCTTGCCAGGTAATGGCAATACTGAAGATTGTTTTTAAAAGTCATTTTAACAATGTAGGATTGCTAAATGTGAGGTTTGGATTCTTACCGACGAGATGCAACAAATTATATATTACTTATGCTACTTAAGAGCCACATAATTATATTCATGTAGACTAGTCGATCAGTGTCTAACACAACGTTTGACTAACTCTGTATAGTATTTGGTTAAAATTCGAATTGCTATTGTGCGGCATGCTATTACTCGTTCCGGGCGCCAAACAACCTATAATATCTCGGGCTAGCACGGTCCTTGCACGGGGACCTTAAATGGCGTGGCGTCCATTCAAACGGGCGAGCGGTGGTGAAGAATCTCACCCGATCAATTCATTGAACAATGAGCAGGGTCGATGCCATTATTCGGTCGCTATAGAAAAACGCGAGCATTTACATTTACATTTTTAGCTACGCCACTAGCTGTTTGTTCGTAATCATAATCGTAAACGCCAAATTTACCATTAATATTAAAGGCACAGGCAGTGGCGTAAATCATGGGGGGGACAGGGGGGACAATCCCCCAAAGTTTTGACTTAAGCCCTGCTGTCCCCCCCCCAAAATCCGGCCCTCGTAGGTACTCTGTCCCCCCAAAGTTATGTATAGATTTTCGCCTCTGGGCACAGGTGATAAAAATTTCTTTAAAAATGTAAGTTTTGTCGTCCGTTTTGCCACCCCCGGACAGCTCCGCCCGGAGCGGCCGCACCAGGTCCTCTCGCGCCACTGCAAACTGGTTAACTATGTAATTGTATGCATATAGTCCATGCAGTTAGCTACTAATCTTAACGTAATCTCTTGGAGATTTGTTTACTTTCACATCATACAATTTAATTTATTCGTAGAATTTTCTTGTTTTGCTCCAGTGATTTCGCCAGCAACGAATGTTACAATAAGTACTTATGATATATCTTATTTCAGGTCTTTATACAGGAAATCTAGAAGAAAGTCAACGCCTGCAGAAACTTAAGGTTTCTTTCATTCTATTTCTATGTGTCTGTCTGTATTTCTGTCTGTTTCTTAGTGTTGATCTCACTGCCCATGTCTCTGCATCTCTCTTCTTCTGCCAATCTACGGTGTGCATCAGTAGCATGACCTGAAATTGCACTACTGTCTGAAAGATTTCTCCTTTTGCCATTCCACTCTCCATTCAAACGACCAATTGTGCAGGTAATGGTGATGTGCTCGACCATCATCTGCCTATAGCACGCAGTTTAGACTATTCGATATGTTGCCAGACGAGCTGCAAGTCTGCGAGAACAGTTATCCTGTAAATCACACATACATGTAGGTTCTTGATCGTGAATATTGATGCGTGGAAATGGTTGTGTGTAGGGTAAACAAAAGCGAGGTGTCAATGAAGACATGTTGGGCAGCCACTCCGCTCCCTACAACTCTCGATCTCTAAGCTGTTCTTCCGAGCGTTGGTTGCAATCGGAGCCGAAGAAGGAGGGTCAGGTGCAGTCATCGATTCAGCAGAAGCCAAGACCAGTGACAGCGGCGACGGTGGGCAAAGGTCCGACAGAAGCCACCTTTGAAATGAGCGGGTAAGCATATTATATGAATCTAAAGAATGCTGACAAATGCAGCAATTATTTTTAATGAGTAAGCTTACACAAGCTTTATCCTCGATATGATTGGTCTTCTAAATAAGATAGTCAGTTACAGCATCAACTGTGTCTTTATGTATAGGCCTAAGAGTAAGTTCTTATAATCAATTAGAGCTAGAAACAATGACTGGCAATTCGTATAATTAACCTGTTTCTTTTAATTGCAGCCGTTGGAGAAATCATCTGCGACCGGTCAGCGTCTGGAACATTTACGAATGTCTCAGTCAAGGTCATTCATTTATTTATTTTTATTTGGTCAATTGTTGAGTCATGCGGTTTAAGTGTCACATTCAGTCAGTCGTTCAGTGATTACAAAGTAGCACAACTGAGTGTTCTCGCATTTTCTTCTCATTTCCATCCGTTTTTCTTACACTCATTGCTACATCGGTCCCGAACTCTTAGGTCTCGAAGTCTTTCCTTTACCGATTTCCACTGAAATTTTGATATTTATCTGTTAGAGATTCAGCTTTATGCAATGCATCAGTGGAGGACCGGCGATTGTGACCGTGTGTCATGGCACAAGATCCCCTCTTGTTTCAGCTCGCGGGGCTGAAGGAATTAATTATTGGGCAATACGCTAACATTCTAATTATGCAAACTCATTTAAAGCGATCATTAAGCTATCATTGACAATGATATCGCCAAAATCGACTATTCGACCAGAGTATATTAAATAACAGTTTAAAACAATAACAGCAACTCTTGAGCTCTGTTATTATTATTAATATTTTTATTATTATTTCTATTATTTTATTATGTGCAGTATATGTCTAAAATAAATTAATTCGTATAATGCTGCATCTTGTGGGCCAGGTTGGGCCTGCATGGTTGAAACGACAAGGCCCCAATATGGTCCCAGTCCGACTCAGCGATACTGGTTGTTGCTTCTGTCCATTTGCCTCAGAGGGACGTTCGATGTTTTTGTTTCAGATGGAACAAAGTCTGCTCTGCTGCAACAAAGCGGTCCCCCAGCAAAAGAAGGATCTGCCGTTGACAGCGTTGAGGATGGTCTTCTCAGTCGAGTCCTGTCCACGAATGAGAAACAACCGAAAGGAAACGGTCGACGTCGGAATGATTCTCCCAACAAGCAGGGTTCCAATAGACACGTTTCACGAGAAGAAAGAGGGTCTACTAATAATAATAACGACAGAAGTCGTTCTCTGCTCAATGACGACTCAGCTGCAAATCGTTCTAAGAAGAAAACATCTAAAAGAAATCTTTCTAAGAAGAAAGTCTTTGATGTAGATCGTCTGTTGGAGAGTCACTCCAGTGGAAATGCTTCATCCCTCGATAAGAAGAAAAGGAAAGGCAACGGGCAGTTAAAGCGCAGATCCAGTGACCTTGAAAATAAACGAAAGACAGGGAGAACTGAACGGAAGATGAAAGCAGGAGAAAGTCCTCAAAGGAAATCCAAAACGGAGGAGAAGACTGGGCAAGGTACTATCAACGACGATGACGACAAAAAGACTGATAAGGAATTGCACGACAATCACGCTAAGGTGAATGATAACGATGATGAAGATAGGCGTACTCATAGCAGTCGCAGTACTCATAGCAGGCGTAATACTCACAGCAGTTGCAGTACTCATAGCAATCGCGGTACTCATAGCAGTCGTAGTACTCATAGCAATCGCGGTACTCATAGCAGTCACAGTACTCATAGCAACAGAAGTAGTACTCATAGCAGTCGCAGTACTCATAGCAACAGAAGTACTCATAGCAACAGAAGTACTCATAGCAACAGAAGTACTCATAGCAGCAAAAGTACTCATAGTAATCGCAGTACTCATAGCAATCGTAGTACTCATAGCAGCAAAAGTACTCATAGCAATCGTAGTACTCATAGCAGCCGCAGTAGTTCAAGAAGTCAGGGGAAACACAGTCTTCGAAGCAATCATCGTAGTGGCACCACTCATAGCAATAGCAGTACAAGAAGCAACAGCACTACAAGAAGTAGTCGCAGAGCAACTGAAGGTCATTCCGGTAACCCCAAACGTGGCTAGTGAGGCTGCAGCTATGACATGCATGCTTCACATGAGGTTTACACTTTTATGGCCATACTAGATAATGCAGATTAAGCAAACATTTATTTGCATTCTAACGACATCGATCGTGGTCTGCCACGACCAGTGGGATTAATTGCGACATGTTTGGAAGTATGGGAATAGGAAGATGTTTAGCCTCTATATATATGCGACGACGCCTATGAGAGGATTGACTTGAAACTTGGCAACATTGATTACGCTGATGAGATCTCATTTTTTAAATAGAGCAGGAGCTTTTGTTCTTTCGGTGTCGCCTCCATGTTCATATATCAGGCGATAAAAATTGTTTTCAGAACGAAGGGATAAGACAACAAAAATTTTCGCTTAGGCTATATGCCTACTTTTATAACTTTAAAAGAACTACATGGGCAAAACATTCGCTCACAAGTTTGAACTGTACATTTCTTCTAAAATCCTATCTGAGCAATTTGCTTGTCGATTGTTTTGTTAAACATTGATATACCATAAACAATTATTTGTGACGTTGTAAAAAAGATTTTGAAATATCTAAAAAAATCATTGCGATGGCTGATTCCTGTGTTTCGTATGACTTATAGGCTACTTGCATGGTTGACGCGAGATATTGAGCAAGTTGCTTTTGAAAAGAAAACTGGAATAGGCTATGGCTCCAAAAATATTTGCATCATGTTAAATCGAATAATATGTCGAGCGGTGTTACAAGCGCTGTTAAGGTGTCTGTAAGCTAAGATCCAATCCCCATCCAATGCTGGTTGCCTTTATCGCAATTGGGCCTCAGTCAATCAGTCATAGTTTCTTTCAACCGTATTTGTAGACCTACGTCAGTCATCATATCCTTAAACACCATGTCCTCAGAAATACTGTTTCTCAACTAATTAAAGGCCTACTAAATAACTTCTTTGAAGTTCTTTCACGACTCCTCTCCTTTAACTCTCAAACACTTCTCGCTTTTTTTCAGACTGACTTCGAAACGCCTATTTGGTTGGTTTTTCTGTGTGGTAACAAAGACCATTAGCGTCGCCCTCCTCCTTTATCCAGGCTTGGGACTGGCACTGTCAGAAAGCGAACAGTGGCGGAGTTGAAACGCCTATTATAGGCGTACTCTTCTTTTATGCAGTCACCCGAAGGAGTGTCTAGAAAGTTATCGAAGTTCTCCGACATTCGACAACTTCGGTAGGCCTACTATTCGGTATGTGGCATGACATTGACACCATGCAAGGAGCCCATCACGTCCTACTGCTCGTTTTTCAATGCCATCTGGCGAATGAAAAGGCTGAGTCGAACGTACGGAAGATACCAGGAAGCGATTCCGTGTCCGTATTACCCGCTGCTGTTCTATACCTGAGCGGAGTAATACTCCGAGCGTGGTCAGAACAAACGTGTGATAGATCCTGGGTAAAACTTCTTGGCGCGCGCTGTGCCTCTGCAGATGTAGGCGCCAAGGACACAGAATACGGATTACTTTGCGAGGTGTATAGTCGAAGTGGAGTAGACGCCACCGACAATCAGAAGGAAGTCCTTCATCGGTAGGGAATAATGGCGGCGTCTTCGGTTGCGGGGACGTGCAGAGGTGTGTTGTTGGCTGCTGGTGCTGGGGCGATGGTTGCCCTGGCCGGGATCTATGTGGCGAAGAAGGCCGGACGGTATTTCAAGGCGAAACGAAAAATGCGTCTCATCCAGAACAGCTTACTGCTTTCCACGAGATGCGCCTGGTTTATATCGGGTACGTCCGCAGTTCACGTTTTAATCTACAACCTCAGCCAGGTTATTTTTAGTTGGGCCCAGAAGTCTTAGGACTTGTAGGCCTATATTGGCCTCGGCCTATTTAGTTGTGTGTACCAATTAACAGTAGGCCTATATGTTATAAGTAATGTGGTATATTCACAGGCTTCAACAAGGCCGCGATAGGCTTCTGTAAACTTCTACGAGGTTCATAGGCCTTGTCGAGCGCCGCAGGGAATAATTAAGGCGCTAGAAGGCTTGCATGTTTGAGCCATCACAATATTTATAGTAGGCCTAGTGAATGCCGTAAACAGCTGCTGGTGATTTATCCAGAGACCTCGTGTACCTGATGAGTTGAAGAGGAGAAGAGAAGGGTTGAGGGGGCGGAGGAAGGGTAGAAATATAATCTCCCCAAACAATTAAGATAATTTACTGGAGTGGCCACAACCTGTGTCCAACCAAAGATCCGTTGGTGAAGTATGCGATCTTCTAGGACAGCACTACCCAAACTGTGGTCTGCAGCCCGGTAGGTTGGTCCACAGGTGTTTGGTTACCGGGCCGCCGTGGAGTGATAGGACCTAACCAGAATCACAATTTATATCGTACTCAACTGAAATATTAATTGTTAACAGTTTGAAACAGAAAAACGAAGAGAGAGAGAGAGAGAGAGAGAGAGAGAGAGAGAGAGAGAGAGAGAGAGAGAGAGAGAGAGAGAGAGAGAGAGAGAGAGAGAGAGAGAGAGAGAGAGATTGACCATGGATGTGATAATTGGATCAAAGACATAAAAGCATGCACAGCCTGGCACAGACTTCTGTTAGCCTCTGGGTAACCTGTAAACTGTAGGCCTATTGGTTTGATAACAAGTGGTAGTGGCCTTATAGTTGTAATTCTTGTAGAGACAATTTTCACGTAGAATAGTACTGAGTTATTTATTTATTATTCTTTTAGTAGACAAGCTGAACTGAATTACCAATAAAATGAAAATGTAGATATGCTCTACTGAAATTTGTGTGTACCATTCTTGCATATGCTATGTTCAGTCTTTGCAGTTTTCTTTATTCTTATTTCAAGCCTTGTTACATTGAATGATGCCAAATTATTACCAACTTCTAATGCAGGGCACACATACAAACCTTCTCTGAAAGAACACTGACAAAGACCTTCAGCGACATGTGTCTAATCTAGGCTTCACATAACTATATTTAAAACTTTCAGTCCATTCCAAGAGACTGCCTTTTTTGCCCTCATAGATGGGAGTTCTAGACCTTTTGGAATCTCTCTGCTATGCTACTAACTCCCTTGGAGTCATTGATAGGCTGATGATGTCCAGCTGTACTTGACATTATATTACCTATTTGACTTACTGTCCTGCACATAAAGAAATACAAATCTTACTCTGGCTAACATGGCATTCACATGGCTGATGGGCATACAGCAGGCATGTGTTAAGATGGATAAAGAGGTAATGACAGTGACTGAAGAAATATTTCAACCTGCATTAAGTCACCTTTTTAGAACTGCTTGATACTGAGGGCACCTTTGTGAGGTTATTAAAATGCTCTACACATTTTGCCAGATACATCAAAGGCACACATTCTAGCACAGAAAGACAAGACAATATCAAAGTTTATGGACTAGAATGTGCCACATCCTTCAAGCATGTGCAGCGATAATGTAAATACAGGCTTAATACTAAGGAGGCCATGTATCGAGCAGCCTTGCCCTTATTGTGACAGACAGTAGGCTAATACTCTTGAAAGCAGGTCTCTGTTAAGTTTTCGTGTTATGGAGCTCCATGAATGTTCTGTTATATTATGAAAAATGTGTACAGACTGCCTTTCTTGAAATGTTCTTTGCAGAGCTTGATGCAGAGGAAGATTTCCAGATGAGCGCTAACGATGCTGGATGCTATTCCACGGAATGTCTCTTTTCGGAACTGGAAGCTCTGCCATATATGGAGCAACATGGCATTCCCAGTTTGTCTCATTACACCATTTGAAATTCTGAACAGTGTGTGTTAGTGTTTATAACTAATGTGTTTGTATTTTATTTTGCTGCATAAATTATGCTTTGCTATAAACGACAGTGCTATTAATACATATTCCTGTTGTCGACTTACTTATCATTTGCTTCAAATAGTGTGACCTTGTGATGCTTGGACTTGCTTTTGTTGTGTTCCCTATTCTTGCATGTCGAAACTAACTTTTTATTTCTGATTATAAAGTTTTTAGTGTATTATCTTAACTCTACCAAGCCTTCACCATTGGGTAACAAAATGTCTACCTTAAGGATTTAATATTATCATGGCCTTCATTACTTTTTCTGCTTTGTTGTTAAGCATTACATCACTTAGTTCCTTCGATGTTCATGAATCCACTCCAGTATGTATTTCTTGTGTGGACTTGATTCCTGTGGAGTTTAATTGTCTAGTGCAGTCAGTGTTTCCCAACCTGGGTACCATGGTACTCCATGGTGCTGTGAACCTGCTCTAACAGTGCCATGGCTGGATAATGTTTGTTCAGCTGTTTCTGTAAAGAAATTAAACTACTGAATTACATATATCACCAACTGACATAAGCATATAACTATTTTTTTAAACTTAAAGTAGTGGAGGAAACATCACAACACTGCAGTTGAACACAAAGAATGTTGGTCATCATTAAAATGAACTAACTGGAAGAAAAATACATGAAATTAAGGCCAGGTGCCATTGTCTGAATGACTTTTAGTAAGGGTGTCTTGCTCTGAAAAAGGTTGGGAACCACTGGTTTAGTGTGAATTCACCCTATTGCAAGAGTGTGTTTAACTGAAGTCTGTTTGGATTCTGGATTATCTAGATTGATGCCATGCATTACAGTTTGACTTAGGAAAAGTTTATGTTTGAAATTGTTTGAAACACACTGCAGAACCTTTCACAACGCATGTTGCTTTTTAATATCTTAGCTGCACGAACATGGTTGCATGTGACTTTAAACAACATAGTTTATAGCCAAAGCGCATTTATATAGTAGAAAAACAGTAAATGTTAATGTCAAAGTTCTTCTTGCAGTTTCACATTCATTTCAATATTTATAGGTCAGTAGGCGCTCCCGACTACAGTGAATCGGAGTTTCACGCCTCAAGCGCATGAGCAATTGCATTAGATCTGAGTGAAATTTGGCTACACTGCTTGTGGGTGATCCGGCTGCTGGATTCGAACAGTCCAAGCAACGGCTCAAACATACCTGGATGCAGTTTCACAATAGGTAGTAATGGCTACACTGCAATGATCTGGACATCAAACATCTGGATATCTAATTGCTCTTCCTCGTTGACTGACTAACCGCTCCTCTGATTCGCATTTCTGTGTGACTTATGTGCGCGTTAAAAATGTTTGGAATAATAATAGTAATAATAATAATATATTAAAACAGCAAAACCTTTCATACCTTTCTTTTGGGGAGATGAATGGAAAAGGTATTTAAAGTAAATTATTAAAATTAACTCCTTGTAGAACACTTGGTCTTCTGCAGTGTAAGTTTTGCTAAGGCACTTTATTACATTACTATTAATAAATTCTTGTATACTTCAGGACGACTGTTACGACAAGAAGATGACTACCAGGTTGTGGAATACAATCCTCACAACATTAGTCGTGAAGATCTTAACCTTGATTTGCTCAGCGGTGATGACCAGAGCGACTATGGTAGTCAGGACCGGTCTATGACGCCATCGATATCTGCTTGTGTTGTTAACGATGAGTTCACGCTGATAGAAGGTGCTGCTATTTGCATGTATTTGGCAGACCTTTATGGTCAATTTCTTCCTGATCCAGAACACAGAGCTGAATACTACAGGTACCTAAAGCATACACTAAGTTTTTGAATAGACATTTGAGATTGTAATTAACTTGTATTTTTAGTCTCAGCAGGAGATGTGTAAGTACTTAATTTCCATTTTGTCTTAACTTACTGCCTCTTCTCCACTTCATTTGTGAGTACTGAGAAATGCAAAATGTGGTCCAATCATGCCACCAATGCTTCTAGTGGCTGCTTGCATTAAAGCCACCCAATGCGCCCCAAAGGGAGTTCAGTATAGATGGCACTAGAGTAGTGAATCCTACTACTAATACTGCATGTACAAGATTAAGTGCAACATTGAAAGCTAACAAGAAGTGGCTTGCACAGTGACTAGCACAGCTGATAAAGTTCCTCATCAAGGATGACCCCAAAATTGTGTTCATATGTAGAGAAGACAAAGTAAGGAAAGTTGGCAGAAACTGAGGATCTATTTTTCTGAGTTGTTACTTATTACAACTGAGGAATAGTTCCTGAGATTGTGATACTGTATCAACTGAAAAAGCTCATTGTCCATTATATCCTATTTGCATCCACCTTAGCACAAGGCTAAATGGGGACCTTAACAGGTGTGGCACTCATTCAAACAGGCAGCGGTGGTGAAGGGTCTCACCCGATCAATTCATTGAAAAATTAGCAGGTTTGAGGCCATATGATTTGGTCTTTGGCTTTAAAACAATTCGGTGTTTTCCTATTTTCATGTTATTGAATCCAGAGCCAGCTCAGTGAAATCAGGTACCCGGTAATAGACTCGTGTGCCTACTCAATGAAATCTGGTGAAGGACTTTAGAGGTTTAACTGGTGTTCTAAGTTTTTTGTATTACCAAGAAAAGCTGGAATGCTGTGGACAGGTTTCTAGGCATTGCATTTATAATTCTTTTTAATGAATTTCACAAAGTTCTTAAGTTTTTTTGTAATTTGTTGTAGCTGGATTGTGTATTCAGCAGCTACGTTTGACAATATCGTGAAGACATTGCATATGCAGATGGTTGAAACACCCAGTGGCGAGAGAAACCACCAGATGCTGGATTCTGCCCTCAGTGGTTTAAATGCCTTTTCAAGAGCACTAACAGAAACCCTATCTACTAATGCATACCTCTGTGGTGACAGGTATGTATCGTCACAAACAATTGGAATATTTCATGAGGTCATCAGAAGTCATAACAAACTATTGTGCAAGGCCATAGCCTTCTATAAATGTTTGTTCTGACTTCTGAAGACCTTGCTTTTATTTCTTCTACCATTTCATGATTGTGGTTTCGAAATATTTCTTGTTATCAACCAACCACCTAAGAATGTCTTCAAAATGACCTAACATGAATGAATTTCTGATAATATTTCAAGGTACTATCGTATTCTAGTTTACTATCATATATAAACTATTCTCAAGGATTGTGATGCTGTCCTTGTCCCTTATCATTGCCAAAATAAGCAACCTACTCTACAGATTACTCTGCATTGACTACTTTCCATGGCTTGCTCGTGCCTTTCGATCCTAGTATCAGATCCATTGCTTTTCTCAGGTGTAGTCTTGCTATGTCTGTTATTCATGAGATAATTATCTGCCCAACTCCTCAATGTTTACATATCTTGTAACTTGCTCCTCAACCGTTACCAATTTGGATTTACTTAACACAGGCCACAGTGGTTCTACACATAATGTGCATTGTTGGGCGATAAAGTGCAACTCGTGTTGCTTTCATCCAGATGTATGTCCTGTGCCCTGAAAGTGCACCATAGTGGTAACTGATGCTGGATGCTAAAATGATATGAAGAAGAAGAGGAGGACGAGTGTACACACACATTCTCAATTTGGAATATTCTGTACAATCCCCACCATACTAAATAGATACATGTATACAATCTATACAGACATGTAAATATATATTATGTGTGTAATAATGTCATTTACAAAAGCCTGTCAAACGTATGTCTATCTTTGTATAATATGTATGTGTTATCTGGTTATTTTTATAGCACCAGCATAACTTGAATGTTATCTGGTTATTTTTATAGCACCAGCATAACTTGAAGGTGATCTTTGAGATCTAAAATGGTACAGTTTAAGCTGATACTGTTTCTTGAGCTGTTTATGGCAGGAAAGGCAAGATTTTCAGTTCAGTAATTGTTGACTACGACTGCTCTGTCAGTCTGGCAGTTCATGTTTTTGTGATGTGTATTTTTTGCACTGTTGACGTACGAAGGTGTTCACTGTTCAGTGAACAGTTAGAAGAGGTATTGATGTCTGTATGACTAGAGGATGAGGCCCTTGAAGAAATAAGCCTAAGTTATCCTAATTGTATATATATGGTATATCATTTTTGTTTTAGTTTTACAGCTGCTGACTGTGTACTTGGGTTTACACTGTGGTGGGTGTCTACCATTGACCATGGTCGGCTTCTGGACTGCTATCCCGTTTTGCGTGCCTACCTTAACCGATTGCGCTCCCGTCCAGCTTTTCGAAAGACTTTTGGTGAACAAGATAACCATTGGAACTGGGGCCAGTATTTCATGACCTACATCAAGGAAGAACATAATTAAATATGATTGTTTTCTCAAATCTTGAAATGTAATTTATACGTTTGTGTAGTTTAGTAATTATCTAGTCACTTGATATACATTTTAAATTGGTTGAGTACTTGAAACTAAAATTGGTAATCTTGAGAAGACGCTAGCAACTGTCTAAGACGCTTGATATTAAACAATATAATCAGTTGTAAATATTCAGTTGTTCATAGCCAATTTCTTGTATTGAATTTTAAAAGTTTTTGTAACTCTGCAACACTAAACCTATGCAAAAAGAAGAGATTTTTTATTGAGTAACTTTGCTTGTAAGATATTTCTCCATTATATACTGTATATATAAAGAAATTGTTAATTGTATTTATTCTAAATGCAGACCTGATGTGAATATTATCTGTATAAATGTATGTGCATATATGTTGTATGTGTGTGTATAATTATATATTACTTATGCATCGACATGCAGTAAGAGTGGGTATATTGAGTTGGACATTTTTGCTGGAAATCTCAACCATAAAAATATATAAATGGTCTGTGTTTGATTTAAAGTTCGACTGGGTTTTGGTCTTGCGTGGCCTTTTGTTTTGCCAGTCTTTTGACTGTTGAAGTTTATGTTGTCTCCTTGTGAGGATGACTTGTGGTTAGCCATGATCCAGTTTTGTTTACTGTTTCTCTTCAAGAGTTTTTACTGGTTCTGGTCACCGACTCACCGCGTGAGGCTGGCCTTTTGGTGTTCACTTATGTGAGTGATATTCTTGTAAATACCAGTTAGATAAAATGAAGTTTTAACCTAACCTAAAGTTTGTAACATTTCATACTCCTACGTAACTTGTAAAGTATATATATATATTTATTTATATACAAGGTGCCCATGTACCAAGCTCCTTTTGGTTTGGACTGGCAATGGAATTTTTGATCCTTTCAAGCTGGTTATGGCATGTCTGGCACATCACAGTCTTTATCAGTTGGCATTCAGAGTAACTCTAAGGTCAGCCATTGTGTCACAGAAGGGAGCAGACGTAGACTGAAGATGAAAGTCGCAGATCATAATGTTGGCTGTTTGATATCTTTTGTCAGTCTAAATGAGTCTTTTCCATATTCCATGCTTGTTGGACCATAACCTGGAACAGTCTCTCAAAGTACTTACGTATACTGTTGCCTTTCTGTACTTTTGCCTTCGACTCTGTACAGCATACATTTGCTATTTCAAAATGCACTTACATGTATTTAGATATGTAAGATAGTCATGCATACAGTGCTATTGTGAGGTACTTAGAATGTGCTATACTGAGTGTCCTGACACATATTCATTTTCATCCAATCAGCATACAGGTCTATCTTTGGCCATGTTTGAACATACTGGAACAAATCTCCACTAAAACTAACTTTGAACTGCTAAGCCAGAAATAGCTCCAGACACATTTTCAGGAGTTATGTCACATCTATTGAAATGTTAGTTTCAGCATCTTTTAGAGGTCTAGAATGGAGCGAGATAGGCATCCTCATACATGCGTTTACACATTTATTTAGTGGCCTATAATTTTTTTAAATGTACTTCTGCTGTACGTTGTTCTCTGTGATCTTAATTTCCCGTTACTGGTCAAGACCAATGAATCAAAGGCCAACACTGCAACCTAAGGCCACGACCCACAAGGCCAATGCCAAGACCAACGTGCACGCATAGGTCGAGTTTCCCTTGAGAATAATAATGCCACACAAGCTATCATGGAAGAAACAGCCATTAAACATCAAAGAAGTATACTTGCTTATAACTTTCCTAGCCCTTGGAATATGATCTCTGGGTTAGAAACTATGCTTGCTTGTACAGTGTACAGAATGCCTTGACAGCAAAATCATTTTTCCTTGTGATGAAGGCAGAACACAAGAAGTGAGAAGTTTTTGGTGAAGACTTATTTTTTACCATGGGACATTTCATTATAAAATGCTGCTTCATTTATGAAAACATAAACCTACTAGAATTTACCACTACATAATTTGTCAGAAATTTTCAGTAACAGACTTGCCAAGATGTTATAATTGGTAACTAAATTCTTTCTAATGGTTTTTGGGTCATCCGTAAAGGACATTCGCAGAATTAGACTAACCTGTTGATCTTGCAGAGCTAACTATGCTATTTTGTGGTGTAATTTTATATCTTGAAAAGGTAACTGCTATTTTGTGGTGTAATCTGATACTTCTTCCACATCCAGCAAAGGTACTCTAATGGGGTAATTGGATTTAATGTAGTACAGATGATTTGCATTGGGATAAGCTTTCCCTCTGTACCCCTTTGGGTTACCCATACCCCTTGGCAGATGACCTTAACAACCTCTGGTGCCTACTTCAGTGAGCCTTAGTTTTCGAAAAGCACAGTATTTGTATAATGATTGTTACAGTTTTATTGATTTGACAAGGTTCCAAATAGTCGTTGCAATTCACGCAAATTTTCTGTGTGGCCAAATCGCAGGCTCAGATAGTAAACCTCCTTGGTGCTATACCTCCTGACCTTGAGGTATATGTCACTAGTGTTCTCAGAGACTTCACTCAATGGCACAATGTCTTCACTTGGAACAAATACATCATGACGTTTTCCCCAGAATGTCAGAAGCGAAAGACGTGCAACGGGTAAGCTTTCACTCACGGCAAGTAACCCTACAAATTTCTGCAGGAAATTGCTCATAATGATCAGCATGACAGATGCCAATGTACCGACAGAGACTGTGGTCATACATGCATTCAGACCAACAACACCACTTGTATATGCATATAATGTAGGTGGTATTGCAAACACGGTCAGACCAGTCTGATACAGCTTTATGCGTGTTATAAAACGCACAAATCGGATGTATGGGAAACGATAAATGATCTTGAAATCAGCGGATGAATGCTTTCTTTCAGCAGAAGGAAAATCTGGTTTTTTCGAAAGTTGCCTTTTGGATAGAGTATATGAGGTCAGTCCGAACAAATTGCATGTCCTGTTGTAAAAAAAATGCTGAAAGTGGCAGCTTTGTGTAATGGACACGGATTTGACCAGCGACACGTGACGCAGGCAAGCCATCGTGGTTCTCTGAAAGAAAATGACCAAACCAACTTAGACACAACTGGGTTGAGCTGAGCAGGTAACTTATTTATTTCACTTCCTGTATCTGTTCAGCACTATTATCTATTAAAAGACAAGGTCACAATTCTGCAAAACTGTTGCTCAGGACCATCAGTGTGATAGTGCTAAGCAACTGTTTTGCACGACTGCCTCAAGTTTCCTAAACAGTGATTGTGTCAGAGGAGGTTTGAATCCTGTTTTTCAGCACTTCTCAGAAGCACTGAACCAAACACTGGTGAAGTAGAACAGATTTCAAAAAGGCAAGTAGCTCTAACGGAAATGAGAACGCAGACCCCTAAAGGACCATTTCAGTACGATTGTGCTGCAATTGAAAATGCATGATGTTGAATGACATTGGCACGAACACACCCTTGGCCATTCAAATAGGGATCTATTGGGTCATCCAAGTCAAAGACGGTGAAACGGATGCTTTAATGCACTGCAAGGGAGCAGTTGCCAATTATAGTTCGGCTTGCAGCATGTCAATTGTTATCAAACAAAAGCCTATTGGCAGAAGATTAAGTGATATTCCTAATGCTCAAAGGTTCATGCTTCAGTCAATTTTATTAGTTTCATTTTACAAAAGATAAGCTCGACTGTTAGCAATAATCTTATCTTTTCTGCTGATTATTCAATTAGCTACGGTACATATTGAACGCCAACTTCTTGATTACTGTTACAAGAAAGTAATCCAAGGTTTATATTGAGCTTGGTTGTTGTGCTAACAGGATGAAGTGCCATAGATACAAATTATGCATCTAAAGTAAACAAACCAAAAACGCACACCCATGAGTTTGACCAAACTTCAATGAATACTTATGTAAACAATAATGCCCAAAAGCACTGACGATGATAGCGCTCAAATAGACTTAATCGCACGGGTGCACATGGTTTTCCAGAGCATTTCCTTAATACACCCCTGGGCAAGCTTATAGAATCGGGGCTGAAGGATATAGTGTGTAAGTTTACTAGCGTCGTGAGGGTCGGTTAGGGTTAGGATTAGTGTCGTCATTAGAAAACCTGGTACCGTCCGGCGTTTGCGCAGCATGCCCAAAGATATTGTATGATCCTTCAGCCCACGATACTATAAGTTTGGTAATCCTTCAGTTTAGGTCCCCAAATTATTTTGCATTGGTATCCATTGAAACTGGTTTATTTCTTTATCAATCCGACTTCTATTTAGCAGGAATTCTTTTCATCAATCTCACTTCTATTTAAGCAGAGAATTATTCTGATCAATCCAACTTCTATTTAAGCAGAGAATTATTCTGATCAATCCAACTTCTAGTTTCACGATAACTATTTTAGTCAATCCAGCTTCCATTTACGCAATTATTTTCGTCAATCCAGCTTCTATTTACGTATTAAATTAATCGTTCAATCCAGCTTCTGTTTACGCAATTATTCTTGTCAATCCAGCTTCCACTTAGGTAGACAAATACTTTCATCAATCCAGCTTCCATTTTAAATTCACAATATCAAATATGCCAATGCGAAATAATTAGGTGACTTAAACTGAAGGATTACCATAAGTTTGCCCACCCCTGTACGCAAAAACTGGCTAAAAATTAATGTTCCGACGGTAAGTACCAATGTTGGAGAAAGCATGCTAAGCTCAGCGGCGGCTTTTTCTCGGGGTCAGCCCGAATCCTCGAAACCCGAATCCCCGAAAACGCTGAAAACAGACAAAAGCCCGATTTCCCGAAAACAGTTTTCTAGAAAGCGGCGGAGCTATTCAAAGTTAAATTGTAAACATGACAACGACCTAGCGTGGCGTTGATGTATATACTGCCTATTCAAATATGTCTGTGACGTTCAAACTGGCTAAAAATTAAGTTCCGACGGTAAATACCAATGTCGGATAAAGCATGCTAAGCTCAGCGGCGGCTTTTTCTCCAGTATGGCCGAAGTGAATAATACACTCAAGGTCAACATGATAAACCCAGGCTTAATTCTATCTGCGTCCAAACCCAGTTTATCAAGAAAAATGCCAAATGAGGAAAAACTTCGTAATCAAATTTCTTGATAATCGTCACTTAAGGAATCTATTATATTGGTCCTTGATAATAGTTACCTTCAGCTTGAGGAGCTTATCATCCGGTGGTACCACGTGGTTTTAAGAGACCATACTGTACATACATTTGCAATATAAGTAAGTAAGTAATTATAATGCTCTCTCTCTCTCTCTCTCTCTCTCTCTCTCTCTCTCTCTCTCTCTCTCTCTCTCTCTCTCTCTCTCTCTCTCATGGGGCGTGGTTTTGTTGGCTTGAACGCCTGCCTCTGCTAGTCTAGTTTTTTTCTTTCTTTCAACTGACTAACCAGCCATAAATGATTATTGTTAAAAGGGGTGACCCTAATTAAGCGGGGCTCTGCCCCTTTTGTCTTCCCTGTTCCCTGGCACTGATATGTAATAGTCAAGTTATAATTGTTGTTGGCTTGTACGCCTGCCTCTGCTAGTCTAGTTTATAGTTGTATCACATGTGGTTGTATCTTTTTTTAAATTTGAGTAGTTGTTATTGCTAAAAAAAGGTCAAAATCATGAATATTCATTTTCATTAAAAGTGCAATTTGGGGTGTTGAAATATTCATTAATTGACCTCAATTTTGTCGAGAATTGAACGAGATCGAAATGTGCGAAAACTTTGTAATGATTAGAATCCAAAAATGATGCTAAGAACTTTGATTTGTTTTCTTTCTTGCGTTTTTGCAACCGACAGCCACATTAATGCTATAATGGAGGATATCTTCCGGTCTATTGAACGCACTTTAGCATTTTACGAAAGCAATAAAGTATTAATAACCTTAGATGATGTTTTTGCATTAAGACTACTGGAAGGTAAGTAAGGACGCTGCCCACCTGCCGTCTGCTTCAATTGAAACTTAACTAATAAATTGATTTTAAACGTTTACCATATGAGGTGTGCAGCTCCGATATAATCACTGTGTAAGGAACTTGAACAAGGTCTTGATGCTCAATTGAATAACACGAAGCATCATGAAGCCCAGTAGTTAGTTGGCTGGTGATCATATTATTATTTGTAACGTGCGCAAGGTCACACGGAAATGTGAATCTGAGGCGAAATGGAATACATGGAATGGACATTTCGGTGTGGCCTTCTATCTTTTATAGGTTGCATTGGGAGGTCCTGCTGTTGGCCAGCTGTCGTGGTGTTTTGATGCACATTTCGCTTTGTACATTGTACAACACTCCACTAACTGTTTTTCTTAGTCAAAGTGGTCTGAAACACCGTCGTTATACCGATGACTCCCAACTTTACATTTCCTTCAATAATTCCTCCTCATCCAGCCCTCTCATTCCTATCTAATTTCATTAACCAAGTTCAATCTTGGATCGCAGAAGGTGGACAGCGCTTAAACCCATCCAGAAAGGCATTGTTGTCTGTAGAAATAAGTTAAGTTCACTGGTTACATCACTGCAGACATAAATTAAAATCGTTTGATCATGACCCAAGATGATGAAAGAGATTTGGAAACGTCTCTTAAGAGTAGCAATATACCTTCTGCTGTATTTTGAACTGCAATTGAAATAGTGTCTTAAAAGTGTTTATTAGCTTTCCTGCCTTTCCATTGAAAAGACAACACTTCCTCTGTAATCAAGGAGTATTGCATGACTGCCTGACAGTGTTATATTCGTTAACGGAAACGATAAGTCGAACTGAAAATAATCCATTCCGTTAACGATAAGTATAACGATAACTGAAAATATTCTAAGAACGAAAACTGAACGGAAACGGAAATAAATGATGCCGAACTGAATAAAAACTGTAACGATAATTAAAATCCGAACGGAAATTATACACATTTATGACTAAAAATAGAAATGAAGTAATTTACTTACTGACTTAAATTAGCGGTGAACCAGTCTTTCGTTGGACTATGTTAAGAAATGAAAATTTACTTACTGAATACTGACTTAAATTAGCGGTGAACCAGTGAGTATAGTATCCTGTACTAGTGTACTAGTGTAACTACGTTGATAGACCTTCAACTTCAAGTAACTACGTTGATTGAACTCGAAGTAAGATTATTTAAGAACTGTAACTGTAACTTGAACTAAAATTGTTTGAGAACTGTAACTTGAACTGAAATTATTTAAGAACTCGAAGTTGAAGTTGAACTGAAATTATTTGAGAACTGAAACTGAACTGAAGAAATTACTCCCAGCCGAACTGAACTGAAACTGAAATAGAAATTATTTTGTGAAGTAAAATAACACTGCTGCCTGAGCCTTGTAAGATAGTGTTAGTAGTGATGGCTGTAAATCACATACATCATGGTTCTAGTGTCCAAAATCTCTGATCACTTTGAGTGTTTATTGCAGACTCCTCTCAGTTGATTTCAATGACCCTGTTTAGTGAAATTTGATTGGCTGAGTGTCACTATTACTATGGTAACCAGTTGACATACTTATGATTGCATAATTATTCAGTTACCTGCCATTTGGTCTCACATTAAAGTCATGTTAAATTTCATGTTATAGCACAATGTCTGATTAAACCAAATGCCGCTAATTGGTTTGCTTGTTGTAAATTGATATATTAAAATTAATTAAGACAAGCAGAGCATTTGATAACCCTAGGGCCTTGTAGCACTACACTGCTATTTTCACAAAAGTATTTTATCAAGACATTATCATCATTGTTGTCCAGTCCAGACAGTTTGAGTTTTGCAATATCTTGTAGTTCACACTTGATTTGAGACTCTCAAGACAATAACACAAGAGTGTGTTATAAACTTTGTAATAATAACATTATATTTGGAAGGAATTTCTGTGTTTTTCGTCAGGTCAAATTCTGGTTATGAACAATCAGTTGCTTGGCAGCTCAGGCCCTGCTTCAAAGAACCTCCCAAGCAACATCCTACCTCGTCTCACAACTGTGTATCAGTATTCAAGAAACCTGAGCAGTGCTGCCCTTAACTTGTTATACAGAAATCTTCAGTGGAGATCAGTGGCAAAGAGTTATATTTACCAGTGGCCTTGGACATTTGCAGCATCATATCGTCATCTGGACCCTTCACTAAAATGGCCAGCTGATACGTACAAATCATCAGTAAACGGTACAGATATTCTTATCTGCTTCTGAACATCATGCTTCTTCTGTGACAATAACATGCATGATAATAATTTAACTAAAAAAATAATAAATATTTGGTCCCATTAAGGGCATTGGGCTCGATTTCATTACAGACTTGGGGCTCTGCCTAGCTAGAACTTCTATAGACCCAAAATAAACTAGTTTCCTCGTCCAACATCTTTTTCGTTTACTCTTCCAATCTATCTGCTTTTGGAAGTGTTATTCCATATCTAGGACCTTTAATTAAAGAGCACCAAGACATCATGCGATGGCATGCTTCTCAACACTGCAGCAATAACTAGTATTAATGAAAACAGCAGCTTTTTAAAGAGCAAGAATTGAACTGACTGAAATTGTTTGTTGTTACAGAATACAGTAAGTATGAGGAGTTGTGCTTTGCGGAGCTGATGAAGAGTGGATTTGAACGTGACTGCAGTATCACAGGCGTCTGCAGCAGGGTGATGTTTACCCGAGGACAGAATCTGCGTGATATTGAGCAGCAGCTCCTCTATACACTGTTGGCAGAGCAGGCAAGATTTGATTTGATTAGGTTTTGGGTAGTATCTTAACCAAACAAGTGTCTGGTTGGCTGCCATTTATTAAGTATGCCTTTGAGTCCATAGGCGCAACCACCCTATGGGACCTGTGGGACGCATCCCCCCCAACTTTCGAACAGCTTGGGACCGTCCCCCCCAACTTTTGAAAATTGTGAGGCAAACAAGAGCCCAAAATGCACTCCATTTGATATCAAAAATGCTCAAAATTGCGTCGGCTTCTGGCCCAGACCCCGATGGGGAAATTACGACGCTCCCCATGCCCCCTATAGTCGTTAGGAGCTTCTTGCCTTCCGCGATCTCTCCCCTCTGTACCATTAATGCCAGTATAGTACAAGGCTCTGGCCTTGGACCTACTGATTTTGTCATAGCCATATCTAGCCTTAAACCTAAATACAGTGAAAACCGTCTCCCTAAATATGCCTACGATAGCTACTTGCTGGTCCCTGCTTTCTGCATTGATAGCACTCTTTCTGAACTTGACCATATCTCTAAGTGGGCATCCATTAGGAATCTTAAATTAAACCATGTGTTAAGACCAGAGAAATGGTTGTCAAACGACCGAGGTCCAAACCTATTGCCCTCCCTGAGGCTCCTTCCTCTCATCCTTGGCATCGAGCGGGTCCAGGAGATGGTTATTTTGGGGTTCACCATCTCTGATCGGATTGGCTTTGGGGCAAAATATGCTGCAAAGCCCGAAAATCCATGTTAGGCTACGTGTTTAGGTTGCCCACGATCACCACGGTCAACGTCTCTGACGTTGTTAGGGCTACTACCCTCGCACGGCTACTTTATGCCTCCTCTGTTTGGTGGGGATTTGCCACTGTAGGGAACAATGGAACATAAACGCCTTAACGGTATTCTGAGAAAATTGACCCGTTCAAGCTTCCTCCCTGCCGATTTTCCTAGTTTTGACAAACACTGTTCTAGAGCTTATTCTACTCTTTTCCGTTCAATTCTCTTAAACCCTTTGTCACGTCCAGTTTATTCATAGAATAAAGTCACATTTTTCACAGATCTAGATTGTTTAGGCACTTTTATATCGAAATCATCAGTGAAACATTTGAGGTAAATTAAAGCTCAAAATGTACTCCATTTTGGCATCATATGCTCAAAATTGCGTCGGCTTCTGGGGCTTTGCCCCAGACCTCGATGGGGAGCTTACGACGCTCCCCCATACCCCCTAGTCGTCAGGGGCTTCTTGCCTTCGGCAATCGCAGCTTCGCGCCTTCGGCGCTCGCAATTCCACCCCCCCCACTCAGACATTCTAGTAGGTCCCCCCAACTTCTGGACCGTGGTTGCGCCCCTGTTTGAGTCAATGTTGTATTGAAGAATAGTTTGAATGAAGCACAGCATGACGGTAAGCCCACAACTGGAGTGCTTATCCTCACTAGTTGAACTGTTTTGACAACTAATGATAACTTTCATATTACACATTTTGATTTAAACCAGTGAGCATTTTGTATATGTTGCTTTGGCATTAGTGAGTTGGATTTAGTTTATTGGCTAATATATTCTTGAGATTGACAAAATTTAATCATGGTGCAATGGCATATTTTGATCTAGAGTGGCTGTGTGTCGGAGCTGAATTTACGTGCAATTTCGTCAGGGTCAGTTGAAAAGTGGCAAGCAGAACTGTGTACTAACATTTTTTTCACTGTCAGCGATAGTATTTTGAAGAATGGCAACATTGTTCCACTTCACCTTGAGGGTATCTTTCTCAATATGGGTGAGCTTGTCTTAGACTTTCTCTGTTGTTTTCAGTGTTTCATTGGTTGTGCTCTAATTGTTCATTCTGTTGCACTAGCTGACCTGATTTAGCGAGCAGGTAAAGTGCAACAAAGCTTTGATCTAGATCAGTCATCACATGTGCCACTATGTAGCACGCCAAGAGATTTAAGGTGGTATATTGAACAGCTTAAGAAATTGCCCGATTTAGATAAGCAAATAGAAAACGGAAGATGCGAAACTTTCCTGTCTGAGGTCTGCTGCATTGTGTAATGTAAGAATTACAATAGTGTTATCTTGCTGAAAGAGTGCTGAGCTAATTGCAAAGTGTCATACGTGCCATTGCAACACTTGCTGTCAGACCAGGTGTACGTGTACATCAGAAACAAGATCAGACATGGGCAACTTTTTTTAACAGTGGGACACCCTAAGATTTTAAGGGCAGCTCAGGGGCCATAAGCCAATCATGAGCTAATTTTTTGCAGATTCATTTGTCCCAGATAATGAGACAATATTAATTTTATCAAAACTAAATGTAGCAGAATCACTGTTAAAGTAAATGAAGATAATTTCTATTATGAGAACTTAATTGTCCTAATACCAATAGTCCTACAAGTGCTACAATAAGAAACAAAATATGTTTTAAGTTGATGCAGTTTAAAAAATACATAAAACCACCCACCCACCACTGGTCTAGATCATACAACAGTTTTGCATTAGTGGGAATCAAACTTCACTGGTACATAACATCACGAGAACAATTTTGCATGAATCATACAACAGTTACACATTGATGAAAACCAAGCGTACCTAGCATCATCGGGTTTTCGTAAATATAAATAATGGGAGTAAAATGCAGTGTAGAATTACGCCATGCCCATAAATATAAACAGTGAGTTCATATTATTTTCAGTAAGAAAATGAAGTATGCACTATGCACATGTAGTCATGTATGTTGTCTCAGTGAATGCAACATGTCATTGGCACCGAAATATATAAAACGCTGTTTAGGCAACCTTTCTACTTTCTTTCCTAGCTTTTTTAATGAACTTGTGGGCTAAATTATATTGAGTATAAAGTTTTAAAAATGTTGGGCTGCCCTGATACGTAACCTGCAAGCTTAAAGATGAATAAAGAGGAGAGATATTAAATGTATTTGTCCCACTGAAGCAAATACATTTGTTGTATTTGCCTTTGCTATGTGTGTTGTCTATTTAGACTTGAAACGCTGTTAAAAGTAGTTTAATTTATCTCAATGCTACTAGGGTGGAAGTATACAATCTGCATTGGTCTCTTTCGTATCTCATGGACTTGTGATGTGCAGCTTTAGTAAGCCTACCCGCCCTATAACAGGTATGTTATATAAGGCATACCTGTTATAGGGCGGGTAGGCTTACTTCAGCTGGGCTGAAAGCAAGCAGGAACTGTGCAGCCAGACAGCTGTCTTATTTAATTCATTGACATTGTTATTGGACAACATTAACCTTTAGGAGCTGTCAGCAGCTGCGTTAGTATTCCTTATACAATAATTTGCTAAATATTCATCAACCTCTTCCTACTGGACAGCGTTAATGAATATTTTCTAATTTGTTTTGTGAAGCACTCTATTATAACTAGAAACAAGCCTGTGCAAATTTTTTTTATTAACTAACATGCTACAATTGAGGCTACATATTTAATATTATAATTAGTATATTTTACTCTTTAGTATCTTTGGTTCCATTTGGGGATTAATTAGAGTGTATTATTGCTATCCAAAATATCAAACAAGACAGCATTTTACAAGAGATGTTTATAATATTTCGGCATAATTTTACTACCAGTATGTAAAAGTGTATTTAAGAATTAGAATTACATACATGTAGGCGATTTTGCCAAATACAGTTATTGGTGTTTTGACCCAATGGAAGATTAGAGCTCTGTGACTTAATTGAAGGTGCATTCAATATATTGATTTTACAAAAATTGACATTTTTTTGTAACTACAGTTACTACACCTTTATATTGAAAAGTTCAAATCGTAGTCCCGAAAATAGCCTAATTTATGGTAGAGTTCATGAATAACAGCAAGTTCAACCTTAAAGAAATAATTACTGGTAATCAAGGTTAATGGTAATTAAGGTAGCTGGAGAAGAGTTGTGATTGTGGCTGTCAGGTGTTTGTGCTTCAAACGAAGATTTATTTGAATTTATCTGTACAGCGTTGCTGTGTCCTCTTGTTGGCTACATGGAGTTCCTTCATATTGATTGGCTGAGACAGATTCTCTCCTGGCAAACGTCATCTGGTTGTTGGAGTTCAGCACGGCATTTGACAGAGTACGTCATGACTCGGCCACAGTCCGCTGATAAGGCAGTGCCCCAGGAGAAAGAAGAGGCCAGTGATAAACACTATCCTTTGAAAGCTCAAGCGAACAGTTCGGTTGGCGATTTTATGATCAAAAGGGATGGAATGAAGCGCTTGCAAGAGTTTGACTCTGAGAGAATTGAAGAGTTTCTGAGACCAAGGCATAGGCGGGAACTAGCAGATGCTAAACAAAACAGGACTACCGGTATTAGGAAAGAAAAATTTCAATACGGAGTGACACTGATGACTACAGTCTTTGTAAGACAGCGATCGCGGAGAAACAAAGGTGCCGAGAGAACAAAGGAGCAGCTTGGCTTTGGGAGTGAAAGGCTGCTGTTGACAGAGACTTCGGATCGTGTCCACTCATCATTGCCATTGCCAGGTAAATACAGCATAAGAAGCTTTATAATGGCTTTAATGTCTAGTGATAACAGTTTGGTTCTCTTTGCTCTGACCAGCAAATTGAAAGCTCTCTGACAGACAGTTGGTCTAGATCAGGGATGGCGAACCTTTTTAAGGGCTTGCCAAAATGCCGCTAAATCATTTTAAAAAATACTGTCGCGTGCCCCTCGTACTTCTGCATTATAGAATTGTTTTTCTCGTGTAGGTTTTAATTGACAAAGCTTAACAAGAAATGAATTAAAAGACTTTATTTCAAAGATGGTTTTAGAATGGTGTTACAATTAAGTCCTTCATAAAACAAAGTGTGGATTCCTACCGGTTTTTTGTATTTCTAAGTTTGAAATTTGGGGAACGCTTCAAATTCCACGTGCCCAAAAAATTTAAGCGTGTGCCGCTTTGGGCACGCTTGCCATAGGTTTGCCATCCTGGTCTAGATCAAATCTTTGAGCATGATCTGAAATTGTAGTCTGAACTCAGTCGACTAATGAATATGATTTCACTGATCCAGGTTTATGATGCTGTCAGTAGGGTACCAAACTCTATACATAAATTCTTCTATTTTCTTCTTGCAGATATATAGATTTATAGGGACTAGACGCTATAAGTTAATGTAGATTTGTAGTTATGTAAACATTTAATTATTGGGTAAAATTCAAATGAATTGTTGTTTAAGATTATTACTGACCCTGAGACTTTGTCCAACCTTAGACCGACATTGCCTTAATGTCTAAAGTTCATGACCCTCAGTTGATGAAGAGTTGTTTGTTGACATTGGTTACAGTTCATCAGAGCTTGAGCAAAGAGCACCAGGGCACAAACTCTAGCTCATATAGCTTCTCTTGCCACAGTGGGCAAATCTTCCAAGCTCATGTTCATTTATTAATCCATATTTATGATGGAAAATCCCATAGTAAGAGTAAGAGTAAGAATATCCTTTAATAAACCAATTGCTAACCGCATTTTGGTGTACACACATCATAGTAGTCGCAATAAAAACTGATGGAAACTGATGTCATTCAGTGCAGCCAGGGAAGCTGACTTGCACTGAATATACATGTACGATAACTATTATGCAAAAATGCTCTCCAACCAAAATATAGAATTGTATGTACATAAATCTCCTATCAGTGGCAAAATAATTTGATTCCAATACATGACAGGAGTTCGAAAAACATCTTTCTCAGCAAATTTGCTATTAAAACTTTGTGCTTTTTTATTCGGATTATATAATTTAATGCCTTGGTTAAAAATGAAATTAGTTTCCACTTAATGTTCAGTTAACATTCCAAGTTGTTTTCTGTGTATCAGATTGATTTATTGCAATTGGAATATTTCAGTAATATTAGTGAAAATTGTGTTGTGATTTGACAGACGGGTGTGTGGCACCTTTTACAGCGACAGCCATTGGTGCCCTTAGCCAGTATCTACGTTTCTGCCTACTTGCCCCATTGTCACGGATCAATCCAGTGGATTACCTGTTTGGCACTAATTACATCCTAAGTCAAGATAAGCTGTTCACCAATGCAGGTGAGGCTGGTCTGCCAGTCATGGTGTACACGACTCAAAAGAGCCCAAATACTGCTGCTGTGGTCGGATTTGGTGACAGGAACTTGGATCACAATTTTGCAGAGAAGAACATCAAAAATGAGGTTAAGGAGAAAATCGACAGAGAACGTTTTTGGGCGGATTCTGATTCGGCAAAGGTGATCGATGAGAATAATGAAAATGATGAAGATGGAGGTCATGTCAAAGAGCGAGATGAAGAGGATGATGTGGACTACAGTTATGCAGAGGATGAGGTAATAAAAGTGGTAGATGCACAAGACTTTAAAGGAAAAGGCCCAGAAGACCAAAGAATACAAGATGGCGGCTATGACAGTTATTACGACGATACTGATGATGACAATGGAGGGGATCAGCCAATGGCCTGGCGTTTTGATCATGACCGGTCAGTCAAGTTGTCTCGTTCCTCCTCTCAGGCAATGGCTGCAGTGGACTCACGTTTTGATGGCAAGACCTATGCAGTGCTACTTGGAGTAATGTTTTTGTTTGTCTGGTTCTTGTACAAGAGCTTCCACAAACGAAGAACTGGGTTTCTTTACGGGTACAGTCGTTGGAAATGAATAGCTACAGTGTCTTTTTGCAGATTTGGTTTTCCAACTCTTTTACCAAGAGTTTTAACTGAAATAGGATTAATGATGCATACCGGTATATAAAGCTCTGTTAATCTTTAACAGTCCATTCATGAAAGCCAGTTTGCTGTTGCCTGAAAAGTCTTCGAAATAGCTTCAGTTGTGCTTTAAGGTGATTCCATTGTATCGTCTGTTTTATGTTGGGACCCCAGTACAGCAAAAATCTCTAGAGAACAGAATGGTTTCTAGATGTTCATGTCTTGTTTGGTAATATCTTATACTTAGTTCTGTGTCAGTTGGGTTCAATGTTGTGTAATTCAGTGCAAAATTTTGTTAATATCTTAGACTTCTAGAGTCATTGTTTTATTTGGTTTTGTTGAGTTTTTGGTTTACTTTAATGATCGAATGTTTGCTGAATGCATTTTGCCTTGATTATGTAGGTTGATTAGACATTTCTTAATGCCCACAGAATTCTCAGAAGCACTGCTCATTAGTTCTGTTGATACAAAATCCAACTGTGTAAAAGCAATTCAGAAATGCAATATGTTCTCACGTGCAATGGAATTTATTGACTATTTTACACTCAGATCTTGTGTGTCTCTTAGAAGCAATAGGTGTGATTAGCGGTATTGTTATTTTTATTACTGGTTGGTGAATGTGAATTTCATTTTGTAGTGCAGTTGATGCACAATGACTTTATAAGATTGTTATGATGTAGCTTGTCTTCTAGTTCCAGCCTGAGGATTGCATTTGAGGCATTTGTGGAAATTTTAGGAAGCTGATAATTCATTATCAACTTTGGGGCTGTTCACATTTTTGATAAACCATTCAGCATCTCTACGTTAAAGGACAGGATCAAACTGAGATCTGCTCCTTTTGTGACTGTGCATTGGTTCAGATAGAGCACAAAAACCTTTATGGTAATAACGGTAGAGCAGTGTTCTGTCACCAGTTGTTTCTTGATTGTTTCATAAGCAACCGTTGTCTTACATGTTGTTGTTGTTGTTTCATGTACTAAGTGCATTAATTGGATCTGCAGTATGTACGGAGGGTAAATATATTCTGTATTAACCAATTGCTAATCGCACTTTGGTGTACAGACATCTAATAAACACAGTGTAGTGAAGACTTTTATTGTTTTTTCACTTCAGTTGTTGAATATTTTTAAGTCCCAGCTTCAGCTTCACATTGTTGGCCTAGAAAATTTTGGAGGTTCTTGTTTCTAGTCAGTTAGTTACACTGGTCTTTTTTTGAATATAGACATCTCTGACTTTTGTTAACAGTTGCAGTTGACCACAAATCCGTACATGTACTTTGTAACAATTTCATCATTTTTGGGCATTTCTTGACATTAGTTTGTGATGCGTATTTTTATGTTCTTTCATTTATAAAATATGCTGTCTTCTGATTGTTTCTATATTTTTTACATCTTACGTTTTTAATTTGTTGAGGGTTGTATTTTACGTAATTAGCATGTATGTTTTTCACCTTGTTATATTTCAATGACATTTATTTGTTCTCGTACGTTTTTATTTGCTCTCATACATTTTTATGAGAATTAAAATTCAGTCACAGATTCAGAGTTGGGTGTCAACAGAATTATGGCTGTTTAGTAACAAATGTGCCATGATGCCTGCATGCTGTTTTCTCCATTCTTGGCTCTAGGTCTAAAAATTAGCAATGAATACACTTGCTTGCACTGATAGTTACTCTTCAAATTGATGCACACTCTGACTGCATCTTAAGGTAATTTCTTGTTGGTTTAGATAATGCTTGTGATTACTGGGTTCCATACTATAAAACAATCCGTATCACCTGAGGGAAAGGACCACAAACTTCATTGTCTTGCTGCTCAACTGTTGTCATAAGATCAAATATCGCCAACATTTGACAAACAATAAAAGATGTTTTATTACAAGTTCTTCCTTTTGCATTAATACCACGTATCTGTGGCGCCTGCAAAAGACTTACCATCATTTTACTGTTTTGGAAATTTAGTTGGTTCTCATTTACTAATTGCAGTATTTGCATTGTTACAGTATCGTATGCTACAGTTACATTTGATTGTTTCTTACATACTAGTTGCACTGCATTATATTATTTCTCGTAGTCACTTTGTTATGCACTGAAAAGATCTGTGCCATTAATATTTTGCTATATCATTATATGCTTATGGCCATTCTTGTGTATTACTTGTTCCACTGTTTACTTTAATGTCACAAATTTGTCGTTGACCAGTGCCTTGGTTGCACATAGAGTTTGTGCATAATATTGTAACTCAAATAAGGTTGTTCGTTGGTGACTCGTTTTATTTTTTTAGAATTTTGAGTATTTTGTTAGAATTGGACCAATAAACAAATTTATAAAGGTATTGAGGAAACAGGATTGGTGATATAACAGTTTCCTGATTTGTAATATAACCATGTGCAATGGGGTTGGGACTGATTTGGGAAGATGACCTGCTTGGTAGAAAAGGATGATTGGAGAACAGCATGCCAAACATTATGTGCTTGGAAGATGTCTTCTAGCGAATGTAGGTAATGCTTAAGCTTTTTGTTTATGAAATCCACAATTTGGCGATGGTTGATAAGAGTACTTGATATGGATGCAATGAATTTGTATCCGTTTAGAAATATACTTTTATGTGGATCCACATACAGTTGCAATTAATAGACCTGTTTTGAACGTTTGACACTGCCCTCCAGGAACTATTGTAGAAGAAAGATATTTCAAGTCATAGATTGCCTTCTAACATTATGTGCCTTACCATGCAGTTAAATCTCTGTACCCTCTGAGCATCTTCTGCTGTTTCTGTGCTATCGCTGACTGACAGTCAGGAGTTTGATACTCTTTGATTTTACTTAGTATTGACCGTTAATGAAATTTATACCTTTGGCAGTATTGCAAAATTACATAATTATCCAATTAAATCAAGTTAAATTTTTTTAAATGACATTGCTCTTACATGTGTTTGCATAAATGGCTACACTTAACCATTAACTTACTGTTGATAATAAACTTTTAGTAGGAAAGGAAGATTGATTGTGATACTGTATGTTGCAATTGAACAGCAGCCAATATGAAACCTTTAATTGAAGTGCATCTTAATGATTTGCTTCACTATTGGACAGTTTTTATAGATTTTAATGCTCTGTTGAAGGTGTAACAAATGGTAGATTTATAACACTGAATGCAAACTGATGGTATTTTAGGTATTTTTTAGAACTTACGTTACAGTTTCACTTTGTCATCAAGTATGACTTTGAGAGATGATTTTATGCTTGAATGTGCTCTGCTTACATTAAAGCTGCCTCAACTTTAACAACGAGCTGTATTGTTTTTCCCGGTCGCTTTTAGTACACGCTCATTATTAAATTGTTAAAAGAGTTACTAATTTTATGTGGTAAACAAATACTGATACTCAGATATATCATTGAAAGGGTTTAGCATATTGCCTCTTGTTGTTTGGAGTCCTACTTACCTTTGTTATTGCAATCTGATATATTTTAGATACTTGTTGTTTGGAGTTGTCCTACTTACCTTTGTTAGTTTACTCTCTAGCCAGCATTCTTCTGGCACATCTGACATATTTTAGATACTTGAGGTTGTAAAATTTGGTGTACAGCATACAAAATTGGTCTGAACTAGCTAGTTAATGTTGAAACTTTCCTTTCTATTTAAAATAGTTAAGACAAGGTTTAACAGTTGTTTCAGAGTGGTGTATTGATCTGTTTTCCAAATTGTAAGTTGGTGAAACTGACAATGGGTAAAAGAACACATTTGGGATTGTCGCAATGAAGCATCAACAGCAGCAGACCTCTTAATTCATGTGCAGTGCTTTTGCTTACATCGACTCCATTAGTTCTACTTGACAGTTAAAAAAATGTATTCATAACATATTTATAACTGATTTTAGTGTAAGATTGGTTTTGTTATTTACAAATATATTTTGATATGTACTAGATGTTATTGTTTAAATAATAATAATAATTAAAAACAACAATATTAATAACAACAAGACAATTTGTATAGCATTGTAGCACAGCAAAGGCTGAAGAAAAGGGTGCTGTACATGAAAGTCAACGACAGTCATATACTTTAAAAAGATGGGTCTTCAGCTGATTTTAATGTTTCCAGAGATGGTGCATTTTCCACATGTTCAGGAAGACTAACAGGCAGTGGTTCCAGCGACAAAGGAACAGTTGCGAGACCTGTAGTTGATTTCTGAATGAGGACCATAGCCATCTTCTGTTCCATGAATGCAGAGTGGCTTGATGTTACTTCTATTGTCTCAATACAGATGACCTCAATATAGAAGACCAAAACTGATATTGTCATACCAGAAAAGTTATATTATTTAAGGCACTTTATGCTGATGGATTAAATCCCACGTTACTGAAAAGGAAAAAGTTGTGCTGAAATGTGAAATGCGTTTTAACAATCACATTTATTCAAAAAAATGCCTAGCTAAGAACTGGCAAAGAAAAAACACCGGAGCATAACATTGAATTAACAAATTACGATGTTTACAAGTAACGACAATAATAAACGTCTTAATAATAAACGTCTCTCAAACAGACACTGGGTGAGTTTTTTCTAATCTGATTTGCTGCCACTGATGAAAAGTACAATAAAAACTAGACTGTAGACCTGAGAAAAAATTCCCAAGATTGCCATGCAAAATCCCCAGATCCCAAGGCGACCCCCAAAAATCCCAAGATCTTGGGAAATTTCCCAAGGAGTGGTCACACTGGATCTTATGAGATCCTTCTCCACCGCTGCCCATTTCGGTGGGTGCTACCGTACTGCTACGTCGTTGACTCGTTTACGGTCCCTGTGTATGGACCGTGCTAGATTTAGATAGATAGATATCGAATTATTCAATAATAATTATCATGTTGACATAACGCAACACTGTTTACAAACAGGAAGAGTTTTGGCGATTATAGAAACATGGCCATAGGATAGTAGATGTTTTTATGGTAAACCCGTAGTTTAGGTTGCTAAATTATTTTATATCGTAAAATTAAAATGGAAGCTGGATTGAGGAAAAAATTGTTTCGCTAACTCGAAGTGGGATTGATGAAACCATTTCTGTATTTAAATAGAAGTTGGATTGATCCAAATAATTTTTATCGTAAATAGAAGCTGGATTGATGAAACTAAGTTTATGATGCAATAGAAGCTGGAATGATGAAAATAATTGTTGCCTTAAGTAGAAGCTGGACCCATGAGAATAGTTCTTTGCCTAAATAAAAGTTCCATTGATGAAAAATATTTTTCTGGTTAAATAGAAGTTGGGTCATTTTTTTTCATTAAATGGAAGCTGGATTGATTAAAAATAATTCTCCATGAAATGGAAGCGGGATTGATGATAGTTATGATGGACATCGGTAGAGTGCTTACTTACCAACGTCAAGTACGGCATTGAAGACATTCAAATAATTTAGCAACCTAAACTACGGGATTACCGTTTTTATACAGCATGCACCTTATAAAATTCTTATTATCTGAATATTTGATTATTCTTAAATAAACCACGAATGGTATGCGAACCGGGATTCACATTAATTGAGGTGCATGGGACGTATACGCTCTAACCAGAGGTGCAAAAAACCAAACTTTTCAAAATGAAAAGTTGCTTTTTTTGTTTTATTTGGTTTTTTGGTTTTGAGCTTTTCCTATTTCGGATCACAAAATTCATACAAATGACACAATACCGTTCAAATTAATCAGATGCATAGGCCTATAAATGAAATTAACTAGAACAGTAGAACCGTAGAATGTCATAAAACGAAGTTAACAAGACCATAATTATAACAATTGCCAAGAGAGTTGAAGAGACGACATTTTTGGCATTATAATTTTGAAATTTGTAAAAAAACCAAAAAACCAAAAAATTTGAATTTTTGGTTTTTTTTAAAAAACCAAAAAAACCAAAAACCAAAAAACCAAGCCTTTAACAGCCCTGGCTCTAACCAACGTAGCAAACTGGACCAGTCACCGCTACAGCTGTTCTGCTCCTTCAATCATTGGTTTCTGCCTCTTCAATAATTGGTTTCTGCCTTGACACAGCACAGTGCTTGTGTTAAGTTGGTTGCGTACGTGGTGGGGGAGGCGGGGGTGGAAAGTATAAAGGATAACATTCTTGCCTGAAGTTACTCACGGACCCGTTCCATTCCCGTAAGGCCCCCTGGGTTTAGCTTTGCCTTCATTCCCTAGGTGGCAGCAAAGTACAATGACCTTGCGCCTTGCATGGCTGCAACTTCGTGATTTATGTCTTTTGTGATTTGTATTCTTGTGAATTGCTTAATTTTCATAACATGTACATGTACAGCCCAGTGCGTTTATCAGGCACTTCATTAAAGAATAAAATACTTAGCTTTAAGTAGGCCTACCGCTTTAGAAATTCTAGCGTTTACGATGATTATTTCAGTCAAACTTAAAAGTCTTACACATCAACAACTGTAAAAGTATGAGATAACGTAGCATCATAGATGCAATTTATAAGATACAATATTTCCAAATATTTGAGTTGAAAATAAATTTTCAAGATTCAGCGCTAGGAACATCACGTGACATCAGATTATTTTGGTTTGAAATTTACACAATTTTTTAGAGACAATCATTCGCTGCTACAGTCTTAAATTTACTATAGTACGCTTTCAGCTCCACCGCAGTAGCAGTGATTGCAGGAGTTCGGGTACCAGACTATAATGTGAGTCGCCGTGTTTGTGGGAGAATATGGCAGAGGAGAGGAGCGCGTTAGTTTGAATTTCTCCTAATTTTATACAAAATACGAACTAAATTCAAAACGATCTTGCATCCATTTATGAAAGTTGTTTTTCGACAACAAGGCCTTTAAGACTGATCGAATTTCTGTACTTACGCTTGGACGAAAACGAGAACTTACCGAACATCGAGAAGTTGGTACTCCGCCTTATTATTCATAAGACGCACGCAGCCTATAATCATTTAAAATTTTGTTGGCGTTCGAGTTGTTGAGAACAACACAAAATCGATGTCTATGGAGACGAATAACTGCAAAGATTGAGTAGTTTATGTTGAAAATTCTTTTTCGGAAAGGGCAATCTTAATTTGGTGATAGATTTCAGAGAGCGATTATTTAATTAAATTGTGTTTTATAAAATCGCAGCTGAAGGAAGCCGGGCGATAAAAGAGGGTAAATGTCTTTTGGTCGAAAGCGTCTAGTATTGTATAAGAAAACTTTGAAAGGTTCTTGTGTAGTTTTCGTTAAAGCAATTTGAGTAAAAATATTTAATTTTCTGTGTAGGCTTGAAATTAAACACAAATCTGCATGAGTTAAGCAGTGGAAGGTGGGCTTAGGTGGCATACCAGAATCATGTCTTCTTAGCTTGACTTAGATTTTCAGTTTAACTTGCCTTATACCATTTAGGGTTGTATTGCCTTAATGAGTAAGGCTAGTCCTGTCATCAGGCACATGGAGGACTGGTTGCTCTCGCAAAGGTTAGCATCGGGACTGTGACTTATATATTCAAAAACAACTAAATAAGCATATAGATTATTTAAGCAGATTGCTATATTATTGCTGGGCTTACAGCTTATAAAGGAGCAGTGCACTTGTGAAACAGAAAGTATTCTGGTTGCAGTTGAAAGTTATCAGTGAAAATTATAGAATAACAAATTTCTTTAGTCTCCAGGATTCTGTAGAAATTAATGTGCTGTCTTATTGGTTGGTTGAAAATTATTGCAGCTGTGTGGGTAAGGTGACCATAATAAACTTTAAATTATACCTGTGTGCATATAACGACTCACCTGTGGCCTGCTTAATTAGTTTTTAATTAGGCCTGATTGCTTGTAATGACTCATAGAGTTTGTTGAGTGATTGATTTTTTTATCCAATGACAAAAGTGACAGGTAGTCTGAGACCTCATTACTTGAATGAATGCGGGTATCCAAGTCATAGTTTATAAAACTTTTTGAAACCTCTGATAGCTATGTTTTAGCATGTTTACGAGTTTCTTATGTACATACACACAAACATACATACATAAATATATTCATACTAGTTTTTGAACCCAGCTTTGCCCGCGTATTTGAATTAATTTAATGTCCTTGCACTCAGTGGCTGTGCCGCTTAACCCCCCTAGCAAATGGACACGGTGCCCTGATATTGCTTCCATGTAGCTCTAGTGCTCCACGCAATATATCGTTCCCACTGGAGCAAATTCACGCTCATTGTCTGATTGGTTTCAAGATTCCAGGCTTCAACTAGATTTTAACGGGTTTGAATGTCACCATATTGAAACTTAAAATGTCCATATATCAGAATTTAAAGTAAATTGTGAGCTGAAAATAGTTGCGTTGACCTACAAATTCACATGAGAATGTTTTATAAAATTTTCATGTCGCAAGAGCGTTCTATTCGCGAGTTTTTAGTGGGATGGACAAACGGAAGGACAAACTTTGAGAGAATTATAGTGTAGATATACATATACTAGCATTTTGTACCCAGCTTTACCTGGGTTTTCCCAGGCGTAATTTTTACGGCTGCAAATAAAGGCTACTTACTTACCTTATTTATCGTTCGCCTTATTAAAATGACGAATCCGCTTTATTTGTGGATGGGCTTAGAATATTTAAAATGTCCATATGTCGGAATCAAAACCGACATTTAGAGGTGAAAACAGTTGCTTCACTCGTGTATTTGAATTTAATGTCCTCTTACGCAGCGGCTGTACCACTTCACATTTGAATTCAATGTCCTCTTACTCAGCGGCTATGCCGCTTTGCATGTAAAATTTTTGTGTCGCACCCTAGCAAATGTGCCTACGTGTAGCTCTACCCAGTATATCGTTCCCGCTTGATTTACATAAGGGTTTGAATGTCACCATATAGAAATTTAAAATGTCCATTTATCGGAATTTAAAGTAAATTGTGAGTTGAAATAGTTGCACTGACCTAAAAATTTGCATAAGAGCATTTTGTAAAATTTTCATATCACTACATTCCGTTCGACGCGTTCGTGAGCTTTAGTGGGACAGACAAACACACAAACAGAAAGACAAACTTTCAGAATTACAGTTTAGATTAAATATGTCTTATGCAGGTTATCAATAGCTGATTGAATCACAATGAAGCTTGATTGGACCAATCTGTGTTTTAGTTAATTTAGTTTAGAGAAGCACTTTGTTGTGAATACCTGTGCTGGGAAAAGCAGGTTCTTAAATGTTGTGTAGGATCTGGGGTAACAGATAAAATGCTGAAATATGATAGTCTATTGATAGGGTATTCAACCAACTTCCACGTACACTTGTCTTTGAAGAACTTTTTCGTGATGGCAAAAACAGTAAACCTTGAACCTATTTCCCCTCTAAGCCTTTGAAGTGCCAAGGCCACACAGAAGTTTTGTATCTCTGCTTGCTGCATAATTGATCAACCAGAAGAAATTAATCCAAATCAAGCTATCCACACAAGTTCAGAAACCCAGGCACTAAAGTTTTGACTTAAAGAGACGTTGCTGTGAACCTGTAAAAATAGCCCTGTTTTCAATTTCTTCTGTTTTTTTAGGTGCTGGATGGAATTGTAATCCAGAATGGAAGATGAAAGTAAAGTTAGACTGGAGAAAATATACGTGACAGAAGATGATGGAGCCCCTTCAGAATGTGATTCTCTCAGTAACAGCTGCACAGTAACACCTGCACTTGTTGCCAACTGTAGTTCAACTACTGTCATTAGCCAAGAGTTGGTTGATGGTAGTCAAAGACCTCCTTCAGTTGACATGCAATGGGGTAGTCATATTGTGAAAGTAATAACGACTGTTGGCAATTCTGGGACTCACCTTATACTTACGACCAGCTCTGGTTCTACAGGTTTAAATTCAGGTGCAATTGCAAACACCAACAATCGAATTCCAGTTAAATTTATCGTTGCTGAAAGGATTAGCAACAAAATGAAATCACCAATTGCTTCACCAAAGCTCAGCCCTGGGACTGTTTTCAGAGCAGCACAACAGACAATGTGTCTCTCCAACACATCAGTTACATCTGTAAATAGTCTTAAAAAGATGACACTTTACCCAAAAGAGAACCTGACTGTCATTGGGGACCCTTCCCCAAAGAAAGTAGCAGTGATTTCCATTCCTGTTAAGCAGTCGGCTTGTCACACTATTTTTGCTTCACAGCAAAGTATGGGAACTTCCGCAACTTCGTCGTTTTCAGCAGTTGGTGAAAGTCCAGTTATCGATTTGGCAAATTCACCTGTCAAGATTGCAACAGCTGCACAACAAAAAATTATTCTGCAACCAATGACCTTAGTAAGCATTAGATAAATGACCATTTGATTCACTAATAGCACTTTCACTTACATGCATGCGATGCCATGCATGCAATGTTTCATCTATATAATATTCCAACTTTATGGTTAGTTGTTGTAGAGCCATTTGTCTTTCCTGCTATTCCTATCACTGGTTGTTTTTAGCTAGCAAATTTGGAATATAATTTAATTTGTGAAGCAATTTTGGTTACTAAGTTAGCTTGGAACATATGTTTCAAGCATGCTCAGGTATTTGGAATTGCTTTGCATCAATAGAAATAGAACTTTGGAGCTGTAACATGTCAGTAGCCAACCCTCAATGGAGTTCCGTTGGTTGCATCTTTGTGTGCAAGAGTTTGTAAGTGAAAATGTTTATTGGAGCATTGTTTGATTGCAGATGAACTTGTTCTTTGGCAACAACCATCATTTTGCTCGTGAAGACAGTATTTCTATGCTGTTTCTTTTTTAGTTATTTTAGTTGCTCAGTTTTTGTTGAGTTCCTTGATTTGCAGCCCTTGGTAACCACTTTGTTGTTTTCCTTCTGGTTAAACCATACCTGATCACCTGAAGTCGTGCAGGCCCGCTTTTTGTACTTGAAGTAGGCATGCAACATGCTGCATTTGCCTGACCACACTATGTTCCAAATTAACAAAGGCAAACTTCAGCAGCTTGGTTTCATAAGTAGATGTATTTTGAATGTGCATTATGGTTTACTGACTGAAAAATGTGAACCATTTGATTATTTGGCTAGTTGTCATTTCTGTAATAATGACTCCTACTGTGTTCTTACAAGTAAAGATAGGAAGGTAACGTAGGTAGGAAAATTCTAGGTGACAACCCTGCTGTCACGCATGCATGCACTTCATAGTGACAGTAATTTCTCTGTGTATAGCATAATTAGAAGCCATTTTGTCAATTTCAAGGCATTCTAGATTAGAATCTAGAATTTAACCCTCCCACCCCTATAGCTCCACAGCAAGCGGAACGCCCACCCGATGGCCCTGAGCAAAAAGTAAATTTTCGTTGCTGTCACTTTCGGTTTCCAAATTATCAGCGCTGTCACTATTACTTTCGCTGTCTAGAATCAGCTTCCTGGCTTGTGCCAATGTAAATTGTTTTTTATTTGGTGCCTGCTTTTCTTTTTGGCATTATGCACTAAATTCAATTAAGTTTATCAAATAAAAATTAAATAGGCAAAACAAACACTGCTTACCAACATCAATGGCCACTGACCTTACTACATGTTCAACGTCACTTCAACGTCACTTCCGGTTGAAAATTAAATAGTAAGTAAACCAATAAGCCATAGTAAAACAAAAGCCACTATAATGGCCTTACGGGGATACGGTTTATATGTTGAAGCCTCTATAGCGGCTTTACGGGTATTTGTCAAAGACCACCAAGCCGCTATAGCGGCTATACGGGGCAAGAGGGTTAAACCCAAATGTAGTGTTGAATGGCTGCATTCTGAACTATATTAATTATTACAGGTATTCATACAAAACAGTTCAAACAAGTTGAAGGATATTTCAGTCAAAGGGCAAAAACTTAAAAAACTGGCATCAATCCAAAAGGGTTACATGGCTCAACATAAAATTTGGTAATTTTGCTTGATGTACAAGGGCTGGACGTCATAATGCAATACTTGTTGAGAATTGCAATCGAAGCAGCTGTTGCAACATTAAAATTGTTAATTTTTGTCATTGACAGCATCCAGCCACTCAGAACTCAATTCGAGCCACTCGTCCTGTGGTGTTAACTCAAGATATGCCGCGCACTGGATCAGCCTCATCTCTAGTGCAGCAGTTGTCACAATCCATGACGCTAACGTCGTCAACTTTTACGACTGCTGGTCAAGTGAAATATGTAAAACTGTTGACTGTGCCATCAGGTGAATCAGCACTCAAAACGAATGGTGAGTTATTTATGTAAATTGATTGTGGATTGTAGTCTTGGAATATTTGTTGCATTTGTACTTGAAGTGCTCTTGTTCTGGCGTCTTGTAGTGGAAATAGACCATCAGGGCAGAAGTTAGCTGTACAGTGGACACATGCAAGATGTAAAGCTAAGTAGTAATGATGATGTATTTTGTCTGTTGGTATACAGCCAGCCTGTTGTAATCAAATACATTATAAGGTAAATGTACCTATGCCTGAGAAAACCTCGCACAGTCTGAAAAGTTAATTTGTGAGAAACAAGCTAAGAAGGCAAGGAGGCATAAACTGGGTTATAATTAGTTCTTTGTATATATGTGTATATTCCTTACTGTGTTGCCTATCAAACTGTTAGGCCTTTTACAAAGGTTTGTTAAGTTATTTTATTTTCGATTTATTATGATGTGGCAACAGAAAGTAATTTAAGATTTTCCCTTGGTGTCATAATTGTAAGACATCGGCAATAATTGGCATGTAACAACCAAGTCGTGTAATCGCTCGTCTTATCCAGTTTTGGTATGGAGATTTCATTGATGACAGAGGCATATGAAAACACTCCAATTTACTATACTCTTAAACATTGACAGCCTGTAGATATAACACCTTAAGTTGGGGGTCGTAGTTATGGCAACATTTAACTCGTTATTTGTCAATTGATAGTAGCCACAAAGAGACCTGGGTCTTTTAGAAGTTGTAACATTGTTCTCTATTTGTTGTAGAAACATGTGGTTTCACCAGATTATTCAGTAATTCTAGCTTAATCCAGTACAGTATCAAATTCAGTTTTGATTTTTTCCAGCATGGTGAGGTTTTTCTCAGGCATGATCACAATTGTGTAATCTGGTAACCCAAATTACATTCCTTCTGAAGTTCTGACCCAAAGGTACAGAAGGAAAAAGAATGGTGTTAGATTTGGGGACCTACAGGTCTAAAGGCTGAACTGTGAAGCAGAATATGACGAGTGGCTGGAGAGCTAATTGCATCAAATGACGGCCATACAGCAGATGCTGACAATCTTTCTTTTTGTGGTCAGATGGTTGGAGAGCCAAGTTGTTTCATTGTGTAACTTTTCTGTTGATTATTTAAATTAGGTAACTCGGCTGTGCTGAAGCCAGCTGCGTCTCCTATACAACTGGTCTTCACTGCTGGCAAGACACTTGGTTCATCGCAGGTGGTTGCTTCTAATTCATCCACTCAGTTGCCTTTGCCACAAGTATGTCAAGTGCTGCAGACAAATGACTGGAGAAAAAGTCCGGCAAACATTACAAGTCAAGTAGGAATATTGTTATTGCAACCAATGTAAAGTCTGGTAAAGTTTATTAGAATCTTTAAATGTGTTCCTGACAGCAGGTGGTTGAAAGTGATGTCCTGGACTTCATAGGTATTTTAGCTGAAGCACAAAAATGATAGCAACTCAACAGTACTCCATAAACTCGATACAACTCGGGAGCTGCAGTCGATACTCTATATTGCAACAAGAATTGTGTACATCAAATATGCATGCAGAGTTGTCTGCAGATATGTTGTAGGGTCTACTTGGAGGTTTTGGGAATGAGAAATCACAGGCAGTCATCCATCTGTGCAGTTAGAACATGACGTGATGGCAGAATTATGTTTGAATGTTGCTTTTATTTATATTAAAAGTCTTGTACAATCTACATATATTTTGAAGATATTAATTATAACTACAAAACATTAACTGAAAGATATGATAGCGAATGTTCACTCGAAATACAGATAGACCCCTGAGAATGTGCTGGGTGGCTGCAAGCTATGGATCCGGTGCAGCATGTATATCAGCATATTTGTATATGAGTGTGCATATTTATGAAAACAATTTGAATGGGCAATTCAGCCAGTTTACTGTGGTATAGGTCCGTGCTGGCCTAAGGCATTGCTGCAAAAGGGCAGAAGTTGGGGAGAGTATCCCAAGATGCACTCTAGAGTTTGAGGGGACCTGTTTGATGATGCTAGATGATGCACCCCTTGTCTATTCTAGCTTATTACATTATTGTCAATATGAATATGAGATAATAAAATAGGGACTTTAAGTTGCCTTCGTATGGTCAAGGCAAGTGCACTGCCACAGGGGACAAATATTGCACTGTAACAGTTAAATACTTGAATTTATTTAAAGTGGGACATGAGTCATTGGTACTTCTTGAGAAAATGGAGATTCCAAACCACTGCTGGGATGCATCTTCTCTTGAACTGCTTTGAGTTTTGGATTACCTAGCATGCCTACACAAGTCATTTGATCATGTTCAGTAATTGAAGCCACCTCAACAGTGCAGATTTTGGCTAAGAGTTCCAACATTGACTGTGATCTTCACATGCTGCGCAACATTCCTCACGGTGCTTCTCCGGTACATGGTGTGTCTTGGGGCTCTTCCCCCTATTCTGTCTTCAATTCAGAATCGCAAAGTTCCTATGAAATGAAATAAAAATGGTAAAGAATTGCATATGTGTGTGACTACAGAATCTACCAATGACAGGGTTCTTTCAGGCTCATCCGAGTTGGCTGACTTTTCTTAGTGTTGGTTAGGGCTGTCAACGGGCCCCGGGGGGCCCCCGTTAATTAAATCAAGGCCCGAAAACCCGTCCGAATCAGCATATTATTTTAAGTAAATTTTAAAAGCTTAAATACAGACTTTCTGTCGCCTAAAAACGCTGTGGATTTGAAGAAGTGTTGGCCAGCTACAGTGGTGTATTAGTCATCAGCGCGGGGGTAGTTGGCAACTTGGCACCCGTACCTGTTTACTTGTCGGCTGGCTATTCTAAGACCAGCCATGCGTTGCAGCTCCGTTGAGGTATTACTGATATTACCAGACCAGTGGATGATGTGCTGCTAGAGCCTTGTGCCCCTCTTCAAATCTGCCACCTTCGCAGTATAGGCTACCCTGTATCGGCGACAGACCGCCGGCGACCATTAGGCCTGTCAGTCAAAGAAGAAAGATCGCTATATCGGGAATTGGTGGTGAGTCTGGTGACACACTGGCTGTTATTGCATTCGGCTTATGAACAGAAATTGGGAAACATGCTTCCTATCGGCAGCCCTACCGCCCGTAGCTGACCCGCAAAACGAGTGACTAACTTTTAATTTAAGCCCTAGCGCAATTTGTTAATAATACTACCATTAAGATTGGTTACTTACTGACTTACTTGGACTGTCTAGATCTTAACGCGAGATCTCGTTGTTTACCGCCAAACCGCCATTGCTGTTGCTTTCGTTTGAAATAAAGATTTAGTAGTTTATTAGAATCATTCCATTGTTTTGTGCATTTAACTGTCTAATCACGTCAGTGCAGACTGCAGGTAACTTTTAAACTTTGGGAATAAAATGTGGGCATCAGTTATTAATTATCTAGCGGACTAGCAGTTACATGTAATTTAGCGAATTATCACTTTTAGCGACTAGCAAGCTATCAGCCGCCATTTTCTGTGCTGTGTATACTGTAAGGTAACGCAAGTATTTCTTGCTTTCTTTAAGTGACGGGCCGACGGGCCCCCGCTGAAACTGAGGTCGGGGGCCCGGGCCGCGTTTTTCTAATATTTTGACAGCCCTAGTGTTGGTATAGTTCTTTGTTGCAGGCTAAGATTTATTTTATTGTCTGTGATGATCAGGCACCAAGTCGAACTGTAAGCAATACTTCAAAGAGAATGATTCTGCCATCGCCTTTCAAGTCGACTTACGACCAGAATGTTTCTGCTGAGGAACTGAAATCAGCTGTTGCACACATGACGAAACAAGCAGCACGTACTATGAGGGACTTTCAGAGAAAGACTGGCCAGGTATAGAATAGACTGTCTGGACAGGCTTATGTGAAATGCTGTAGATGATGCAGCCTCAAATCTCCTTTCCTTGTATGATTTAAAAACTTACCTTGTGCTGTTATTGTTGTATGCAAAGTTATGTCAAAATTTATTCAGTTTTATTGTAAACATTGATTGCCATTTAAATGTGCATCAATTTTGGGAAGGTTTTATGCAAGCAAGCACTAATCTAAGCAATCTTATGACCAGTTTAGAGTGTAGTTTGTGCTGTTTTTAGGGTTGTTAATATCGGTTTTTTGGCGAACCAATTATTGGTTGTGGAAATCTGATTTTAAACTGATTATCGTTTTTGATTGGCCTTCATAGAAAATTTAATATATTATCGTATAATGCAAGTTACTTTATGTATTACGTGCCGTAATGTGCATACACACAAAGCAATTTTTTTCACAGTTCTCCCGCACCTCAGATTTATTAATATGACCATCCGTAGTTGTAAACTTAAATTTGATTTATTTAATGTTGAACTGACTTCCAGCTCGAACTAACTGTGTACGAACTATTTGAAATTGCTGCAACTTATTATTATTATTGTTATTGTAATATTTTATTTTTGGGAGTATTGCCTTTCAACAATGGTGTCATAAAGTAGGCTACATATGTCAATCATTTTGACTGGCCTCTTAAAATAAAACGCACGGCTGTGGACCGCTGTATGCAGCTTCCATTAACGTCTATGTTTAGTTTAAATATATATATCTATGGCAGCGGCCATTTAGAATGCCGTGAGCGGTCACGAATTTCGAAGAAGCACCTTTGATCTGCCGGCTTTATTGGATAAAAACTTGTTAACACTAAACAAATGCATGAATTATTTTTTTTGACATTGTAATTTTTCACTACGAAAATGATAAAAAAATCGATTATTGTTTTGTCAATAATGAAAACTGATAATCGTTTTTGAAACCGATAATTGATTTCCAAGTATCATTTAACATCCCTAGCTGTTTTAGACATTCTCTAATTCTGATTAGATTTTTGATTAAATTTCGCAAACTCATTGCTGTTGTTTATAGTCAGTTCTTACTTATATGTAGAAGTAGGTTTCAGAAATCAGATATATCCCATCATGGATGGGACGGAATAATTTCACAGGACTTGCTTGGATTAAGGCGTAAATTGCAGGTTTTGGCCCATAGAGCTATATGGTCAAGTTCTGAGTCACTGGTTGCTATGTTAGATGCTGGAATCAACAAATAGCAATCGTCAGCGTATTTGAATATTTGGTTTCCAGAATGAAGGAGTTTTAGGCCAGAGATTGTAGTAAAAAAAATGGCTGGTCCTAGCCCGGACCCCTGGATAATACTTGCTTATTAATCAATCAGTCAATCTAAATTTATATAGCTCCTTCAAGATCCCTACTCAGAGGCTCCCGACCCTGGCCATGCGGAAGAATGCAGTCTTCAACAGTTGGTGAAACTGAGAACAGTTTGGAAGGTGTCGTAAATCTAACGTTAGCCCCTTCCAGGTTGTTGGACCAACCACAGAGAAGGAATGGCTCTGCATTGTTGCAGAGCAGGCGAATGGGACCGCCATCTATAGCAAGAAATTATTCCACAAAATTTAGTACAGTGCACACGATTAAGCAGCGGAGCAAGTACCCAATTGTACACAAAATCTGGTACAGGCATAGAGGCGAGTTGCACTGCATGACTGTTATGCATTACCGTGTCGAATGCCTTGGTAAAATCGAGCGAAATAAGGCGAACATAACGCTCAGTTTTGACTGTTTCGAGTAAATGATGGGTTATAGTTGTTACAGTTGTAGCTAACTTGATCTGCCAGAATTTCTGGATGTCATAACTCCCCTTAGTTGATGCAGTAATGATTCCATCTATTCCGCTTCAATTTGCACCATGTTTGCACTTGGACAGAAACTTAAAGTTTAAAGGTAAACTGATTGATTTTTCAGCGTAAAGTTCAGAATACAATCTCAAGGTCAAGAAAGACGATTGACTTTCATTCATGTCTGTCAATCTCTGACTTCCCAATGAAGTCACGGTCTCGTGTCTCCAGCAGCACTGGGTGAGTCGGCAGCAATAAGCCACTTTGGCGTTAGAACTCTTCTGATGGGACAAGATTTCAAAAATTGTTTCCTGATTCTTTCTACCAAACGATCTGGATAAGGTCTATAGGAACCAATAACTGATGCCTTGCATTTTGTGATAACACAACTGTTTAGAACAGTGCTTCCCAAACTTTTTAGTGTCACGGACCGGCAGGAATTCACTTTCAGTGTCACGGACCGGCAGGAATTTTCCCACTGCAGGCCGGAGGACCGGTGCCAACTTTATTAATAATTATTATTTCTCTTTTTGATCAGGCTAAAATAAATTCATCAAATATTTATTAAAGTTGATTTAAATGCATGCTTAGTCAATTCTGTGACTCTATTGCCCTTTAAATGCTAACCCGTGTCTTTGTTATGACTTTTAAAAATATAATAGCAATTTCTTTATTCCGAGACAATTTGACCAGTTTGTTGACTGACTTTGCGGACCGGCAACTGAGGGGCTGTGGACCGGCACGGTCCGCGGACCACCACTTCGGGAAACTGGTTTAGAAGGCTTCAGATTAGATTAGATGTGGATAGTTGATTGAGAAATTGTTATTAATGAAGCATTTATTGTGATCATGCTCAGTAAATGGAGTCACCTCAAAAGTGCAGGTAGCTGGAAAAGATGAGTTTGCAGTTTTTTGCGAAACGACAAAAAGGATCCTGCAAAACGAGAGTTAATAGAATTCCATTGAAATGGACAAGTTTGCAGAAAGGCAAGAGGTGTGTCTTTATTATTTGCTTCTAGTAATGTTTTAAGCTTCATCCCACAAACGACAGATGCAAAGCAGCATTGGATGAAGTGTTCATGATTACCATTGTAATTTTATTGAGTTCATTTTCCTTTTTAGAAGTGTTGATGGATTCTGTGGAGAGAAATCTCGTCGACCGTGCAACTGTTCGAAGTCACAGTGCCTTAAGCTGTAAGTGACACTTTTTGCTGAGAGTGAGTCTGTTTCAGTTGTATGCCTTGAATCCACCTCTTCATAGCTGCAGAATTATGGATATTCCATTGATGGAAGATACTATCTTGTCTATTTGTCTAATTAATGTAAATTTATGAGTAGGTTAGAAGATGATTTATAGCATACAAACAATGCTTGATGTTTACTACATATGAACATGCTTATCGTAATAAAGGTTCATTTTCAAAGGCTTTTCTGCTCCAAGACCAATTGTTATTGTTCTTGCTTACATGCTTATCGTAGAAAAGGTTCATTTTCAAAGGTTTTTTGCTCCAGGACCAATTGTTATTGTTCTTGCTTACATTAAAACCTTTAAAAGCTGGAATTAAAAAATAGGTGAGATGAAATTCGGTTAACATGAATTGTTTACACTAGTCCCCTGTTAAGCTTTATGCACTGTACAAGATGCCAAGATACAAGGTTAAGTGTTTCGCAGCAACGAAAATGCACCTCCGTTGGCCAATTGTTTTTTATTCTTAATTGTACTCATTGTTTGAAATGTTCTGTTGGTTTGTAGTTACTGTGAGTGTTTTGCAAATGGTGAGTTTTGTTCTGACTGCAACTGCATTTCCTGTGCAAACAATTTGGAACACGAAGATGAACGCCAGAAGGCAATCAAAGCCTGTCTGGACAGGAATCCATATGCATTTCATCCCAAAATAGGTATGTCTTTGTCTCCCTGCCTCTTTCAGTGTCTGTCTTTCTGTGTGTCTGTCTTTCTGTCTCCTTTTCTGATGCTGTTTTTGTCTTGCTTGTTCTCATCCTATAATCCAGTCTCTGTCATCTTTTCTCTTTCTATCTTTCTTGGTGAATGCTAGCTAAAGAAGAAACTTAACTAATGATAAGGAGAAGAAGGGCGGTCCCTTAAACTAGGCCTGAAAGGAAGTCATGAGTAGTATGAAGCGTTGGTGACTTCATTGTAATTTTGACCTATGAGAGTGGATCGCCAGCTCTCTCCCTCGCCTCCTGATCTTCCCATTAACAGTGTGCGGTCACTGTACTCGTTATAGCTGGGTTGGATAGGAGTGTAAGTGGGGCCAAAATCTTGACAACAAATTTCTGCTGTAGCTGGGATTGAACTCTGACCTCTTTGTTGACACTCCAGCACATTAACCACTAGGACTTACACATGAAAGAGCCATTTTTGTTGTTTTCACAGAGTTGCAGTATTGCAAGATTTTATACTAGGGAAAAAATTTATGATATGATTTTTCTTTATACATGCTTTGACTTACCAGTAGGTTAGTCTGTCAGCATTCAAAACACAAGAGTGAATTTATTTTCATTTCCTGTTGCAATTTTCAGATTATTAGTGTTTTAGAGATAGATGTAGCTGGTTTAACACTTTATAACAACGATCATCTATCTATCTATCTATCTATCTATGGAATTTATATAGCGCCCCTTCAAGATAACTACTCAGAGGCGCTCCCGACCCAGGCCCGGTCAAAGAGGAAGGTCTTAAGTAGTCTATAGAAAGAATCAGAGAGGTCTCGCGGGAGAGAACGAAGGTCTGAGGGGAGGCTATTCCAGAAAGAAGGACCAACGATCGAGAAAGCCCGACGCTGTCTAGTAGCAGAGCGAGCATGCGGAACTATGAAGTCACCTCTAGAGGCCGAGCGCAGAGATCGGCGACCAGAGCATGCCGAGGTTAAAGTGAAGAGCTCCCGGAGATAGACAGGTGATCTGCCCAGAACACAGTGCCAGACAATGGAGGAGACCCTATAATGGATGCGCTGCTGGACCGGGAGCCAGTGGAGGACATCACGCATAAATGCAGAGATGTGGCCAAACTTAGGGACACCACCAATTAGACGAGCTGCCGCCCGCAAAACCATGTACTAACAGTGACTGGGAAACCCATGCAGCTCGCCATTAAAGTGTTAAATTAGTCTGTTTTGCATTTTGCAGCATTCTATGAAAACATTTAATTGTGTTCAAATTTATTACTTTGAATTTCATTCATATTCCTAACAGTAATGATTTGGCAAAATATGAAACATAAAAAGTAACAGTAACACATTTGTTTAGATGTCTCTACCTCAGAAGCATAGCTCCAAGTTCATGGACTTAAACACAACAGCAGTCCAGCAATAGAACACCCATTAGCTGGCCTCCAAACTTGTACTGGTTCTCATTCACTGACCCCAAAAGGATGAGTGGTTCCAGATGACTTGGTATTGAATGGATGGTCAAACATACACATACTAGCTGGACTTGGTGTTAATTCAGTGTTGCTCCTGACAACTTGGCTTCTTTCCTATGTAGACAAAAGTCTTTAAGTATTCTGTTCATATTCATTTGTAGTCCTTTATATACACATTTTATTATTACCACGTTAAGCTGCTGATCTGTAATGCTAATAAGGAACGGCTGTGGGGGTAAGACAGGGATGCGGATTGTCACCAGATCTCTTCAATCTGATAGTGGAAGCAGTAATGAATTTGGCGCTGAATAATGCTGAAGAAGGAATAATTATAGGAGGCAGAAGACTCAATAATCTTAGATTCGCAGATGATATAGACCTTGTGGCGGAGAGCAAATTACAACTACAGGAGCTGACCAACAAAGTGGATTCCAGTAGCAAAAGACTAGGGCTCAGGATCAACGCCCAAAAGACCAAAACAATGACAGTGGGGAAAGGACAGGAGGCACTGGACATCAGATTGGGAGGAGAGGAGCTGGAGCAAGTAACCGAGTTTGCATATCTAGGAGGGCTTATTACAGAAGATGCCAGATGCACAAAAGACATCAAACGGAGAAGTACTCTAGCGTGTGCAATGTTCGGTAAACTAAATAAGATCTGGAAAGATAAAAGCATATCAACGAGAACCAAGTTGAAGTTATACGAAACCTTTGTCATACCGGTACTACTGTATGGCTCGGAATGCTGGTGCCTGAGGAGGGAGGATGAAAGGAGACTCTTGACGACGGAAATGAGCTGGCTGAGAAGAATAAAGGGCAGGAGCAAAAGAGATAGGATTAGAAACGAGGTGACTAGAAGAGAGCTGGGACAGACGGATACAATTGTCGATAGAATAAGGAAGAAAAGGCTAAAGTGGCTGGGACATGTGATGAGAATGGGCAATGACAGATTACCATCGATGGCTTTACACGGATATGTGGAGGGAACTAGGAGTAGAGGAAGACAACAAAAGACATGGATGGATAATATACGAGAGGATCTGGAGAGAATGAAGATGAACATTGCAGAAGCAAAGGAACAAATCAAGGATAGAGAATTCTGGAGACGACAAGTTGAGGACTCATCGTTGGCCTTGGCCTGACGGAGGAGAAGCAAAGAAGAGAAGATATACAGATTTTATTATTACCACGTTAAGCTGCTGATCTGTAATGCTAATAAGGTAATCCTAAAGTTCATATTAAATTCTAAATAGCAAAAGCACATTACCTAATTCACTTAGCTGTTTTGATTGGTAACTACCATGTTAAACTACGTTCTACAAGTTCTGATTGCTTATTGTGTTATTAAAGTCGTTTTTTTGGTTGATGCTTTGTAGGAAAAAATCGTGAGGGTGATGTTGGCCGACAGCACAGCAAAGGCTGCCACTGCAAGAGATCCTCCTGTCTCAAGAACTACTGCGAGTGCTTTGAGGTTTCAGTCAATTTATTCAACAGTTTGTAATCTGATTACTTCTGTAACCAAGTGCAAAGGTACTTGCTGTAGTCTATGTCAAAGGTTAAATGTTAAGCATTGGAGCTTCATTAGTAGGAATCACTGGTAAGAGTTTCGTTTAAAAATGTTAGTTTAAAATGGACTGTTTCGATTACGAATTGCATTGTTTAGGTATTCATCCAACTCCTCTTCCTTAAAAGCCTTGGCATTCTGTTCATTGAGCCTTACTGTATTGTATTTGTTAATTTTGGTCACTTGTGAGACAGAGTGATGCTGTTGCTGATGGACTGCCATTTTTTATTCACTGATTGGATGGCTTTTCTGTTCTTCAAGCAGTATTTGATTTTTCTGCCAATGGCACTTGTTGTCAGTGGAATTTCTGCTGTTGCTGTTTCGGTTTGATATTGAAATGGTCGCATAACAGATGGGTATTTAGCATTTCTCTAGGGGTCCTCACACTGGGATCGCTACTGAATGGCCACTGCTGTGAGCGGCGCTATATAAATTAACAAATACAATACAATTTGTGAGCATTCTTTGTAAATTTGCTTCTGTAGGCTAAAATATTGTGCACAGATCTGTGCAAGTGCTTTGGATGCAAAAACTATGAGTTTAACACCGTACGACAGTCGCTGATGCAACTGGCTGATGCAGCTGACACGCGAGTTCAGCAACAGCTTGCAGCCACAAATCGACTACACTCAGAAATCGAATATTCAGTGCAGAAGCCAACCGTAGACACAAATGGCAAGAGGTTTGTTAGAGATTATCAGAATAGAAGATTTCAGTCTTGTATTTTTATTGGGTTTTTGTCTGCTTACTGCTTCTTAAAAGCTGCTACATTGTTTGCAGTTGAATTGCATCTGCCAGGCTTGATCTATTGATAGACTACACCTGAGAAGAGTTGTTGAAATAGGCATGTACTAAATTGGTGATTGCCTTGCACGATAGTGGCTGGATTTCTGGTGTAATGCATTTGTGTGGTGTTAACATATAAAGCAAGTAGCATTGATCAGTTATACCTTACATAGTTAGATCTAGGTTGTCAATGGAGAGTAAAGTTATTAAGTTTGCCTACAGAACCTGTTTTGTCATTCCTTTATAAGCTGCAGTGCTCATCATTTCCTCAAGTTGCTACTGTTTTACGTTATTTGAAGGCTGGCTCATTCGTTTATGACGATGGATGTTGTGGAGGCAACCAATTCCTGTCTTTTGGCCACGGCTGAGGAATGCTTTGTCATGCGTCTCAGCGATGATGTCACAGAAAGACAACTCTTAGAAGAATTTGGCCGCTGCCTTGAGCAAGTAATCGATGCTGCAAACAGGTCATCAGGTACAACCATGTTTTCTGTTTAGGGTGTTGGTTGGGTAAGTCAATGGAAATGGCTTCAGTTGCTGACGAGGGCAGGCTGCAATGGTTTACATATTCATCCTTAGACTTTCCCACTTCCCAGCCTAGTCTTTCTTATTTTCTCAAGTTATCATGATACATTTTCCTATGATGAATGCCCAACTACCCATGTATCTGTCAACTTCTCGGTATATCATCAATTGGTGTTAAACTGTATCATTTAGCACTTTACTTGTTTCACAGTTCTAGTCATGTTACTGGTCAACTTGTTCAATCAGGAGCATGTCTGTGATGTCTTCCAGCCTTTCATTGCCTTCGGAAGCACTTCTTTCAATGGCCTGGAGGACATGGCCTGATTTTATGGAAATAATAATATTTTTATTAGGGCTGGTACTGATTATAAAAAATGAATCGATTAATCTCCAGAATTTAGCAGTGCACAAAATGAATAACACAAGAAGAATACGGCCGTTAATTTGTTGCTGTACTGTGTGGTACATTATTATACATGTAATTACAAACACTAACTTCTGGATATGCGCTAAATGACCAAGAACTCAAACAAGCTGTGGTAAGCCTCTTCTACAAAATGCTACTTTCGGTTTCAATTGTTGCTGGGAAGACATGCAGTCAGGACGTATTTCTAGCTGACATGCTGTGTCTACTGTTGCCTAATGGTTAATATGAAATTCTTCTAAGACAAAATTTTAGCCTTGTTCTGTCTTTTATCTTAACCAGTTTGCACTGTATTGGAGAGAACTTGCTTTCACCTTTTATGAGCTTGTTCATTAGCTGATGAACTGGTTACTGTGCATGTGTGTGTGTGGATAAATGTACAGGTTTACATGTAGACCCCCAGAAATTTGCACCCAAAAATGTGTAGATTTGCGCCAAGAAATTGCTGTTCCATGACTGCTTTGGGAACGAATTTTGTTGCAGTGAAGTTTTGGACTTTTTGATACTCTAAATCTGTGTATTACTAACAGAAACATCTTCCTTAACTACTTATTCCTCTATAACTTCAATGCTATTTTCCCATTCAGTGGTAGCCATTTTCAATTGTCGCTCAACACAGTTGCTATGTTGAATGTACCACGCATTGTAGTTTAATTTAGCCATTTAAAACCCAATTGCTCTGGTATTTTGTGCGAAAATTGCACACTTTGCTATTTTTTGCGCCATTGTGCAATAATTGGATTCTTGCGCGAAAATTGCGCAGTGCAAGATCGCAAATTTCTGGAGGGCATATACATGTATTCATATTTTTGTGTGTGTTTAGAAATGTTGATTTAGTAAATAATATTGAACTTGTGTCGTGTCTTTAGTTCTGTAGCCTCAGCTGAATCGAGTTAAAAGTGAAGGAGTTGCTGAAGTGAAAGCTGGTGAAGATACGCTATACTATCAACTATGAGACACTAGAACCTGTGACAAACTCAGAAACTCTGTCTGCAGGAAACAGTGACTACCATTATGCTTACGGATTGGCATGAATTGAGAAATAGAAGTCTCGCAAGAAACACTGGCCAACTGGCATGCAATACTTCTGGTCAGTATGATGCCAGTCGACTTTATCAAGTCACTTTATCTTGTCTGACAGCTGCAACATTTCTATGCACAAGTAATGTTGCAATATTAAGACCAGATAGTGCAATGGTTGATGATCAAGCATGATTACAGTTTGTCCGATCAAACTAATGGCTTTTCTTTAATTTCAGACAGTCTCATTTACTGACTGGTTATTTTAATTATCTTGTGGTTGCATTTGAAATGTTTTGAATTTAATATTTATCAGTCATATGTTTTGTATAGGGTGATTTTTGGTCATGGTTTTTTATCCTTAAAATATTGTTTGAAGTATGACTGCACTTGTAAGTATAGCACTCAGCTGTAGTGGTCAGATTTCATTTGTCTTTCTCTGTTTACCAGTTTGCATCCGTACTAAATAACTGTACATGCAGGAATTGTGGCATGAAGATGAGACAGACTGTTGCTTTTGTGTCTTCAAAGGACATGATAATTTACTGTAGTAATGGAGTTGAGTGTGACTAATGTGAATGGTACGGGTAACACTATTCTACTTTCCAGTAGTGTTTCAACATTTGCACAAAGTTTTTGTGCTAATTTGCTGCATGTGCTGAAAATTGTTTCATTTAAAATGTTGTAAAATGCAATGTGTTTCACAGTTAGAATGTCACGCTACTATATTCAACTGTGTAATTGCTGTTCCAATTTTATAGTTCAAAGCTGTATTTGATGAAACTCATATGATGGCAAAGCAAAAACAACTGTGCTTAGACTGTTGCCATCACTGGCACTACCTTGCAGTTCTACAGGTAATTTTATGGGCAGCAGCTCAGAAAATAAAAACATCAAATGTAGTGGCTTCATTTCCATTTTATGCAACTAATTATCAATGTTTTCCACTGATTTTTATATATAGTACCAATGCTAAATTTATTTCCAGCTTAATTAAGTCATGAATCTGGAGTCTTCTGCCACAGTGAAGACGATTTCAAGAAATCTCCTAAACTTCTAAATGGGCTTCATAAGCCATACAGTTGGTTCCATATGGTAGTACATATAAATTCAATATGGTAGAATGGTCATTTGGGCTTCATATGTGCTACATATGATAATTCTGTTGGGCTGATGAGTTTTGTTTTGGTTCAATGGAGGAATTGATTAAATATTTGTGAAACTCCAAGCGTTAGATATCTTTTAATGCCTTGTCTTTTGCTCAAGTTTTGCCAAATGTTTCATGGGTTCACAGTGCTTGCTGAGATCCCTAGTGGGCAGGAGAGGGAACACTGCTTTTCTATTCCTTCTTGATGCCTTTGCATCTTGGTTGAACTGGTCTTTATACACTTATATTTGTGTTTATTATTAAATCAAAGTGACACATCACAGTATGATTACAAGTCATAATGAATGGATGATTACAAGTTATTACGTCAAATTTAATCGTATGGCAGCTATGCAAGGCGCCCATCTGTCCTACTGCTCATTTTACCAATTCCACCTAGCGGATGAAAGGCTGAGTCCACCTTTGGGAGGGTAGTGGGAATCGATCCTGCATCCATGCTGATCTTCTGCTCTTCGTGCCAGAATGTTGCACATTCACCTAAACCCCCTCCCCTTTCTGAACCTTTGCCTGTATCCTGTTAGCTCTATTTGTTACTCATGTCTTTCCACTTTCAGACTAATGGTACTGGGCATTCGTTTTACACATATATTGACCTCAAAGTAACACAGCATAGGTCACCTTATATAAAGTCATATATATATATATATATATATTTATATAGCGCCCTTAGCAAGGAAGGAAGGCTCTTTGTGGAAATATAGGTTTGGACAATATTGATGAAACACATGCTTAGGTAAAGAACACTGAGGAGTTTCTCTGGAAGTGACGCTATACAAATTTACGAGTATGGTTTAGGACATTTTCTTGTTTGGAATAGGTTTTAACCTCGTGGTGATGGGTCATTTCTTGTGTATGTGCCGCCGTAGCTTCTTGGTGCCCAAAGATTTTCCAAGTTGTGCTGAAACATACTATGTTGTTGTACAAGTACTGCAGCAGCCACCTAGCATATACCAGGAATGTGTGTAAAATATGTACTGGTAATTTAGTTATTTTGCAACTTTTGGTAAAAATATTCGTTTACAAAACAGTTAACACTTGCAGTCTATGATCATTTATGGACATGATGTACAGTACTTGCTAGGGCAGAAGCAGTTAGAAAGTTATAGAGCAATAGCTTACATCATTCTAAAATGGTGTTAGCAAGATGAGCAACATCTTTAGCATATCACTTGCCTTGGCTCAGTGTGGGGTGGCTTTTAGTGTTATTCTAATTATGTTTCTGCCGGGTAGTTGTAAAGTAATTGTGATTTACATAGAGCTGCACATATGAGGTTTTAACTGGTCGCATTCTCCTGAGTTGAACTAATTCAAACAAAGCTGAAGACAGAAATGTATTCATATGCAGGCCCGTGCAAAGCTGGTAATAGGCCCAGGCCAGATGGGAAATGTAGGCCCCATTAATTTCAAACTGCTCATTAAGTTTTTAGTAATCAATCAATGCTAACTACATACATGGGAATCTGTTGGTTGGGCTTAGCGTGTTTGCGCGAGCCCGCCACTGGTGACTCTTCTAGTGAGAAACGTTATCCAGCTGACAAATACTCTGTACAAAACGACATTTAACTTTGTGAGACTTTTTTCTTGATTTTTTCTGTTATGCTCATTTGTGCAAGATTTCCATTTTGTTTATGCGCGCTATAAATCACAGTTTAATAATAATAATAATAATTATGATGATATGCATGACAGTTCTAATTTATGATTTATGTATATTTTATGTGCACTTCTGAGCTTTGGGTGTGCACTGCTGAGCTTTGGGCCACCTTTGGAAAAAGGGCGGTATCAAAGGCAGTTGTATTGTTTTGTATATCTGCATTCATCTTTACGGTAAAGAATCGCATTGCCCTTTGACTATAAGGGAGAGTAGGCCCCCCAATCGTAGGCATCTGCCAGCTGACACACCGGGCCCCCACCCCCCTGTTCTGGCCTGTTCATCTGGAAGTGCTTGGTGCTCAGAGTGGCCAGTACGTGATCACTCCAGCAACTTCATGTTGCATTGATCAATGAGTTTGTTAGAATTCTTATTTCTTTGTCTGACTCGGGTCTTTGTTTTACTTGGAAATCCGGGTCTTTAAACTGAATACTTGGTCTTTGGATGCAGTCTTCATTTGACCCTGTTATGTTTGACTTCAGTTGTGACAGCTGGCATCTTGCCCATAAACTGTTTTCTGGACATGAGCTGCAGTTGGCCAGTGACCCTTGGACCTGATATCAGGAGTGGTCTGGATATGAGCTTAGGTTGAGCTTAGATCAATCACTTATGGACCCATTCATGATCTTAATTGTATGGTATTCATATTTTGATGTTTTTATATGTAAATGTTGTGACAGTTAAATGTGAATTGGAGCATTAATGTAAGGCAGCAGGTACATTTCAACGTTAAATTGTGTATATTTCTTAGAAAACTGGAAAGGCTACATGTCATGAAAACAATCAGTTGTTCTTTAATTTTATTTACATACAATCTGTTATTTGATTACTTAACTGAAAGAACTTAACAAAACTGCAAAAATTCCTCGAGTTAGCCATGAGGGTGTGATACGGACAAGTGGCAAGATTCCTGCGTAATGGAGGTTTAATAGCCAACTACCAGAACAGACATTAAAACAAAACTGGTTTACTATATTGGGTGTAGCAGATGGCTTTAACAATTTACAAACGTAATAATTATGTGTTCTAGTAGTCATCCCACGCAGATCGTATGCATGCAAATGGCATTTTGAGGAAGATTGCCTTTAGTGCTCTGTTTTTCCCACTCACTTTCGTTAGCTAAGACTAAGAGCCATGAATTCACCTGCAAGAAATTTTCTTGTATTCACGAACTTGTGGTGAAGTGAATAGAGTGCCTCAGATTCAAATACATGTAGACATATACATCTATAGTTCTATACTCATTTTAGGCATAAACCATGAAATAGATATGAATAGGCCTAATCAACGTATTAGGCCCTTAGGGCTAGCTATACGAAACAGTAATATACACTGTAGGGCTTAAGGTAATACGAAAAAAGACTAGTAAATGTTCATCGAAATTCCAAGACCATTTTAATCCTGACATAATTATACTGTAATTTATGAACGGCCCAGTTAAAAAATTACGTCATATACGTCTTGAAATATGTAAAAACAACATATATTATACGCTTCTTGAAGCTTGTGTTTATTGAGCACGCCTTGTAGTCTAATATTATTGTATTAAACTAAACTTTATAATTGATAAATGACAGTTTAAAATAATATTGAAACTTTTAGATGATTTTTGTGCCGTCCTTGACACTTGAATTTTGATGAAAAATGACGTCATCATGACGTCATTATTAAATAACAAAAAGTCCTGCGATGAACATTTACTAGTTTATTTTTATATTACCAAAAGGGGTCCCTTTTTTTCCGGACAAGTGTATATATATGTGTATGTATATATATATATATATATATATATCATTTATTGAACCCCAAAAAGCTTAAATAGAGCCACCAAGTTACAAGGGTGTTCTGATAGTAATGAAGAACAGTACCATTTATTTGGCTAATTAAACATATAATAATAATAATATTTATTCTTTAATGAAGCGGCTGACAAACGCACTGCGCTGTAGGCCTACATGTTATGACGATTAAACAATTAACAAGAACACAAGTTACAGAAGACATAAGTCAACAAAGTTGCAGCAATGAATGGTGCAAGCTCATTGTACTTTTGCTGCCACCTAGGGAATGAAGGTATGAGCCAAACCCAGGGGCCTTACGGGAATCGAACCGAGTCCGTGAGCAGTGCACTTCAGGCAAGAGTGTTATCCTTTATACTAACCCTCCTCCCCAAAATTGATAATTTTTACACACATACATACAATGATATATATACATATGTATGTATATTGTGATACATGGCTATTTTGATACCACTTGTTCCATAGCGCAACTACCATGATGACTGATGGAGAAACTGCGTAACCTGGAACTATTATTACTGACGTTATAATAATCCCAGGCGTTACGTATAGGGGGCCGTCCATAGCGCATGAGCAATTGGCGAGAGAAGGACTCGTCACAAAAAGTCACACCCCCTGAAAAATGACGTCACCTAGCTCTGACCCCCCTAAAACGAAACTTCCACATGATAATAAAACATGTTTCAATGCCCATTTATTGTCATTGTAATAAGTATTTAAAAATCTTATGGTGACAAATATTTAAATAATTAGAAAATTATTAATAATGGTGCCCGTATACATAAAAATAATAAAAATTATGAAAATTTTAATACTCAAAATTAGAGCTGTTATTTTAAGATTAAATTGTTGTTAATTGTTAAATTTAATTACACAGACGTGATGTGACGTCACATGGCTGACCCCCCTGTCACACATCACAAATTTCCGACCCCCTCCCCTAGGTGCGTGACGTCATTTATGGACGGCCCCTATAGGGATGCATTCTGGTGTGTCTGTGAGAATAACATTGATCTTATCAATGATGCATTACGCCTACCATTAACTTTTCTTAAGAATCAAAAAACGATGATCCAGGTTTCTTAGGTTAGGCCTACATTTGCCACAATGACTGCACAATGCGGCATGCCTATCTAACTTTCTGGTTGACTAAAATATTAAATTTTACTAGCAGTCTTCGAACTACTTCAGTACTATCACATATAAATAATAAACAGTAATTAGTATTACTAATTATCTATTTATGAATACGATTATGTTATTTTATCGCTTTAAGGCTGAAGCAACGGTGAAGCAAACGTACGGTATCCCGCTCGAGTGGGCGGAGTTTACTTTTTCTCATGCCATCCAATCACGTTACTTATATTGGCATATGACCTAGTTACGCACTCCGCGAGTCAATATATTTAAGTGTCTCGTCTTTTACCGAAAAATCTTTGTTTATTACTATTCATAAAATATTAGCCAATCGCGCTAAACTTCTGTCTCAAAAGATTCTGGTAAATGTTTCCGGTAGTTTCTAAATAAAAAGCCGAATTGAAACCATGAAGTATATTTCAAAGTTGTAATGATTTGCATTTAGATATTTTAAAATAAGGACTGCGTGTTATATATGAAGCTGGAAAATTTGTGAATCGTCTGAGAATCGTTGTTTCGATGGAGCTTGTCTACACGGTGACGAAGCCGCACCGTGGTTGGCGTAGGGACTGCTGGTTGTTCCGAGATGAAACGCCGATGATCAGTCTGTCGCCCAGGAATGCCATTGCATTCTGCACAACAGTTGATCTCGATGACGAAGAAGATGAAGATAGGTAGGTACATTGCCGTTAAGTATCCCATTACCGTTATGTATCTCCTGTGCAGGCAATAGATTTTCTTAGTTACTTTGTATTTTTTACAAGTCAAAAGTTTAACAGTAAGTTGATGTTACTTATGTGAGTGTAATAAACTGTTCATAACGAATAAAGAAACTAAATTATTTGAATGTCATTATTACAAAACAATAGCACTCAAGTATGCCAAAGGTTTGTAACGTGTTTAATTGTAACAAAACTCTGATATAACATGATCAGTGACTTGCATCTCATAATTAGTTGGCAGACATGGTGCGTAGGTTTACTGGCGTTGTACAATTTTGGCATGCTGCGCAGAAGGTACAGTGCAGTGTTGTGCACGAGACCAAAATTCCAAGACCGAGACCAAGACCGCGTGGTTCAAGACCAAGACCGCGTGGTCCAAGACCGAGACCAAGACCGCATCATCCAGGACCAAGATCTAAGCCTCAAGACCTTAAACGCAATTCTCAGTTGTAGTGTTACATATTCTCATTATTCAGATCAGAGGCTTATTATATTTATAGTTATGGTTTTTGTCCCCATTCCCCAAGTCTTTGAGGTCTCATGAAGAGCACAGTATAGCTAAAGACACTCTCTGTAGGTGCAGGTGTTGCGGAATACAAACAACTTTGCCAGTAGAGAAAAATTCCCCACCAAATACCTGATCTGCATCGTTTACCCGGCTACTAATTTTGCCTCGAGAAACACGCTAACTAGTCACTAAAGCACCAGAGGTCATGGTTAACTGTGCCTTAACGTTTTCTTGTCGCTTCTGATAAGAAGCGAACAACGTCCTCTCTCGCTTTGTCTCTAGGCCTATATGCGGATCATCGCATGAATTCGAAGCTATCTCAGAAGTCCCTGAATAACCGAAAAATATCGACAACATTTAACAAATAATCCACTCTAGTTCCCACCAAAGGCCAAACCAAAGGCGCAAGACCAAGACCAAAGGCGAATGACCGAGACCAGACACCCAAGACCAAGACCACACCTTTAAGACCAAGACCCCAATTTTTGCACATTCAGATATTTTGTCGGTCTAGACGGTCTCGAGACCAAGACCGCGGTCTCGAGACCACATCACTGGTACAGTGTTTTCTAATGATGACACGCCGCGACCCTAACCGACCCTCACGACTCCTAACCGTACCAGTAATCTTACACACTCCGATACATGTTTGCCAGTTTGTTCAGATATAGAAAATAATTCAAAACAGTCAATTTTGTACTTTTATTCTGCACAGCCTGTGCGTTAAATACCAACTTCTGTCAGACAGCAAACAGTCTGTGCTGTGTTGGATCTAATTAGTGAGTAAGTAAGTAAGAATATCCTTTATTCAACCAACTGCTAACCGCACTTTGGTGTACATGAAAATTTTATGAAATCATGAAGGAATCATCCTTATTATGATAAATCATCCTGATTTAGAGTGCCTGTATTGAATTGTAATTGCACTTGTGAATGCTTATTTATATGGTGCCTTTTCAAGAAAACTCATCAGAGGTGCTCCCGACCTGTAGCATAAAAGTTCCCAGCCTGTAGCATAGTTTACCCTGAATGCTAAACAGAGTAGCCTCATGAAGGATCTTAGGGGGGATGGGGAGGGGGATGCCAAATGCAAATGAGAGGGAAGGGTCCAGAACAGGCCAGTTTTTGCAGATATTTTTTATGGTTGACTTCTGAGTAAATACGTCATCAGTTCAGTTTTAAAAATGACAAAAACGCACAACAAGACTTTGTTACATCGAGGTTAAAAAACCATCATCAACCGAAGCCAATATGTGGAATACTGAATGTGCCTTTAACGCTTTGCAACACTGCTGTTGGATTCACTGTTTATCTGCAGAGCTGCACTACTCCTTTGTCATCGAGAAACAGATTTGTTCTCTCTTACAGCACCATTATGAAAGTGCACAAAAGATAATAATGAAGACATACATGTTTGTGCAGCAAGGTTTGTCTTTGTGAATAGGTCTGCAGAACTCTCACCTTTCTCAGATTCTAGGGTTTAGGTCAGTAAAATAAAGCTAAGGTGCAATGGGGAAATTAGATTACACATAACCGTAATTGATTGACTTCCTCCTAGTGACCCAGATGCACATGTGCAGAATTTTTATCTCGTGTGTGGAGCCAACCTAGAACAAGGCATCTGTTCTTCAATTAGCCCTGACTAGACACTGTAGACAGGCAAGAGTATTGAGTTGCAGAGTGGCCATGTAACTGCAGTATATCTGCTAACCAATGTTTCATTATGGACTGAAAAACGTTTTGGCTATAAGCAAAACTTCTACATATTCAAGTTCAGTAAACAGATATATGCTTTGAAATGGTTTCATTGGTTGTGGCTGGGCCATGGACTGTTGCTCATTGTACATTGAAGTAGAGAGTGACATGGGGAATTTCCCCGCGGTAAAACCGCGGTAACCGCGTAAATCCCGCGGTAATGGGGACAACAATTGCGGTAATACCGCGGTAATGGGGACAACAATTGCGGTAATACCGCGGTAATGGTTAGGGAATGATCCGGCAATAAACCCGGGTGATGTTAAGAACTTGAGAACTGAATAAGAGCTTTTTTATTTTCTGAAGCCTACCATAGTCAGAAATAGTCAGTACTTGGTTAATGCAACCTGTCGATAAGATAATAATAGATTAATGCAGTCAGCAAAACAAATAGCCTTGTAAACAAAAAAATGTTTTTCCTAAATTTGAATTGGTGTAAACTTTTTGCGGGGAATGTGGTGTCAAACCCTGCGGGGATGGGGTGGGGATCGGGAGAAAGCCTGCGGGGATGGGGCGGGATGAAGGGGACAAACCATGTGGGATGGGGCGGGGATGGGGGAAGACTTACCTGTTTTGCGGGGTGGGGGATTGGGGACCTAGATTGTCTCCCAGCGTCACTCTCTACATTGAAGTTACAGTGAAGTGATTGAAGATTCTGTTGATGGCTGTAGTAACCAGACAAATCGGAGCCTGGTTGAGATGGTGCATCATGTGTATGTCTGTGATATTGACGTCTCATCTCAGTGCCAGAGAAGGTTGTTGGTCTGGAATGGCATCAGACCGGGTCAAAACTCTTAGTGGCAACAGTACTCGGCACTTGCAAAGTCTGGCAGATGAAGGCAAGTTATCAACTAACTACTGAATGTCAAGTTGTCATTTTCAGTTTTACTGATTACTGTTTAGTGTACACATGTTAAGATTTGGAATGCATTTCTTCTTCCTTGTCGTAACATTGTAGGCCGTTAAAAAGTTAGTTAAGAAATTTTACTCTGCATTGCTTAATCCTGTGTTTTGCCAACATTATGTCCACTTCACTGTTTAACCAATAACCATTAACCACCCTGGATAAGCTAGATCTATATGTAAGTCTGTAGGGAGTCACAACTGATGAGAAAAATGTGAAAAGCAAGTATTATGACCGTTTATTGAAGATGTACATTAGAAGTTAAACAAACATGTGTGCTGTTAGAATTAGACTACATATATGATTAATTTAAGATATTAACTTATGTAAATGTTCTTTTGATACAGTACTTATATCACTTAAATGCTCCCTTGTAAAGTTTAGAAGTGCATAATAGTGGTAAATGATTATATCAGCATTTTGCAAGATTTATTCATCATGCATTTATAGCTCTTTGTATTCACTAATTGTGTCTTAAATGTTTAGGTATTGATTTGATTTGATTTGATTTAATTTGCAGTGAATTGAAACAGAATTCGTACATTGGTGAACAGATAGTTGTAAAACTGTTGTGTTAACCACATTTCTACTGGATCATGTTTGGCTAATTGTCTGTTGTATTAGGATTTCTTACTGAACAGTTGGATAGATCCACCGTGGACGGCAAACATAAGTGGTGAGGAGATCGTTGCTGTTTCCTGGCTGCATCTGGGAAATAAGGTTTGCTAATATTTGATAAAGTTCACTGTTGTCTTTCATCTCAGTACTGTATGGTATGTTCATTAACTCAGCTTCAGACTTTAAACACTGCAGAGCACAAGAATGTCCTTGGCATGATCTTAATAATAATAATATTCGTTTATTATTTCAAACTGACACACTGCGGTATGATTACAACTCTTAGTATGATCACAAGTTATTACAGAAGTCAAATTTTACTGTTTTGGCCACCATGCAAGGCACCCATCACTTCCTACTGCTCATTTACCAACGCCATCTTGCGGGGGAAAGGCTGAGTTGACCTTTGGGAGGGTAGCGGGAAGCAATTCCGCCTCCCTGCTGATCGGCTGTTCTTGCCAGAGTGTTACCATTACCCTAAATCCCTCCCATGATGTCCCGTTCTTTTATAATTGGTGGATGGTACAAGCTGGCTACATCATTGCTCAGTGCAGTGATACACTGAAATCCATCATAAGCTTATAATGGACACTTGTGGGCACGGTGGTGTAGGGGCATGTTCGATTGCAGCCGGAGGGTTGTGGGTTCAATCACCTCAAAGGGACCCTGGGCAAGTCCTTCACTTCGCAATTGCTCATGCGATTCAGCGTGAAACTTCGATAGTCGGGAGCACCTCTGAGTAGAAATCTTGAAGTGGTGCTATGTTCATACAGATACTTGTTTCAGATATGCAAAATTAATTATTTTAAATTGATATAAAGTTCATGGCTGGTTTTTGTAGCCACTTTGGAATATGTGGATGTTGAAGCATTGTTGTTATCATCTGACTGTACAATGTTTTGCAGATGACTTTCATGCCAGAGAAAAGGGAAAACCTAAATTATGCAGAGAAGCACATCAATGCAAATTTCACACCATCTCTTTCTCATTTTGGCGGTAAGGCAGTTGATGGGCTTCTGGCTGTCACTGCCACTGGCATGGTAAGTAGCATTTATTATTGTTAGCCTTTTTGCTGGGATAGAAGTAATTACTCTGGAATGAAAATAATAGGATAGCAGTAGAAGTAAGGTTATAAAAAAGTTATAGTCAACATGGTATTCAATTTCTTTTGCATATACTTGGCATGTGTGATGTGTGTGGTTGACGATTGCCAGAGGGCCAAGATCTTGAGCCTAAAACCTGTGAGGTCAACGCCATTGCCATTATTTACTCAGATACTCTGTTAATTCCATAAGACAGATCTGTAGAGCAAAATGAAAGTCTGCAGGAAATTCAAACAATGTTAGTTATGCAAAGTGTCTTTAAATTTATCATAAGCATACTTTGCCAATCTGGAAAGGACAGCTAAAAATATATGTATGTATAACTAATACAGTGCCATTCTAAACTGGACTTTGTGTGGAAAAACCTTTCAGCAATTGTTGATTGTTAGGATTCTATATAGAAACCTTGAAATTGTTATATAAACCTTTTTCTCTATTTTTGTGTTATAGGTTAATTAAATCCACTGTTTCTTTTTTTACAGGCTGTGGTGACCTTGCCAAAGATGGGAAATACTGACATGAAGATACACATGGAGATGTTATGTCCATCGCGTCGACGCATACGTGTAGCAGACATCGCTTTCTCTAGCAAGGGTGATATTCTGGTTGCGACAAGTGATGGTAGTGTCACATCAGCCATACTTTGCTACAAGATCTTGCTACAGCTTGAGGGTGACAATTGCAACATCGTGTGCACACCAATGACCAGTTTCTACGCTCGCTGCCACCTGCTCCTGGCCCTTCGCGAGTCGCCAACCGCACACATAACTCATGTCAAGTACATGCACCAGGAGTCGGGTGACGTGCTTATTGTCAGTGCTGGTGACACAAACGTCAGCCATGTGGAACTGTGGAACCTGACGGCGTCACCAGTTGCGGTTCACCGCATCTACCTTAACAACCTGATGCCCGACAAGGCGACAGGATTCCTTCAGGAAAAGTGGATCCTCAAGTCAAGCATAACACATACTAGCCTACCAACTTCAATAGCAGTTCCTCGCTTTCCGGTTTCATATGGAGCCACTCTGCCCACTGATGCATCATCTCTTCTGTTCCAGTACATTGCAATTGCATACAAAGATGGTTCAGTGAAGCTAGTCAATAAGCACACGTTCCAAGCTATGACAACAACAAACTTGGACACTGGAATTATAGATCTTGAAAACCCGGACAAGAAGCGAAAATCTGTCGCTTATATGACATACATGCAACAATCTTTCACAGGTGGGTAGATGTGTAACTTGTGGCTGATGATTCTTCGTGTCTTGCAATAAATGCTTGTGAAACTCAGTTGGTTGTCAGAAAATTCAATTTCTTGGTGTAAGACTGGTATTTTCTTGTTGAGGCATTAATCAAAAGGCTGTTTTTTATTTTTGTCTAAACCATAGTTCAGTCAAGAGTCTTTCATACATGTCTGTCACTTTTCTAAAGGCTTACATGCAATAAATGATGCAACTTTACCTTATGGCATTGCTATCTGCGTTTTATACCGAATATTATTCAGGTGGCCAGAGCATAGCAAAGGCATTGATTGCTTGAATTTTTGTGGATTTACTTAACTACTGTAAGCAACAAAAAATGAACTTGCTTAAATTATGCCTCAAATTTTTCCAGATTCATAGTGGTATTTATAAAAAATTTCCAGGTTACCCAAAAATCATGAAGTTTCTGTACACATTTAAACAAATTGCCCTTGAACTTTTTCCGGATTCCTTGTGTGCATTGACTTTGTTGTATACATGTTTGTAGACAAGCTGTTTATGTTGCTGTTTCTTAGGCTGTATACTTGTGGGGGTCGACCAGTACAGCTGCATGTATGTGATGAAGGTTGTCAATACTCGTGATCCTGTAACTCAAGTTCCCGCCATTTTCATCGTCTGTATGCTCGAGTACGTCCTCCTGACGGGACTTGACTGGTGGGATGTTTTAACGGCTGTCAAGCCAGGTAACGAACCGTTTTAACTAGTGGCTGACCTAATTACATTTTGTCTGTGAAACTTTATGGAATAAATAGCAGAACTTTGTTGTTTCATACAAGTTTTGTAGTGTGGGTGCATGCAGCAGTCTAAAATGTGCAGCACTTGTCAACAAAAGGCATAGCACTGCTTACTGACATTTTCAATAACAAATTGCTAGTGGCTTAATGCTCGTGAGTTTCAAACTCATTTCATATGTCTACAGTTCCTCTCTGATCATTAGTGATTAATGTGTGTTGAAGAACACTTAGGTTATTGACACTCCTTCAGTATGTTTGGGGACAGTTTGAGTTATAAAATATGAAACTACAGTATCCAGTTCAGCTTAGCTTCAGAGAAAACTACAACTTCAGTTTCATATAATATGGCTGAAGCAGAATATGTTGCCTTTAGTTGCCATCTGGTTTTGCTTCTAACTGATGTGCTTTGTCCCTGCATGTGAAAAAGAGGCAGGATTCTGGGTTGTGAGTAATATAATCTGTGTTGTCTATGTTTTAATCATTGATAGACGGAACACATTTGCATTTTCTTGGGTTGAAAAATGGCAGAGCAGCAATCAAGAGGAAGGCTGGTTTCATTGTAAAGGAAATGCCAACAGATCGTGGGGCGTGGTGGTGTAGGGATATGTTCGGTGCCTTGCAGCCAGAGGGTTGCGGGTTCAAATCCACCTCGAGCTGCGGCGTAGGGACCCTGGGCAAGTCCTTCACTCGCAATTGCCCATGCGCTTTGGCGTGAAACTCCGATTCAGTGTCCGCGCTGTAGTCGGGAGCGCCTCTGAATAGAAATCTTGAAGGGGCACTATAACAAGTGCTCCTACATACATGCTATAAAACCTGCCCTGGCAGAGTTCCCAATTATAACATGAGACCTTCAGCTTAGATGTTTTGCTTTATTTTCTTTGCTTAGGCATGATTGAGACCGTTGTCCAGAAGTTGTGTGATAACTTTTCAAAGCAGACAGGCTTTCTGCAGGAACAGCTCGTATGTCGACTTCTGGCTATGAAAGCTGCACTCTACAGATGTGGAACCAGTGGACAGTTTCGTGCTGCCGACTGCCACAGTCGACTTGTACTTCATTCTATTTCATCACACTTCCGATCAATGCTGAGGCCAAAGATTCTGTCAGCCAATGAAGTGGTGAGTCTATTTTTAAGTTAATGATGGAAAAACCATTTAGTTGTCTTTTTGTATTGTGTTTGTTAATTTATATAGCGCCGCTCACAGCAGTGGCCATTCAGTAGTGCTCCCAGTTCGAGAACCCCTAGAAAAGAAGGTTTTGAGGAGGGAGAAGGCTGTAAGAGACCCAGAAAGAATAGTAACATGTAGAGAGGAAGGAAGGGCATTGCATAGGGAGGGCCCAATAGTGGCAAAAGATCTAGTTTGGGCCAGAGTGGTCCTAACTCATGGAACAAAAAGACAATGCCTGACCAAGGAGCGGAGAGGTTGATGAGAAACTGAAGAGAGAGGGGAGCGAATGTGATCCCTTAGATATTGAGCAATGCCAATTTGGATTTAAGGACTAGGACAAGAACTTTGAACTGAATTCGGGCTGTGAGAGTAAGCCAGTTTGATTGATCATAAACGAGGAGATATCGGAGAATTTAAGAAGGCGAGCAATCAATCTGGCAGCAGCATTTAGAACTGACTGGATAGGGGACAGGCGGACCTTGGAAAGGCCTATAAGAACAGAATTGCAATAGTCAATTCTGGAACAGACAAATGCATGGACTATTGAGGTGGACAGATCTGCAAATGGCCCTGATACGCAGCTAATTACAGGAATCACTTAATGGCACTAAACAGGTGTAGGTTAATTTAGTGCTTGGTCAAGGCTCCTGCACAAAATCAAGAATGTGATAATTATGATGATGGATTAGGAGGCTGCACTACAGTAGCATTTGGCAACATGCCATAGGTCATGGAATTGTAAAAACCAGATCTCCATGTGCGGTCATCGGTCATGGGCTTTGACCAATTTTGTTCCAAGGACCCATGAACGGATTGACTTACAATGACATGTGATTAAAGATGCCAAATTTTCAACTACAGAGTTATACGGGGACAAAAATTAGTCTCCATCCCCATTCCTGTGGGTCTGTTCCCCATCCGATCTGTTCCCATCAGGACTAATAATAATAATAATAAGACCATTTGTTTAATGCCATAACACAGCCAAAGCCGAAGGAAAGGGCGCTGTACATGAGTGGTGTAATTAAAGTTGCCTTCTTCAATGTCTTGCTGTGTTTTCAGTGTATAACAATCGACTTGCTGAGCTTTATAACTATGAACTGTGCACTACTATAATTTTGTTTTCAAAAGAGGAGAATAAAGTTCACTCCTTTACCACCTTAGTGAACTAAGCTGAGAGAAGCAGATGTTTGACAGTGTAATGCATAACTGCAGCTTTAACACACACAAGCAGGACACAATAGGTATTGGATTTGATACGACGTAAGACTCTGTAACACAATATCTTAAGTGAGAGAATGCTGGAGATTTATGCAAGTCAGATTTTAATTGGAAATGTTTTGTATGTTGTAGTCTCCTTCTGAGAAGCTGACCGCTACATGCAACAAGAGTATCGACACAGACATAGACGCTGTTCTCATGACATTAAATTCTGAGAAGAAGTTCGTTGTGGACAGTGGTACGCTTCAGTCAATGCAGCAGTTGATTCAGTGGGTTGCAGATCTGACCACTTACATCCTCGCTTCACTGCCTCTCCCGCTTCATGGCCAGCACACTGCATTCCCTGGTGCCACACTACTTCACGATGTTCGTGTGCTTGGTACACTCCGTGAGCTGCTCGTTGTTGTACGCATGTGGGGACTCATCAACTCGAGCTGCTTGCCAAATTTTACGACAACCACCAACATGTCGGACTGTCTGCCACAGCTGTTTAAACTACTTACAAAGGTCTGGCTTGCTGTTGATGCAGGGAGAGACTTTGATGAGGCACTTGCAGACGAGTGTTCAGCGCTTGCAAGCCAAATCATGCTGCCTGCACCGGATGAAGGTCTCTTTGGTAACATTGACTACTCATCCTCAATCTTTGCACAGAGCTACCCACTCAAGTATACCTTTGGTGAAGTGCCAAGTCATGCAGCTTCTTTGTCGCATGGCCAATCTGCTTTTGTGCTGCCACAAGGGGTGCTGCATTCAAAGTGTCGAAAGGATGTGGTGCGTCAGATTGTGCTTGGTGTGCACACAGCTGAGCCAACGCGAATGTGCGTTCGTTGCGGCTGCATCTCGCTTATGAGAAGCTTTGCAAAAATGCCAGCGATGAAGGCCTGGGAATTGCGATTTGAGAGGTACTGTGTCTGTGGTGGACAGTGGAAAATTGATCAGCCTGGAAAAAGATTTGCTATGTCATCATGAAAGGACGATGATATTGAAACTGTGATTCGCGAGGCATACGTCCTGCATCTGATGAGAAAATGGAAACTACTCAGAACATTCAGGCATATTTGTGAGCCAAGAAATGCACATCCCAGAATAATAGCAGTTCATCCGTCATTCTTGCGACAGACATACATTGTGATTGTTTGGCAATTTGGCCTTCAGAATAGAACTGAAAAACCAACAGTGTCACAACAGTCCACTAAGAATTCTTTAAAAGCAACTACAAAGCTACTGTTGTAAGAAGTACGGTAAAGCTTATGTGCTGGTCACGACATTGATTTAACATTTGACCAAGTCATGAGAAAGTGTATAACTGTATAATTCAGTGCGAAGTTGAACACAAGGCAAACATCAAGTTTCAGTGTCATAACACTTTAATATGTGGAAAATATTGTTACAATTCATAAATGTTCAACAGTGTTTCCACTGCGAATTCAGTTTCCACGAAACCTGCAAAGTACTTGCTTTGCATAGGCAAGCAACTCCAAACTTGTGCCCAGTTGAAGCACCTTCATGGCAAATAAAGTAACATTGAACTTCGAAGAAAAATAGGAACCCTTTGCATAACAACCCAACACTTCATGATAATTAAAAACTTGACTCTTACACCACATAAGTTGTCCTTTGCAAATCTAATTATGTTCTGCTTAAATAGAATTTGGCATAACATTTCATTACCTCCCACCAAAAGCAGAATAAAAAGCAAACGCCCAATATATACCGTAATTGCACAAGTTGAAATAAAAACACCAACACACTGGTAACTGCACTGTATGTATCTCATAAAAGACCATTGTATGGGCTTATTAGACCGTACACGTATCGGAGCCGAGTGAAGTACCCTCCCGTTTTTAGCTGTGCTCCCAAATGGGCATTTTCATGTGTATGCAATACAAGATTGGAAAAAGATTTGCAATTTCATCATAAATACTATTACGTCACATTTAATTAGATCTTGAATTAAACTAATTTAGAAATTTGGATTCTAAATATGCAATTTCTAAAACTACTTCTTAAAATAATTTTTTCTTTGTAAAGCATACAAATCCATTTAAGAAACATCTGAAGGTTTTCTTCAGGAAGAGCAAGTCTAACCTGCTAGCTATAAGTATTCCCTAGCATGCTATTGAATAGTTTGCCTACAAGTTGTACAATTACTGAACATCATATCTACCAATTTAAATCTAAAGACTTGTTTCCACAGGTTGATTAAATTTGTTTTAGCCAACATAATTTGTGACAAAGCATTGTAAAGTACAGCTTCCTGGTTAAAAGAGCTTTCAAATGGGTATTGTATTTTAGACATCGGTTGCCCTTCTCATTGTTTTGGTTGTTGATTGATTTTCTAATCTGTATGGGGTGTAAAGTTCAACAATGTACTATGGCTGGACCCTTGAAGCAGCTGTAAAATGGATTACTGTTACCCTTTAAGTACTATGATTCATAACCCCAAATTCTGTAGTCCATTGAAGTATTGTGAGATTAGACAAGTTTGTGCTAGCCATAGGTTTTCAATTACCGGTCCTTTTGGCATGTTGAAAGGTGTGGTTCTATAGTCTCAATTGTGGCAAAGAATGTGTCCAAAAAGGCACCAATGACTAGGCAAGAAAAGACAAACATTATAAAGGTATGCACAAGAATGAGCCATTATATGGAGAGGTAGAATTTACTGATGCAAACTGGAGCAGGATTCATTCAGGAGACAAGCAAGCAAATGAATGTGTTCTTTGAATACTGTTCCTTAAAGAGAGAAGGGAGAGGCACCAAAATGCAGTCAATGGGCGGGAGTTTGATCAATGTGCATGTCTGCATCTAGATTTGGACATCCTGTTGTGCTTGTGCAAAACCTTTGCCCTCTGCAAACAATCCATGACGAAATTAGTCAAGACTGTTCCAGAAGCACCACTCAGTGGCACCTACCTGGTAAGGTAAGTGACATTCTGCCCAATTTCAAACAGAATCTCTTTAAGTGTGTCACTGCTGTCCTTATTAAAAACCGAAACGTCCAAAATCTGTATAGCCCATTTATTATATTAATACATTAAGTAAGATTAAAACATTAATTACTACCAAATAATTACTAATTCAGTGAAACAGTGGCTCATAATCTAACATGCAAAATGTCCCAATCCTAAAACTTGAGATGCATAGCAAATTCAAAAACGAAGCAGCTCCAACATGGTGGTTAGCCGAATGTGAAATTAAGTCAGATGTTGGAAAATGATAACTAATTTCAAATAACGTATCTTAAGCGGAAACTGGTAAGCCAATTACGTGGTCTTTGTAAAAAACCACACATGCTTGGTTTTGTGACCAATAGACCTTTTTCTTCAAATCAGTAAAACGGACAAAACATCTACAAATTGTTCAAATACAATTTGTTTTAAATCCTTACACTACCTAAAAGCTGTTACTGTGCCCATATTATAAGAAACCATGACAATCACCTGCTCAAAACTGCATGAGTTGAGATCCACTACTGCATCCCAAAAAAGAATGGCCTATGTGGGAACAATGCAGATGGTAAATTTAGTTTGAGAAACCATCTGAACATGTATGCATGAACACTTCTATGGTAATATATATATATAAGGAAATGAATATGCACCTGCATCTACGCAAGTTGAAATCCATCTATTAAAAGATATAATTGGGTAAACTGGAATTTGCATTCACTTCAAAGGTAGAAAATACGAATACATATACCGTACAGTGCAGACCTGTTTACATGCAATCACCAGGAGGCAAAACCACCAGGACTAAGTGTTAAAAGAGGATGGGTTAAGAGGGTCGTGCTGAAATACAGTAGTGCATGATTTATGCAAGGCTTAGACTAGAAAGCACAAACACACAGGTTGTCCGAGTTTGAGGCACTTGCGCTGTATCCTGGAATCAGACAATTTTGAACAATTACTTGGCCGTCTGGTTATGGGCAAAAGTGATGTAATTAAATACCAGACAATTTAGGTTTCAGGCTACATTAACATCGACTATTTCAAGACATTATTCGACAGTATTGAGTGCTTTTAGTGGACTGTTTGGCTTGTCCATACACAGCTGTGTCAGCTTTGCTGACAGAGCAGTTAACTTCCTGCCCATGTTAGCCAGTCTGATTATAGGAGGCAAGGGCACCTGTAAATGTATTTAAGAGTCATAAAAAATTCTATCATGTAGTATAAAACAACAAGTTCCAGTAGCATGTGTTAAATAGGTAACATTGAGAGGCAATACACAGCCACATGTAAACTGGTTGGGCATAAACGGGACTGCACTGGATCTGTACACCCATACGTAGGTAATATATGTCTTAAATCGATGAGATTTAAATTGAAAGTCCATGTATTGAAAAGCAACATACCATACATTAAAAAAATGCCTTACTACAAGATTGCTTCACTGAATAATAAACTAAACAACAGAAGCCAACATATTCCTTGACACATTCAGAGAACAGAAAGACAGACCTAACGCCAGTCACAGCATCAGCACAGAAACCTATCGTTCCACAGCGTCAGAGAAGCCACAACAACTGGTCACTTAGACAAACAACACATGGAGGCGGCTGATGACGATCACGTGGATGACGACTATTATTAAGCTAAGATAGCGAAACCAGCAGAGAAAAATCATGTCTTTCTTTGTCTGCATGGTTGACTCAACCTTAGAACGTCTTCCGGTGGACAGCCTTCACTCCGTCGTCTTCGTACTCCTTCTTAGATATCCACATCTTCTTGAAGGTGTCGAGAGAAGCGAGAATAGACCCACTGTCAGACAACAATGACACAAGGCACAGCATATATTCACTAATTACCGGTAATGTCTGCATTTGTGAAGCTTTAAAAACATGCTTTAGACACATACATGTATACACTACACTGTCACTTAGAAACAGATAGTAGATCAATGGCACTGTGAATCAGAAACAGATCAATGGTATACATTGTGCATGAATTGCCAATTCACTCAATTTTGTCATCAGGAAACGTTCCTAGCCATCTGTCATATTTGCAATACAACTACAGAATCTTTAGCATATAGGACTGTGCCACTTAGCAAGACCAAGTACTGTCACACTGTTCAAGATAGCAAAGTGTATGCATGCATGCATGTATGTATGTAGACTTCTGTAAAGCGCATTGTAAGAACCCCAAAAGCACAGTGAACATAGCTGTCCGAAGGATCTAAACAGGTCAGAGTTTTTGCACCAAACTGATAGTGTGGAGTGGCAACAGGCAGTAGTAGTAGCATCCACAATACAATACAATGAAAACAGAAGGTTTGGCCGAAAGTAACAGAGTTTCAGAAATTTAGTAATCTACCACGAATTTCGAGCATACAAGTGTAATCAATAAAGTTTATCCACAAAATGCATCCACGATAGTAAACCGAGAATTTATCTGAATAGTATGAAAATTCAGTTTCATACTCGACTCAACAGCACCATACATCATCTCCAACAACAAAGCAAGAACTGTAGCTTTATAAATGTCATGATACCAGGTATGGTAAGAATTGACTTAAAGACCTATGTGATATTTCCCAGCTGGTTTTTACCCATTATGTGTGGGACACCTACATTTCCTAATCCAAGCCATAGACCTGCCACACACTGTAATCTGACTGTACCACCACATGGAAGCTTTGATGTGGTTGGCCACCAAGCATACTGGAATTGGCTAATTGTTATAAGAATATTTGATAGTATTTCTGCCTATGTTCCATCTGTGTAAAAGAGTAACCTCTTTCAATGCCTCCCCATTTTCTTCAGCTCTTATTCTTACAACTGACCCATCTTCTAAGCCTACCTCTTGCCCTTTCTTTTCCTTGTATCTTTATAGAATGCCCGACACTGAATATTTTCCACGCTGTATTCATACTGAAGTTAAACAGCTGCAATAACTACTCTAGAGTATTTTCAAACCAGACAGAGTAAATAGTCAGCTCACCCTATCCAAGTCGAATACAGTCGCTCTTGTGGTGCGGAAATCTGTTAAGAAACATTCATGCAGTAAAACAAGGTAGAAACAACAATGTATTGTAATTGTAACAGAGCATTTGTATACAGCCTCTTTAGAATAAGAATTAAGGCATGTACTGGTAAGCTTTATTGGTATTTGAGTAAAAATAAGCTAACTAAGTGTAATTTGCAATTAGTAAGTGCACACAAACACAGCACCTCTCCAGGAAACTCAACTGAGGTGTGTCCAATCTGACAGTACAAGACCACAATCAAATAGAATGGTCTTCAACCACTGGTGAAAAAGAGGCAAAGAAAGACACATTTTGGAAAGCGAAGCCATATTACACAAGTATCTTTTGGAGTTGCCGACCATTACCAAGCCAGCCAGAAGCGGTTGGATACCAAACTTGGGTTCAGCAACACACTTTCTGTTTAAGAACCTGGTTTCTTATATGCCCCCCTCCCCCCACAGGTTCTGTTTACATCATCTGGTTCCTTGATGACTTTTCTAAATCCCATCCTTTTTCATGCTAACTTTTCAACTTTTCTGGTTTTGTCCAAACCTTTTTGGAACAGCAAGTGTATAACTGGAGAGATTTAAGGGGTTTCAACACAAATTGTCCATTTAAACATGGCCCTGGTCAATGGTCATGCCACCAGAAACTTATTACCATTATTTTATGAGCATTGCTCATAGAAGTTTTGTCATTGGTCATTTCCTGAAGTCCTCAACCAGAAATTTCTCTCACGGTGTTAGTGTTAGTACAAGGTGACTGTAATTGGTGATTGACTGAGTTTCTTTGATGATTTGGGGACTCTGCTGTTAACTACAAACTGATTTTTGTAACAGATTTTAGGTCTTGCTTATATTTTCGTAGGTTTTGCTTATACGTCTGGGCTATTCAAACAAACTCCAACCTGTTGAAACCTTAACACTTTAACGACAAGCATGTACTGAAAGTGACTGGGAAACCAATGCAGCTCATTATTAAAGTGTTAAGGAAGAAGTGTTTTTAAATACAGTATCAAGCAAGATCCCTCTATAGATTCTCCAACAGATACCATATAATATCTAGATACCAGCAGATACTAAGTGAGTGTATGAAAATTAGTCAGCATACTCTGATCTTGATGTCTTTAGGGGCCAACTTCTTGACTTCAGTTAGAAGTCTGTCACCAAATCCTGAAAAAACAACTTCACCTTTAGAATATCTTCCCACTGTTATTTAAAAGCGTGTCAGCAATTTTCTTCACAGGCATCATAATTAAGACATCTATCAATCCATTTAAACCAGTTGTTGGGCAGACAATACTCCAGCTGTCGGTTGTATGACTACCTACACTACAGACAGACAATGGCCTGTGGAACAATAATAGATCTGAGTAAATATGTGCTGTTATGTTGGTTTATACGTGATCAGCAAATGTCAAAAATAATTACGCAACTAACAATAAGCCACAAAAATTACGTTATTTTTACCAATATGGTGCGGCGCCCGGATTTCTTGGCTTGCGGCGGTTAAAGGGTTAATGAGAAGAGTGTACTAAAAGTGACTTGGAAACCAATGCAGCTCGTTGTTAAAGTGTTAAGGAAGAAGTGTATTTAAATACAGCAGCACGCAAGATCCCTCTATAGATTCTGCAACAGATACTATATAACATCTAGATACCAGCAGATACTAAGTGAGTGTATGAAAATTATTCAGCATACTCTGATCTTGATGTCTTTAGGGGCCAACTTCTTGACTTCAGTTAGAAGTCTGTCACCAAATCCTGAAAAAACAACTTAACCTTTAGAATATCTTCCCACTGTTATTTAAAAGCGTGTCAGCAATTTTCTTCACAGGCATCATAATTAAGGCATCTATCAATCCATTTAAACCAGTTGCTGGGCAGACAATACTCGACGCCTCTCTTGAGGCCATTTACGAAAGCCTCAGTAAACCACATCTGTACCAAACAGTTATCATAATCATGCAAGAAATGTGAGATAATAAGCACACCAGTAAGAGGACACACAGATTGAAAGAAGTTGATTTCATACATCACTACATGTTCTAGTCTGGAAAAGTTATCAGTCCACAGAATTTGAGAAACCAACACCGTGACAGAGAAACTTTTGGATATAAACTACTGCATACTTTTTTGACAACTTTTTCGAACTAAGTAGTAACAGTGTTTGAGGTAGAGATGTTTAAGATGTTTCAGTGAGAGGCACTCACCCCTAAAGAGAGTAGATCCGCCAGAAAGCACAATGTTCCCATAAAGTGTCCGTCGGAGATCCATGTCTGACTTTTGGATGGCAAATGTAAGAACCTCATGTATTCCTTCATATTCCTCTCCAATCAGGTCCGGTCGGAATAGAAGCTCTGGTGCCCGGTAGCGCGCAGGACCAATTTCCAGAACAGCGCCATCTGGAAGTGTGTACTGTGCCTTCTCTGTGTCCGTTGTCTCCTCCTTGTGCGGACTTGTAGCCAAATAGCAGGCACGCTAAACAGGACAAACACTTCAACATCAATACTGGCTTACAGATCAATACAAATACTAACCAATATGAAATCCTTTTGTCAACTTAAGAGACAGCATGTTTGTTGTCCATTGAAACTTCTCTAACCAGTAAAAACCTTAAGGAGGAAGTGTATTTAATATCATATCACCTAAAAGATTCTGACACATTCTGGAAAAGATGCCATGTAACTACCGTATTTTTCGGACTATCAGACGCGGTTTTTAAATGAGAGCCGCGGATGGCGTCTTATATAAAGGACTGAACTGACCAATGTGTTTAATAGCTAACGGCAGCTCTATATGTCAATATATTATCCTTGGATCCTCTTTCAGCTACATCAGGTAAAGAATGAAGTACTTGCCATTTTAAAAACCTATGCAAATGGCAAAGGTTTTAAACTTTAATTCCAAAATAACTAAAACTACTATAAAAAAACACAACATACACCAAATGTTGAAAAAACATTATTTCAAAAGTGAATGAAGTTTAATTTTAACAAAAAGGTTATTTCTAGCAAGTATTTGATAATAGTAATGGCCGCATATTTCCCGCCGCCATCGCAGGTTTTAATCTTTAATTTCAAAATAACTAAAACTACTATAAAACCACAACATACACCAAATGTTGAAAAAATTATTTCAATAGTACATACAATTTTATTTGAACAAAAAGGTTATTTTTAGCAAGTACTTGCTAATAATGGCCGTATATTTACGGCGGCAAACCACATGTTCTTACACACGTTTGACTATCTGTGTATGGGTGCTCCGTTTCTGCCTACCCATGCGACGTATATATTGATTTTTTTTCAATTTTGCTCTTTTTTCATCATTGCAGCTTACAAAAAGGAGCGACATGTAGTCCGGAAAATATGGTATATATCAGCTGAATCAATCGGTGCTGATATCAATCTGTCTTACCTCCTTAATTGTGCGCACGATCTCGAACTCGGCGGTTGTATGGAAATCGTGTCCCTCCTTGCGCAGGAGCAGTTGCAGGTAGCGGGTGATATCACGGCCTGCAATATCTGACCTCATGATGCTATGTGGCATCGCAAATCCCTCATAGATTGGAACTGAATGTGTGACACCATCACCAGAATCCAATACCACACCAGTTGTCCTTCCTGTGGCATATCTTTAAAGAAATTAACATCAATGTGCCATACCTTAATTTATGTTCATATACTCATAAGTAATGCATACATCATTGCATTCTTATATTTTGGTAGCTAGGTATGATCTCCCAAGATTAAAAAATTAACAGAAAATTTTCCTCTTTAAGGTCACAACTGATAATAATAATAATAATAATCTTTTCTTTATTGAAGCGCCTGACAAACGCACTGCGCTGTACATTTACATGTTATGCAATTGAAATCTAACTACTAACAGAACAGACAGCCTGCAAATACACGGCGCTAATAGCAGCCTACAAAGCATATCCGCCCTACGGGGCTCGAACTCGGTTTCTCGCTCTCTATGCCAGTGTGTTATCCAATGCGCTATAGGGTGGTGGCCACCTCCTTAAATGATGAGAAACATAATCATAGGCAAACAAATACAAACCAAGTAAATTACAGGGTCTTTGTCTGGTCACCAGAACAAAAGGAAAGGTTGCTTTAATTATTATCATTCCTTCATTGTACACTCTTAATAAAGCTTTTACAGAGGAAGAGAACTCTACTAATTTAACAACAACCTATAAAGTCATAGCAATTAACAGTAATAATAAGCTCCAGTTCAACATACAGGCTAAGAACAGCTTGCATGGAAATGAACAGGGCTGGAACATTGAACGTCTCAAAGAAGATTTCGGCTGCTTTTTCTCGGTTACGCCGTGGGTTGAGAGGCGCTTCTGTCAGCAGGACTGGATGCTGTCAGTTTCATAAAATAAATCAAACAATTTGGTCAAATATAAGAATTCATCACTTGGATACCACTACAATTATCGCCTACGGCAAAGCCATATTCTATTCTGTGTTTGCCACTCTCCACCAGGTGGCCTTGTGAAGGTGGAATATAACTTCACTCTGACTCCCTTCGTCTGATCTATCCCTCTAATTAAAGCCATACTCAAAAGGTTAAATCAAACGCAATATCATACAATTAGTTTTCCCTAATAATGAGCACTACAATAGACTGAGCACAGTGACTATAATTACCTTGCTCCGTGTTATGGTCTTTGTGTACCTGTTTGGAGAATTTTACTGCTCGCTTCAATGCAATGTCATCCTCACTTAATTCCAAGACCCTTTCAGTTCATTTCTGTCCACAGCAGGTCACTCACAACTATTTGAATTTTTTCTAAAACCATATAGATTGAGAAGTAGACTGAGTATAACCTCTTCTGCAAATGTCTGGAGCTGATCTTTTGAGTATATATACTGCCAGATCCTTTCCATGTCATTCCAATCGTTGACAATTCCATGTTCCATTGGATAACGAATGGACAGAAGTCCACGGTGTTCCTAAGAAAAAGCATTTTAAACAAGTCAAAATGGTGCTGCTCAATAAGGCGGAACCTCACATAGACACTAGAAAAATCAATCATGAATCCAATCATTACAAAACTACATATTACAATCAAAGGACAAAATCCCTAGACAGGAGAATGCAATGTCATGTTCACTTCATTCCAAGTCCCTGTAATGATGAAGCAAATGCAAGCCGATGACAGTCATATCTGGTAAGAGAAAGGCTTTCTGAGACTGTGCTGCCAGAAAGATTTGCAGGTAGATTAAGTTGAGGAGCCATCAACTGTCAAGAATCTTCTACAGCAGTTGTTAAATGTTTCAAAATTGCTAGTCATAATACAAAGCCACAATTATGAAGTCACTTATTACTTCTGCTTTTGGCCCAAGAAACAGTTCGCCTTCAACTCCACCAGCCATGACACGCACATGCTTTGGTCGACCCATGCTAACAAATGACAAATAACGGAAGACATTCAAAATCACACTCATTTATAACCAAATTTCAAATATACCGGTAATCATTATTTATATTTACACACACACATAAAACAGAATATATCAACAGAAAAGCTGATCAATTACAGTACAATCAAAATTCAACATTTGCAATGATCACTATGTTTGTTCAAATCCAATTATGACTAGCTCTTCCTACAACATATGGGTGATGGGCTTGACCTAAATTCTAATACAGTCAGCACCTGTAAGAGGTCCCTAAAACAGTGTTATACAAATTCTCAGATGCATACATAATCGTGGAAACTTTGGCTTGACCTTGATGCCTAATATATGTGCTTGACCATGCTGAGGAGCTTTGTATGGTTATTTGCATAGTTGTGCGGCTATATCACACAACTCAGTAGCTGACTGGGACCGTGCTATAAAGTGCATGAAGTATTCACTAGAAACCAATGCATATGAAATGCCATACAGCATCAGTCAAATGACCACCTTTCAGATTCAGGTATGCCATGCCTTTGGTTAAGTACCAAAAGATGCTCTGCAGTTCAATAGTCAGATGACTGCACTGTACCCATTACCCCTAGATCCTAATGATGGTATTCTGAGCCAACAAAGAACAGCCTCACTCAAACCTATTAATCATCAGAGATTGGTCTTATTAAATGTATTACAATAAATAATATCAACCAAGTACCACTGCAATATCCATGAATCCTGATAATAATATTCGTTTATTGACGAAACACTGGGTTGGCACACCGCAACCCATTACATAGACAGTATTACCAGTTACAAATTAGCAAATTATTCAATTTAAATCAATGTAACTGTTCAATACGGGGCAACATAGTCATCGGGGCAACATTACACTCCTGAATGCAGCTGATGCAGCTACTTACTAATTCGCAAAGTGACATTTTGGAACCTGATCTCCAGCAAAACCAGCTTTGATCACACCTGAGCCCTGCACAAACACAACTTCAGTCAGTCACATTTTGATGACTAGAAAAAGGCAGTCGACAAGTACTAATTACAAAATTGAGTTTGACTCATTTGTTCAATGGTTTTCACACAAGTTATAGATGTATTTTAGAACAAGTTAAATGAGACTGGCTCCAAAAAGTTTCATAAAAATCGAAGTCTGCCTACCAAAAGGTGAACAATGGTCTCATGGCTATGGTATCAACTACCAATGCAGAAGTATGTGGTTTTGCTTGAGATATGCCAGTAGGCTTAGGTTTAAGACAAAAAGGCAAAATCTTTTCCAGATGGCACAGTACAAGACAATGAAAGTGATAGACAAAAATGCAGATCTACACATTTCCATACACATTTTGCACATGCAAGGCAGGAGTTTCTAGGAAGATCAACAGTTTTATACTATATCCATATCACAATAAAGAAAGCTGCTTCTTCAGATCACCAAAGTTAAGGAACAATCTACACCAGTGCTTCCCAAACTTTTCAGTGTCATGGACCAGTAGAAAATAACTTTCAATGCAGAGTTGTATTGCCTCAAGACACTGTCTCGGTCTTGAGACAGGTTTTTTGATGTCTCGGTCTCGGACCCCACTGTCTCGGTCTCGAGATCATTTCTTGACTTTTTGGAAACTGTCTCGAATCGAAAGTCTTTCTTTTTGGAAACTGTCTCGAAAGCGAAAGTCTTGTTCTCTTGTAGAAGCGGTCTCCAAAGTTCTCGTATAAACTATATTTTGTTCGTAACTTCGTACAGTATTGCGCTATAAAATTGTCTTGTGCCGAGCGGATAACTAGTTAATCGGAAGTGCCAAACAGACAGGAAGTTTAAAAAAGCGGTGTTTCTGGTATTAAGATTTAAGAGTTTGAAAAAAGCAGTCCTAAGTTTCCAAATATCTTAAAATGTCTCATAAAGAACCTGAAATCGTGAAATTTGCATTCACGCAGTTTGAAATCAATGAAAAACAAAATAAATGGCATGCCGTTCGTTGTTTGTTAAAGCAACATAAGCGAAACGCTTGGAACAAATGCCTGATTTAGTTTTCAAGGTGAGTGAAGTGACTTATGTCGCTAAATCGCTAATAGGCCTAAGGCCTATACGGAATTTTGTTAGTTTAAATTTTAGAATCATTTAGAAGATTTCAGAATGGCTGCAATATTTAATTTCGTTATAGTTTATACAATTGAGATGATCGGCTGATTTAAGTGATGACCCTGGTATTAGACTTCGGACCCCAGACCCCACTGTCTCGGTCTCGAGTTTTATGTCTCGTATACAAGTCTGTTTCAATGTCATGGACCGGCAAATTTTCCCATTGCACAAGGACCGGTGCCCAATTTATTAACTATTTCTCTTTCACATATATTCCTCAAATATGTATTAAAATTTATTTAAATGCATGCCTAGCCAATGACTCTATTGACCTTTATATGCTAGTCTAATAAGTGTTTTATTATGACTTATAATTATTATAAAATTATTAATTTATATGAAAAATATGGTGGAACCATTTCTTGATTCCGAGACAACTTCACCAGTTCCTTGACTCACTTTACGGACCGGCAACTGAGGGTGCCAGTCCGCGGACCACCACTTTGGGAAGCAATGTTCCACACAATTACTATTTGGACAGGTTACCAAGTGCTGCAGAATGCGCCAGGTGTGTAGACTGTGATACAGTGATGTATTCAGAAAATCACAATGACAATGCTAAGTGGACCTAAGACATGTTCGATCCGTAAAGGAAAGATAAGATAAAGTAAAAGTATGTAAAAATGGTAAAGCAGAGTAAAGTATTCTGGGTAAAATATGGTAAGTATGGTCAGGTGAAAAGGTACAATGAAATAAGGTAAGGTAAAGACGGTAAGGTCACTAAATCACTTGTCATCGTAACAAACGTATTGGACCACTAGCACTCAACAAGTTGACTGATCAGATTCGATTAATTCAGACTTGATTTGAGCATAGATATTGCATGATAATGCAGGTTTCCCCGTCAGGTCAACAGATTTTTTGGCAAGACTAGCAACTCCGCGATATTTCCTGTTATCACCAGATTCGAAAACGGTCAACCCAACAACCCAACATAATAGAGGCAGTCATATCTATTAATTCCGTATTTCCCTTCATCCAATCTCTCTCCTCCGGAAACCAACTGTCAGACGGTGTGTGTCATCAAACTCTCGGCAGACAAACACAGAACTTACATTATCAATGACTACTGGCTGGTTTGCAATCACGTTATACGAATCCATCTCTAGAAGACCACCAAAAGGATTCGCAATTTATTATTCTTTAACAAATATTTTTCTTAATTTTTAGCAGAATAATAAAAGCTGATACACGTCCAAAACAGAGATGACATAATGTGTAGAGCCAATCAATGACATCATATATAATTAACTAATTAGCGCCATCTCGCAATGACAAAAATAAAAAATAGTGCTAATAGGTAAGTCAATACGGGTAAGAATTAATTTTTCATAACAAATTAACTGTCTCGCCCTGCTTCAATCTCTGGACATTAAACATCCAAACACTTCTGGGTGAAAAAGATTGCACTGCGTTCCATGGCCAAATTTCATCCAAACACCGTCCTGACGTAGGCCTAATACCCAGGACAGAAGAATAATAATATATTCTTTATTAATTCAAACTGGCAATTACGCAGGATGATTACAATTCAGTATGAACGGATGATCACAAGTTCTTACAGGAGTCGAATTTAACTGTATACGGCACTGTACGGCAGCCATGCAAGGTGCCCATCACGTCATACATCTCATTTTACCAACGCGCCATCTCGCGAATGATGGGCTGAGTGGACCCTTCGGAAGGTACGGGAATCGATCCCCTACCTACTGCTTTTCACGCCAGTGATGTTACCACTACTCTATGGACCCTCCCAGGCACAGCCAAAACTTTCTTTTCCCCAGTCTTCGAGACGACACTGCTTTTCGTACCCGTGAAACAGCCACTAGTAGCTGTTTCACGGGTAAGAAAAGCAGTGTCGTCTCGAAGAAAAGCGTGTACGATAATAATTACAGTTTACATTTACCACACCACCATACATTCGCCATAGAAAACCGTGTTACACTATTATTACAGTTTACATTTACCGCACCACCAGGTGTGGTCTAATCGCATGTGTAATGACGTCACAGACCGTCGGCCATTTTTGCTCGAAAATCGCAACGGGATCTAAAAACACGAAATCACTCATTTTATTTTTCTTTAGAAAATCAACCACAATTGCGTGCCCCGTGTGAGTTTGGATCATCTGGTAAATATTGGAAATGGCTGTTCAGTGTTCGGTGACGAGCGCCGTGCGGGCGCTCCAGTTGGAACTGAAGAAGTTACACAACGAACCAGTCGAAGGGTTTCAGGTTCGACTCGTCAATGATGACAACATCTTCGAGTGGGAAGTAGCGATATTCGGTCCACCAGGGACACTCTACGAAGGGGGATACTTTAAGGTTCGACCACAAACTAGTCTATCGGTTTTCAGTTTAGCTGTGTGTAATGGCCAGTATAACCACTTCCGTAGCTGGATACGTTCTTATGTGGGAGGTCGTCGGATTGCATTCTGATCGGTTGGAGTTGTTTTATTTTGATTTTAGAAGAGATATGAAAGCTATTTTTAGATCATTTGGCTAATTGCAGGAGAATCATTTAAGAACAGGATTGCTTACAATTTGTGTACATTTTGAAAGCAATTTAGAAAAAAAGAAAATCACCCAATTACTCAAAATACCAAGTTTTTTTCATATTTTATATAAAATTCAGTTCATTTTCACATGCAGGATATTTCTGCAATCATGTTGCAACCATATGTGATGCGGTATGCCAAAACCAGGTGGAAGTCGGCAAAACCTATAACGAGTAATCACTAAAAATAGCGGTTTATTTTGATTTCTAGCGAAAATCGTTTTATATCATAATTGCATTGTTTGATAGTTTAAGAATATAATTCTGCCCTTTTTTAACATTATTTATTTATTAATATTTTCATAGAATTTAGAATAATATTGCAAAGTTGTAAGAAAAATTTGGCGTTCAATTTCTCAATTTTGGGTTGCTTTGCGCGCAGCGGTTATAAATAGCGACGGAGAAACTCCCATGACATCATACATCTTCTAAAAGCTTGGTCTTCCCTTTAACCCAATCACTGACTTTCAATGCTGAATAATTAATTTCTCCGCTAAAAATAACACAGAAACTCAGGCCCTAAAATCGAATTTCGCGTAAACAACGGTCAGAAATCTATCATGTGATCATTTAAATACCCAATGTAGAGAGCTGATTGGTCAAAACAAGATCTCGCTTGCGAGATTGCCCTTGACCCCGATGTGTGCAACTCGGGCAATTTTGATGTGCATACATCTTCCAAATCACGTTTTATCAGTCATTTATGTAGCAACTGCGTTTAAATTTTAGAAGCTTTTGGTAGACATGCACACTTATAAGCTGTAAAAGTTTCAGCGTGAAGGCTGAAGCGGTACCTTTTATTCTCAAGGCTTTATGATAGATTACATTTGTTTATCTTCGTTGGCGTTTTTCTCCAAATAATTTCTCATGAAGGGCTTAGTTTCCAAACCGCATATCTTCGCAACGGTTAGGCCCACGAAGAAAACCCTTAGCATTTTGGAAAGATCTTGAAAAGATCTACAAAGATAAATTAAAATCTAATTTTCTTAAATTTTTACCTTCCGCCTGGTTTTGGGATACCGCATCACATATGCTCTCCTTAAGTAGTTGCCATTAGAGCTGCAAAGCTCTTATGGCACAGCATGTTTATCGACACAAACTGTTTTCAAACAGTCTCTGATGTACGTGTTGCTGGCGCTTATATCAGTTAAGAAATTCCACAAATCATCGAATTCTGTTAGGAAATTTATTGTACTAGCCTGTGTGCCTGTTTTATACTAGTCAGCTTTAGTTAATAGTTAATTCAAACTTCTTTCTTGTATTCAGTGTTTTTTCAAAGATCTATGTGTGCACGTGCAAGACTTCTAAGGATAGCCCTTGCAACCATTTCTCCTTGCACTCAAATTTTATGAGTACTCATGTTATGTAAGAGTTAAATTTAACTTGTTATAACAGCTGTTAGCACTCAGTTTCTGTGTATAGTCTACTATATGTTCAAAAGGCTAAAGTTTCAATGCTCTGTGATATGAAACCATAATAGCATGTGAGCCTGCATACAGGTTGCAAGGTGTCCTTCCAGACTAGTCCTAATCTGATCTAATTACTTCTATGATGCCGCTATCCTAATGCACAGGGCATTACTCAATGGTAGCTTTAAGTTAAACCATAGTTGATAATCGTATACCTTAGAAGAAGCATGGTTGATATCAAATTGATGACAAAATCAGAGAATAAGGGTACCATGGGTAAGTGAGTTGATATACGGTAGGAAAGTCTTAAGTTTAGACCTGAAAGACATCTATAGAAGAACCAACAGATACACACAGACCAGAAATAAAGAGGCTGCATAAAAACCAAGAAGAGAGACTTAATACATTTGATCAATTGCTAGTCACCAGTTGTCACCAGTGGTGTTGTCTGGTCTCTTAACTGTAGGGTCAGTATCCACAGTTAATGCTGTGGAAAGGAGTTGATATTGTGGTTCTAAAGGTTTAAAGTCTTTAAACCACACATCAAACTGTTGAAGTAAATTTGAAATAATGTAGATATGTTTTTCAGGAGATTGGTTTCTACTTTCCTAAAGTGCTAAGTGTTGAAAATTAGACAAATTGCCACTGATAAGTTGTTTCTCCCTAAAAGCAAACTTGACTTTGAATAACTTCACATTGTCATGCAGAGATGTTTTCTGCCCTGAAGTTTTAGGTTTAGTGTATTAAGATGTTCAATATAAATATCTGCTAGAAAAGCAAAGTTGAAGATGAAAGTGGAATCTGTGGACTGAGGAATATCTTTGTCTTTCTTATTCATGAAGCTTTGTTTTTTGAAGGACATGGATTAAGTCAAAACACAGCTTTATCATTATTATAAAAAAGTTATAACACAAATTAAGTAAGTATAAACTTTCATTGTCAAATATTTAAGAAATTCCTCAGGTCGTCACGGGCCGCATACAATGAATCTGCGCTTCTGCAGGCCGCATTCTGGGCCGCGTGTTTGAGGCCCCTGGGTTACCTTTTCTTTAGTCATTTTCAAGACTTGATTATCTTCCAACTCTCTGTTCTCCACATTTCAGTCTGCTTACCGTAAGATTCATTTAACAGAATCAGCACTTCTTGCTATTCATAGTGACTCCATGTACTCCTTGGATAAGGGTAGGATGACAATGCTTGTTCTACTTGACTTTGTCAGCTGCTTTTAAATCTGTGTACCATTCTCTTCTGCTTTGTCTCCAGCACTGGTTTGGGGTTTCTGGTTCTGAACTGAATTGGTTTGCTGCTTATCTTGGTCCATGCACTCATTCAGTATATTAGCAAACGACAAATATTGAGTAATTATTGACATGGAGTTCAGCAGTGTTACATGCTATGGCCTCTTTTGTTTACATTATACACCACACCACTGCCAACATTGCTTGACAAGCAGGAACTAAGATATCATTTCTATGCTGATGGTATGTATATGTGCATTTCTTTTGACAGTTTTTCTTTTCTCTCATCTATAGGGCTGTCAAAATGTTGGAAAAACGTGGCCCGGGTACCCGAGCTCATTTTCAACGGGGGCCCGAAGGCCCGTCAGTCCGTCATTGGTAAAGCGCTTGAGGAAAGCCAGAAATAGTTGAGTCACAGTATAACAAAGTTACAAAATTTGATTTAATTAATTACATTGAAAGACCTGTGACGTGTGTCTAACGGCGATTTTCGGTACTAATACTTCGATCACGGTCCACTTAGTTCGTCGCCTCGTATCGCCGATCGACAGGAAAGCATGGGATAGAAATTGTCGCTTCGATTACATCCGTCGTCCAAAAGCTACAAATAGCACGGTTTTCGTCTTTTTCTCATGCTTAAACTCGCCGGCGGTCTGTCGCCGATACAGGGTATACTGCGCGGCGGCAGATTTGAAGAGGGGCACAAGGCTCTAGCAGCACATGATGCACAGATCTGGTAATAGCAGCAATACCTCAACGCGCTGCAACGCTTGGCTGGTCTTAGTATAGCCAGCCGACAAGTAAACAGGTACGGGTGCCAAGTTGCCAACTACCCCCGCGCCGATGACTAATACACCACTGTAGCTGGCCAACACATCTTCAAATCCACAGCGTTTTAGGCGACAGAAAGTCTGTATTTAAGCTTTTAAAATTTACTTAAAATAATATGCTGATTCGGACGGGTTTTCGGGCCTTGATTTAAGGGCCCGGGCCGGGCCCTTCGAACGGGGCCCCGTTGACAGCCCTACTCATCTATGCAGAGCTCTGTTGTTCACTGCCTTTGAGGAGTTGCAGTCTTGGGTGGCAGCCAGTAAACCTTAACCATGGAAAACAAAATTTCTGCTACTAGGCACTCCACAGCAACTTAACAAATTTGAAATTAGGTGACTTGCTTGATGATTTGACTGATGCTGCTCATAACTTAGGTGTTATTTTTTATTCCACTTTTTCTCTCACTGATTATGATGTAAATGATATTTGTAAGTTATCATATTTGCATTTGTGATACACACAGGTTTTATGTCCCTATGTCTTTAAGGCTATATCTGGCAAACACATTGGTCTCAAAGTGCCTTGACTATTGTAACTTGCTTCTTTTTGGTATAAAATTCAGACATGCTTAAACTGCAGGGAGGTAGAACTCCTTGACTAGAGCCATAACTAATATGTTGAAATATGAACATATACCTCTGACTTGAAGCTTTAAACTGACTTCCTGTTCAGCAATTAAATTAAATTCCCTTTTTTCTCTCACTCATTCTCTCATTAAATTCTGGCAAACCAGAATATCGGGTACTTACTTATAATGAGTCCTTATCCCTCAGACTTATCATTGTTCAACTAGTCTCTCTCTGGTCGTAAATTGCAATTGTAAACAGCACATTTCTAAAGCACTACCTAAAGCATAGCAACAGCTTATTTGCAAGTGCTGATCATACCCAAGAACTGTTCTTGGTGAATGAGCATTTTCAGATGCTGTTCTTGGATTTTTTTAGCTCTCTCCATGTATCGATATGCTCAGTTGCTTATGTCATTTCCTTCTCAACTTAATATTTACCTTTTTCAATTTGCTTATCTTTCATAGGCTTCCTCTCTGTCACAGTGGACCAATCATGTAGATACCTGGTTTTTTGGTGTGTCATTGGTTTATGCTTGATGATTTATGTATGTATCTGGCTACTTGTAAAGTTGTTTTTATTAGCCTCAGAAGTGTGCTAGATCCTCACAAGGTTGCATCGATGACAAAGTAATTAAGAACAAAAAGTTAATGAGTAAGCAAACAGTGCTCAGATAACTAGAAGAGTTGCCACTGGTGAGCTCCTGCAGACGCTCAGGGCCCAACAAGTGGGTTACCATTCAGAGAGGATAGTAGACACCGTGTTGAGAGTTCCTGAACAAAGTAGTATCGAAGTAGAGGACCGGTGACGAGGCTCGCAACACGTGAGCCCAAACACTAAGCAGTTCTCACAGATCTATGGTAGAAATTGTGTGTCTGGCACCGGGTCAATGGAGGAGGAAATTTTTTGCATCGGGCAATTGGCCGTAGAGTGTCACTACATTAGGACAGTCAGCACCAATTCAAGGACTCTCTTGGCCTTTCCATTGAACAGAACTTGACTCTCTCCAGCTATAAACCTGAAACCCTAGAGGAGGATGGTTGTACGACCAGTGGCATGCAAGATCTAGATAACAACAACATCCAAACACTGATCAAAAACACTGAAACAGTGACGGGAGAGAGAAATAACTTGGAGAATGAAGTCTAACAAAAAATGCACTTCAATATGCACTAGACATTATTGGTTGTTTGTTCATAATAGTCTATATGGTGCTAGGTTAGATATAGACATGTATGTTTAATGTTTATAATTGATAGCATTTTTATATGCCAGCATCGTAGGTATAAAATTAGTAACATTAGGCTTTGGGGAGCTGTTCACAACATGTCAAATACAGCTTGGAAAACAAGGAGCCAGTTTTAAGAACTGGGAATAATGTCAGTCAAATTTTGATTGTCTGGTTTTGGAGCAGATGATGTTTCTATAGCACGGCAAAGATCTAGCAACTTGCTTCAGTTGAATGGAAACACTGAAAGTATTAATCACCTTGTAATAGTTAAATCTGTGAAGTACAGACTGATGCAATAAAGAATTGCACAAACATTAGCTCCATCTAAGGACAGTAATCTGTTAAGTTCACCAGAAAACAATAATCTATAAAGTTTTTATCATTTTTATGGTAAATTATGGGAAGTTGACTGTCAGTCATATTGTCGAATAAAGACTCAGGATAATTCTGTTATTGTTTACATAGCTAATTGAAAGTTGAAAAGAAAATGTTCGGTACGTGAGTTTTATGTTTTTTTTATGGAAGAACTTTGATTTCATTAGAGTCGAGTTTGTTCGTCTTATAAGTGGGAAAGATGTGAAAAGTGTGAAGTCTGTGAGTGGTCAAGTAGAATTCACAATGTCTAGATGAAAGTCTGAGAAGTCTGATCACTCAACTGATTCTACTTCTCTACTTCAACAGACAAATCAAGAAAAAGTGTTTAATTTCATAGAGCATCTAAAGACTGTCCATACTGTGGGTCCATGAGTGGGACTTGTGTATGCCAACAAGGAAGGGTATCTAGCTTTTAGTCTAGAATCATGTGCTAGTTAGGCCTACAGGGTTAGTGTAGATTGGCCTAAGAATTAGACTTCTATGATTAACTTTTGCATTATTATCTCTCAGTTCTTTTAATTATTGGATATTAAATATTGTTAAAACTGAAGCACTGTGGTTAATTCATGAATTAACTACGTTGTATCTGTTTTACTGTACAATCAAAACATAGTTTGTGCAATGTTCAGAGCCATTTGTGTGACACAATCTGTAGTAAACTGCGAAGTGTGAGCATGCAGTCTCAGTCTTGAAGTGTTATATTGCTCTTCAGTGAAGTAGCAAATCTTGCAAAACCAAAGAGCAAGTTTGTTATAAACTTAATGACACTGCTTAATGTCCAGTACAGAGTTAGTGAAGACAAGATCACCTGTGTTTTGGTGCTGGCAAGCTATTCTTGACTTTGTCAAAGCAAATGACTTGTTAGTTGTCTTGGTGTTGCTCATTATAAATGAGTTTCAAAGGTTCCGCAAAGAATTTCTTTCTGGCACTCATTTCTGGCATATAGGCAACAAATCCCAAAGTCTTAAATTTGGTTCAGTTGTGTTGCTGGGCTTCCTCCATTTGCGTCTCATGCTATAGTACTTATGTCAAATTTTACTGTTATAGCAACTGATAGTCATGCAAAAGCTATTTGTCTATGCAGTTTGCACAATGCTACTCAGGAGGCTCTAAGTCACATAATAGCTGAATCACAGAGCAACTGCTCTGAGTTTGTATGAAGTTCTCACATGTATGTTAAAATGGACTGCATCTACAGCAGTATTTGATGTCCTGCTTGACCTTAGGCTATGGTAAGCTATAAGAAACAGCAAGTCAGGAAAAGACTGAAACAGAAGATAGGATGGAGGATGAGCCATAAGATGTGCAGAGAATGATGAGGAGGAAGAGGTGGCACAGTGTCCAATTGGCTCGACACATCTGTTTTTCACCGTTGGAATTGAGATTCATATCCCAGGTCCTCCATGTGAAATTTCTGTGGATTTAGATTTAATTTTGTGATTCTTTGGTGGCCATCACATTAAATGCAAGTACATACATGTAACTGAACAATACTGAACAATACTGAACACTTTGGAATAATATAATTTATATTTCAGTGGAGATGAAGTTTGCCAAACTCGGTACTTCACTCTAAAAATATGATTACGAAGAATAATGTCTTACTGTTACTTTCAAGAGTACAATTGTTGGGCACATTTAATTAAGTCTTTCAGTTAATTTTTGGACTTGTTGTTTAAGTACTTTGGCCAGATAACTTTAACGGCCTGACAACTGATTAGAGCAATGTGTTGCTGTAAACGAGAAATTTGTTTATGTCTCCATTTGTACTTGACATACATGCATCTGCCCTGGATTTGATTAGTAAGTGTATATTCTGTGAATGTGACTTGAATCAGCTTACAGAATTATTTATAATTTTGCAATTCTCAAAACCTTCAAACTTAGTATTTAGTATTTTGGTTATATTTTTGTTACTGAGAACTGAATTAGAATAAAACTACTCATATTTGCATCAGAATACCCTGCTAAGAACAAAAACGTATTGCAGAACTAGAGTTAAAGTAGAACTAAAATTTCACTGTATTGAGTTTATTACCACAAGGGACGAATATCTTTACAATATTAATTTTAAAATATTTAGACTGTATATTGGAGCTACAGTATAAAAACATGATGGACATGTTTATACAAGGTGTTCTGTCCTGTTTATGTTGCAAAAGTATATATGTATGTGGATATAGTCAAGTTTGGACTTGATGATGCAGTGACTACAGCCAATTTCAGATGGTGATGTCAGATGTGGAAGCCACCAATTTTTACTCTTTTCTGGGAATGATGAGGTTTATCATTGCTGCTTCATTATGAGTTGCTAGCAGACTGATATTGTTTGGCAGCAGACAAATGTGAAAAGTCAAAGGCACAGACCAGTCTGTTTTATACTGAATGTTCCATTGTGTATGCAGCTGGCATAATCTTTGATTCACCCTGCTGCAGGTAGTTACACTGCCATTTCAACCACATGCAACAATACCAATGCAACACATACAGAATGTCGATACCTACTTTCGAGGTGTAAATGACACCATTCCAAGATGGTGCTCTAATAAGTTTTGGTGTTGGCCTACAGGTGTTGTTATAGACAAGGGTTTAATAGTTTCTGTTAAGTTCTCTGTGTGTGCTTTACTTGTAAGAAAATTTAATAGGTTAGAAATAAAGGAATTTCTTAAATTTCAGGCACTGATGAAGTTTCCACAAGACTATCCATATTCGCCTCCGACCGTAAAGTTTTTGTGCAAGATGTGGCATCCAAATGTCTATGAGGTAAATTTCTTACAGTTTGTATTAATATTTGTTTTTCTGGCAATTATATATTGTATACTGGCGTAATCGTAAACTCGAAAGTTCTACAGCGTCCACAAAAGCGAATCGCGGGAACCATCTTATTCACATCCTATATAGTTCCTATTTCTTCAGGCTGGTATGTGCACTTACTGCCTGAAATGAGTAATGAGGCAAGGCAAGTTGAGCATCTCAAAGAGTCAGAAGGTCAAGTCAGAAGATGAATATACCTGTGTGATGAGGAAGGTGTGGCAGTTTGATGTCCGTTACAGACCAGCCATTTTCTAGAGTAGCCAACGGTTATAGTATTTCTTTCCTATTTTATACCAAAGTTAGGTAAACTCATACATTCTTCTGTCTTCCACACTATATCAAATTCTCATTTTATTTAAGTTTACAATTTTGTTGTGTTTGGCAGAAAAGCATGCTGCTTGGGTTGGGACAAACATCTGAGGTCTTTAGTTATGATATAGCATGTGCCATGTATGTCCTGTTAGGTTTAAGATATAAGACTCTGCAGAACACTAGAAGTGATAACATCTTTGGTACATTTATCTTAATTTACCAGCAAGTTGTGGCAAAAGTTATATTCTGTAGCCATTTACCTTTGCGACAGCTACTTGAGCCAAAGACTTAAAGATTGCAGGCCAGAGTTTTCATTTATCTACTTAAATTTTTTTTGCTGTGTCTTCCTCATGTTCTCCCTGATTTAATAGATGTGCGAGTACTCAGTTGGTATTCATAATATAGTGCATAGAATGCTGGACTGTCAATCCAGAGTTCAAGGCTTCTAATCTGCCAGGTCAAAAGTATGTTTTGAGAATTCTGCTCCATTTGTGCCCCCTAGATCATGGTCAACCATAAAGTGAATGCAGTGACTAGAATATCAGTGGGAAGGTTAGGTGGTGAGGGAGAGCACTGGCCACACGTCCTCACATGCCAAGGCTAAGAAAACAAGAATTGCTAATGCTTCATACTCAGACCTAGCTCAAGGGAGTGCTCTAATGCTTAACAGCCATGGCTCTACGTTATTTATGTTGCAATAATCAGTGAAGAAATTATTCAAACTTCTTGTATGTAAGATGAGGAGTTTGTTGTGATAATTGAGAGAGTGAGACAGAGACATGAGGATGATTGAAATAACTATGAATTGCCAACATGTCATAGAATGGAGAGGTCTGTATATCGATTCTTCATCCGCCCGTGGATGATCCGCAGAGTGGAGAGCTACCATCAGAACGGTGGAATCCAACACAAAATGTCAGGTGAGAGACATGTGGACGAGGCTAAATGGCCCATTAAACGTACTTTTCCAATTACTTATAGGGCTTGAACTAGGTATCTTCGTAGTTTTGCAGAATAATTGTTATTCAAGCAGCATGTGTTGTTTCAGATCAGGAATCTAAATGTGAAAAAATGGAAAACTAATGGCCTTTATAAGTATACTTCTCAATATGTATTGTGTATGTTATTTATTTGTGTATAATGTATATTCTCTTACTGACTGATCTTCTGGATTACGGCTTGGTTTTGGTGTGCCATCAGTTGATGCCTAGTGCATTAGACACCGGCACAATAGAAGTTGCTAATTACATGAACATGTCTTGTGAACATGTATAATCCATCTCATGTACATGTATTTTGCTCCGTGGCCTACAGGGTATACCTTCTCTACGATGCTCAGTTAAATTACTCATCTGTTGAGTCATGAATGCTATTCAAAAGAATGCCAGTCTATTATATTGCCATAAGTTGTTGTCTAGAGTTACTTGTCTGATGCAGACAATTATTTGATGAAATTAGGTAGCATTTGGTCATAACATTTGTTCTCCGGTAGTGCTGGTTTAGGTAGTGTAATATAAAAAAAGACAGGTGAAACTTCAATCACTTGGAATGAAGTAGACTTTCAGGTAGTGAGGACTAGTAATTAATAGGATATTTGTACTACAAAGTACAAACTAAGTTTACTTGCCAAACATTCAACCGCAACATTAAGAGTCTATCTGAGAGACATTACTACATGACCTGAGATATTATAACATACTTTATATTATAACATTGCTTTGCATAATAGTTTAGTGTGCTGGATTGTTGTTTCTGTGTGATAGAACCATACTGTTAAGCATCATATCGCTACTAAATGAGCCGAACACATCGTCTCCTGCCAATGTTGATGCATCGATCGCTTTCCGAAAATGGCGAGACTCAAAAGGCAAGAACAAAGAATATGAGAACATCATCAGGTCAGTCGCTGTCAATATCAACCCCATCATTCTATTTTATAATTATCTGTCACTGATTAAAACTTTAATTACATGCTCCTTTGAAACTCAGAATAGGTTGGCTTGTAAAGAAGGCAACATATATGGATCGTTCCTATTATTCATTAAGCCACTTGATCAGAATTTTGTCAGTAGTGCTATCTTGTAAGCTAATGTATTGATAACAACGTATATATATCATCATCAGTAGCGACCTACTTTCTAGGGTCTAATCTAATCTAATGACTTGTAGAACCAGTATCTTAATATATAAGTGAGTTCGTAATCTGTTGGATATACCAGGAAATCATAATCTGTTGGATAAAGCCACGATGATTTCTGATAGGTCTGAGAATCGAGGCTATGGTGGCTATTGTAACACGAAAGTGACAAGTCTTAAGTTTAGACCTGAATGACATCAGAGAACTGACGGCACATAAAACTTGGCAGCAAATTCCAAGGCTTTGGACCAGCAAGCAAGAATGCTGAAGAACCAAATGCTGTCCTGGTAGCATATCCATAATATGTATACCATACAGTGCTAGAGCCACAATGCTACGTCGACTGATATAATACAAGTTAAAAATAGTGTGACACTGTTGACAATTGGTGTAATGAAATGCATGGTAGAGAGAAGATATGTAAGATGCCTTGGTGTAGAAAATGAAGTTGCTAACACTTCATGCCATGGCCTCTTCGGTTCACTGAAGAGACTGAACTACTCTTCTTCCTGGAGTAAACCTGATGTTTGCTTTTGTACTGTAGGAAGCAGGTGCGAGCGACAAAGGCTGAAGCTGAGAAAGATGGAGTTGTCGTGCCAACAACGCTGCAGGAATATTGCGTCACATCAAAGCCAAAGACGCAGGAATGTGGCGCAGATCCCGACTTCTACGATGATGACTACATGGAAAACGATGAAGAGGAAGACGGTGAGGAAGAAGAAGAAAACAACTGTGATGATGGTGAGGGCGACTCAGGTCATGGTGACTCATGAGTGGTGACTCACTTAAAGACTCTGACTGAATTGATTCAACCAGTTTGGTGCGACTGTGGTTTGATAAAAAAATTGTAAAATGTAAAATTGACGATGACATATGTCTTTCGAAATATGTCTCTCAATTCTGAGGACATAAACAAGCTTGGCGGCTTGTTTTGCTCGGATACAATTCAAAATTGTTTTGCGATTTTCGCTGCCATGTAGAACTTTGTTTTTTCCTTTTCCTTTTAAGCTGATTATGCTTGAAACAGCTACACAATATTGTTTCTGTGTTTTAAAGGCAATCTTAGATGAACAACTAATATTGTCAAAGTTTTGTTGGTTACATATTATAGTTGAAACCAAACTGACAGTTCTTATGTATATTCAATGGTATTCTGGCATTGTGATGAAATTCACCTGTTAAGGCCTTTTGTTGTTAGCTCTTTGCATGCCACAGATGGAAAATTGAGACATTGGAAAGCGTTCTGCACATGCTAAAGGCGCAAAATTGTGGCATATTAGGTGTGTTTGCTCAAGTGATCAGAAGTTAGGGAACTATAATTCTTCCTACATAGATAAGTTGCCCATTAAGTAGGACAATGAATTAAGCTACAACTTTCACATTGGTTATTTATACACTTGCGGAAATATTTGACTTGAAAGATCTGTTTCATTCTGCAATTGTGTTTTGTGACCACTATGACGAATGAATACGAAGATAATGATACAACCTCATATTGAGCAATGTTTTGTCAACTAGACTTGTTTTCCGTTAGTCTGCAACATAGGCTGGTTGAAACATTTTACTCCATTGGGTCAGTCAGCCCACTTACTGATGAGATGAATTAGTCTGCGTCTGATATAATTTTGTTGTTTTAGAACGAGAATCACTGGCTCAGGTCGTCGCTGATCCTAATCGCTGCACTGATAATTGAATAGCAACAAGCAGTCCAGGCATTAAGCTAGCGATGCTCGAATGTAAATAAAGTGGCATCACACGGATTTCTACCTTTTATTCTGCCCTAGGGAATTTGAAATATGCCTCTGCAGTAGTTCCTGGACAACATGCTTTACCTGGATATGCCTGGCTTCAGATCTATCAGGCCATGCAAACAGTTGGAAATAATTTTGAAGTCAACGATATTAGCTAATATAATATATTTAGGCAATATCAATGACCTTTGGAGATTAGCTTTCCACCCAGATTGTGAAATGAGTGTTGAAGGCAGCAATGGTTCATTAAAAAAATGGTTTTCATACTAAACCAGTTATGACAAAGACAGGCACCTGACTCTAGTTTTAAATGTGACCTATTAATAACTGAAGAAACACTATAGTAGTAACGTATATTATCTATTAGTAGCATAAATTTATTTAGGACATGATATTTCGCATGTCCTATTTAAAAATTACAACTACGTACAAACTATTACATAATGCAAGCCTGTTCAAAATTCATTTCTAAACAAGTTTTGTGTTTATTTTAATTCTATACCCCATGATTGATAAGATATAATATGTTTACCCTTAAGGGGCAAAATGGTCCAAAATCCTAAATCTAGCCAGGTCCAGAACTAGAGCTAAAATATGTTGCATGCAAAGGGTTAAGATTTAGCCATCCACCTTCTATGCCATTTCCAAGAAAATGAAGTTGCCTCAAGCCATCACTGCTCGCATTTAGGCAAAAGGAACTGAATTTATTGTTTACTTTTTATCATCTGTATGAACCATCGAATTGCGAGTAATTTGAACAACTGAATGACTAGCTAATTGTTTTTGCAGGCCTTGTTAGGTTGCACAATTTAAACGTTTGTGCTAAATTGTTTATTCTTGTTTATTCCTGAGGAAATAATGTTTAATATAAATTGGTGGCTTGAATTTGATTGGCAACTATGCAGACCCAGTTGCACACACCCATCTGCTCACTGTTTAACGGTGTTCTTGGAGACACGTGGGTCGTCTGACTCTTGACCCTTTGAATGTGAGGAAAAATGGGTGAATGGTCTTCTGGCTGCCAACCTGTGGTTGCCTCTTGTGAATGACAATGCGAGCAGTAATGGTGAAATAACAGTCTCTGCTTGTTATGGTTTCATCTTCTGAGAAGATGGCAATTCACTGCTGAGCCATGTCATCAGTACGAAATTATCAAAGGCAACTAGTGACATGGACTGTCGGCAAAATCTATCTGGAATAGCTGGAACCTGTCAGTGACATGGACTGTTAGCCATAGGAAAATTTAGTTAATTGACACTGACATATCTGTGTTTGTTTACCAGTTAGGACCAAATTCTGTTCATTTGGTGCTGAATGAGCATGACCTTTGAATGAGCATGACCTTTTGCAGGATTTTAACGAAACTTAAAATCATGCAGGATTTCTTCATTCAATGCCTTTACAAGAATGTTATGGGAATGCTATGTCAGTGTTAACAGTAATACTTACATTGTCCCGTTGTTGAATTGCTCTTGTTGTATCTGTGCTTTAGCCTTCGAGTACTATACGCAGAGCTAATATGCAAAACCTGCTTATGCTAGACAAACAATGTTTATATTTCTCAAGAAATCATTGACAGTTTTCATCTTCATCTGTTTGTTTTTATTTTAAAAAGCTTATTAATGCCTATTGACATCACATTTTGGCATGAAAATGTTATTATCTAATAGAAACAATAATAAACATTTTTATGCCATGCTGTGTCAGGCGCCCAAGGGCAATGTAATCAATCCAGATCAGAAAAATCTATCTGGAATAGCTGAAACTTGTCAGTGTCAGTGAGTTGTTAATATTGTGTTTTGTAACCCCCTAATAAGCCAAGTATAAGAAGAGATTAAGTTCAGGAGACGTTATAGTCTTTGACCTGTACCATAACATCAAGACATCAGTCAGCGGTTACTTCAAGTGAAGCCACAGTATTATAATTCATTGGAGAAATGCAGTTGAAATCCAGTAGATCAGAAGACTGGTGCTGGGTAAGCAAGGTGAAGCAATGGTCTTCAATTTTGACCTGAAAGTCATTAACACTGTAACGATGAGCATAGATTAAAAGTGACTGGGAACAAATGCAGCTCGTCGTTAAAGTGTTAAAGAACTGACAGAAAGCACAGAACTGGGCAGTAAATTCCAGCCAATGAGTTTATGAGAACAATCGAGTGCCCATAACTTCTATGTACATGTAGCAGTGATCATGATTAGAAATTATATGGATGACTAACTGGACTTGATTATTTTTCCCTAAGGTAGAAATGAACCCATAGTATTTAAAACATTTTCCCGAAAATAAGAATTATAATTTTTTTTTCTTTACAACATTAATAACTATATGCCAATTGATGAAGGTATCATATTGTTCACTTGTTTTCGTCATTCGAATAGAAAGAGATGGGTTATGTAAAAATGGAGCCAGGTATGTAACAAGTTTCAAGCAAATACATAGAACAGGCATGGGCAACTTCTTTTAACAGAGGGCCGCTTTAAGGTTTGAAGGGCAGATCAGGGGCCGTACGCCAAGCGCGAGCTAATTTTTGCAGATTCATTTGCCCCAGAAAATGAAACTATCATCATTTTATTCAGACTAAATATTACAGAATAACCGTTAAAGCAAGTGAAGATAATTTGTATGATGGAAATCTAATTATCCTAATATATACAGTTACACTAAAAAATTTAAAATAAGTTTTATTCAGTTTTAAAAATACATAGGCCTAAACCTATTAGTCTTTACAATGACTGTATCCATTTGTATAGTGTGCTATATTTAATGTGAGATCTGGCACTTCTTCTAACGACACACATCTGGAATGTTTACTTTGAAGTTCAATGTGGCAATTCGATATTCATTGGAGAGATTGTCATCTGTTAGTCTGCATCTGTTTTTGCACTTTGTTAGTTTCATCTTTGAGAAGACATGTTCACAAATACCGGTATAGGTGCACCGTGCATGGAAACAGTGCAACCATGGATTTTCAGGCTATGAAAATTTGAATGAAGGTTTAGAATCCTGAGAAATGTAAAGTTATGTAGGACTGAATCAGAGGTACCTCACGAAATTTCATTTCCAACTGACTGTTGCATTGAAGTACAATCAATTCCATTTGCATGGCGCTTGGTGCTGAATTGGCATCGATGGAAAAAGGGAGATTCAAACAATTTAAGTCTAGTTCATGAGCAGTAAATCAGCAAACCTGGACTGGAACTCTACTTTCAATACAGTTATTTGTTTTGTGCACTTCTTGATATTTGCAGAAGCAGTAGGCTAAAACATGGAAAATGCACAGTATTGTGTTTTGATAGGCCCTATTTGATTTCCCCAGAGTAACAACTTCGTTTGAAAAGTTCTGATAGATGGTTTCTAAAGTAGTGAACCTACCCACTTGTGGTCTTGTTTTATGTAGAGAGTACAGTGGCGTAACAGCCATATAACGAGGGTGGACAAAGTCCAGGGGCCCCCGAGGTCCAAAGGGCCCCCAAGCTTTTAAAACTCAAAAATTTAATGCACTTTTGTCCGTTTTTCTGTGACAATAATTATTAGGAAAAAAGTCACATTATGTCACTAATGCTTTTCAGTTAGGCCTACATGATGTAAAAAAACCACATCTAGCGAATTTCATAATTTTAATATTGACGACATAGCACAACAAGAGTTTTAAGTGTTTTAGAAGACGTTTTAAAACCACTGAAATATAACTTTGAACATACTTAATTTTATCCATTTTAGCCCAATTTTCCTAGCTTCCTGTTAAAAGCTGTGATTGTGCCTACATCCAAACCATTCCACAAGTCTGCAGCTCTTGATGAATTTCTGTGCTAATGCCCCTTTCAGCTTCATAAATGCCGAAAGGGACTTGATAGACACATTTGCGAACAGAAAGTTAGAATAGCCAAATTCATGAGGAACTACAGACTATACAGTCTAGAGTCTAGACAATCATGTTCATTACATTACTGTGTAGTAGGGGTCTGCGGGTATACCCGTACCCGCGGGTTTACCCGTACCCGACCCGCAGGGGTGGACTGGGGAGTTCAAGCGGCCCGGGAAAAAAACAAAAAGCGGCCCTAACTTCATGACTTTTATTTTCTTTGTGCATTTTTTCATGCATACCCGAGGGCCAGTGACCTCCAAAGTCATGGGTCACTTTACAAATTACATTATGCAATAACAAAAAACGATAAATCGCATATATAATTTATAATTATATATAAAATATTAAGAATGCGTCAACTCAAGTTATAAATCAATTTATTCGGACTCACTGTGATGGTATTATTGCTGTTTATAGTATTAGCAACTTCTTTAAGCCGGGTGCCATTTCGGCTACATGATCTATAATTGTGTCATTATTCAGTTCACTTAAAACATCGGTTTCTGTTGACATAAGCATAAAAGCTTCAAGGTGTGTAGATGACAATGAGCTTCGCAAGTAACTGGTGTTTTTATCATCGATAACTGAAGTTTCTGTCACTTCTTCTGAACTATCATTCTCGGCATTTAGATCTGCCACTGCCAGCGTTGTGTTGTCAGTTAACTCCGACGGCTCCGTAACATTTTCTAAATGTAAGGTGGGAATAAAGTTTGTTGGCACGACTGATTGGACCGAATGCTGATTGTTTTCATCGTTTCGATTTGTGTCGGGTTGTTTACTTGCAGAAGGTGTTTGTTGAGAGCTGGTGTCTTCAGTTTGAATTGGAGTGGCTTTAAATAAATCGACTAGATTTCGGCATTTAGCTCCATCTTTACCAAGAATCTTTAGTTTCTTATCTCTTACTTTCTCCGCACCACCTTTACATTTACGTTTCGGATTTATATCACTCATAACCGTAACATATCTTATTTAATTAATATTACTTATTACTAACTAACAAATTTAAAAGAAATTTTATCAAAACAAACTCAGTGGAAGACGCCGGAAGTAGAATGGAAGATGTAAATTCTTATCTAACATGGCGGCCGCTGGCTGTACGGAGCACTGTAGGTAAGTAAGTATGCATTGCTCTTTTTCAGTTAATTTACAAACCGGTTAACCGAAACTAAAAACCGGTTAACCGATGCCGCAATTTTTTGTAAAAAAACCTGTATCATCTGTACTAAATTGATTAAATTATTATATCACCGGTCCTGGCGGCCCACCGGGAATCTTCCCGGTGTCCCGGCGGCCCAGTCCACCCCTGCCGACCCGTACCCGCGGGTCGGGTACGGGTCGGGTACGCATTTCACGGGTCGGGTCGGGTACGGGTAGGGTCATCACGGGTACGGGTATACCCGGTTTTACCCGTACCGACATGCAGTTTGGGGGTTACAATGACAACGTTACATGTAATAGAGAATGGCGGCGCACAATGGTCTTGACCGGGTCTGCAACGTACTATTAACAGTTACTTAGTGTTCTAGGTGACGACGGAGATAACATGTACAATGCAATTTATTGAGAAAGCACAACAGTTGCATGTGGCATTCTGCATAAGTTGACTATCTGTTATTATTACTGCTACTACTGCTGCTGCTGCTGTTACTGTTGTTGCTGCTACCACTACTACCACCACCACCACTACTGCTACTGCTACTGCTACTGCTATTGCTACTGCTACTGCTACTGCTACTGCTACTGCTACTGCTACTGCTACTACTACTACAACTACTACTACTACTACTACTACTACTACTACTACTACTACTACTACTACTACTTCTACAACTATAATCATCATCATCATCATCATCATCATCATCAGCCTATTTATTATTATTACTTACTGAGTTGTAAGCCTATTGGCCTGGTAGCCAGTGGTAGGAACAGGGACTATGGGAAAGCGTGCTAATGACGTGACGGGTACTGTACGAGTACGGGTATACCCGCGGGTACGGGTAGGGTCGGGTAGTAATTTTGAGTACGGGTCGGGTACGGGTACGGGTAACGGATCTGTGTTACGGGTACGGGTCGGGTAGCTAAAACGCTCTACCCGCAGACCTCTACTGTGTAGGCACTGGTGGCTCGAGCTTACTGTGCACTGTTTTGATAAAAGTTGTAATATAGGCCTATTCGTTCGTAATGACATTTAACATCAGGGCTGTTAAATAATTTTAAAGGCTTTGTTTTTTGTTTTTTGTTTTTTTAAACCAAAAAACCAATAAAACGCAAATTTCAGTTTTTTGGTTTTTAACAAATTTGAAATTAGAAATGAGAAAATTTGCATCTCTTCAACTTTCTTGGCAATTGTTGTATGGTCGTTGTTAATCTCGTTTTATGATATTCTACGGTTCTACTGTTTTAGTTAATTTCATTTATATGCACCTGATTATTTGAACGGCATTAAGCCATTTTTATGAGTTTTATGATCCCAAATAGGAAATCTTAAAAGACAAAAACAAGAAAAAACCCAAAAAATAAAAAAAACACCCCAAAAAACAACTTTTCATTTTGAAAAAACTTGGTTTTTTGCACCCCTGCTCTGAGTATATATCATGAAATGGCGCTATAATTATAAATGTTCAATTATTTACGTACATACATGTAGATACATAATGGGTAAAGGCCCCCAAGCTTAGAATGTCCAAGGGCCCCCGGCTAGGTTGTTACGCCACTGAGAGAGTAGATTACATTGATGACTGAGTAGTAAACTAGTTGACTTTAGATTAGAGGTCGGATTCTTAATAAATAAGAAACAGATGTTTTAATGTCGGTCTATTTACAGAAATTCATTTGTGTAGGGCCGGATAAGGTTCCCAAACGAGGGCCGGATAAAAGGTCCCCAAAGTGCCAGGTACAGTGCTAATATAAATGACATGTCAAGGGCCGGTTCAAAGGTCCCGGGGGCCGGATCCGGCCCGCGGGCCGCCAGTTGCCCATCCCTGACATAGAAAATGGTTTATCACATAAATAATTGTTCTTGCCACTCCATCAAACTAACTGCCCTTCCACGGAACAGAGCAGATTTTATGCTAAGTGAACCATTTCCAAGAAAAAGTGGTAGCTGACAAGTTGACCAAGACACTCCGGCCTAATAAACATGTGATAAATAAAAATGTGCAGACTAATCTGAGATTCAAGGCGATATGATATTGATTTGTGGTTGTGAACTACATGTGCAGACACACTACATACACGTGTTACTTCATTTGTTGGACAACCTAGAATGCAAATAGAAAGTGGTTATAGTGTACATGTGAGACAGTAATACATTTAGCAGGCTAGACAGGAAACATTTTCCTGGATGAGTCACTGAACTGGGTGGGACACTTGGCCCGAATGAAGAAGAATGCTAGAAGAGCCAGCCAAGTGATTAACTGGACTCCGGAGGGGAAGCGCGGGAGAGGAAGGCCAAGAAAGAACTGGATGGGAACTGTTCGAGAAGATCTGAGATGTCTGGAGATGACGTTGGAGGATGCTGTCGAGGTGGCGAAGGACAGGGAAGAATGGAAAAAGTGCGTTGCCCGATGTGCAGTCCTGCACGGGAAGGACTAAGGTCTAAGGTAGACAATCAAATAAGCTTATCAATGCAATACATTGCCCAGAACTGACAGTGAAAATGACATGAAGTATAGAAAGGCATAGGCTAAACGCAATAATTATTATACATGTACATTGTAATCATAGATTACAATGTTGTTTTATTATGTATAATAAAACAACTGCCCAATTTTACATGACAGCAGTTCAGTATACAAATTACTCAAAATGCCAACCGTGCTGTGGAATTTGGTTCTGATGCATGCTAGAAAAGTCCTAGGATCCACGAGCAAGAATTTGTATTTATGGTAATGTTAAGCCAGATATACACTGGTTGCATGTATAGGAATATATCTCCTGTGGTTAACAGGATTGAAGTTTTGGAAAAGTGTTTTTGTAAAGAGATTATAGTTCAATAGACATACATGTACTCTTACTTGGTTAACTAAAGCGTGATAGGTGCCTATATATATATATATATATATATATATATATATATATATATATATATATATATTAGGGTGGTTCACAGATGCATGGTCAAAAACAAAGTGCAAGCTAGAAACCAGGGCACCCTCTCAGTTTGTTAGACCTATCAATAGTATTATTTAGACAACATTTCAGCTTTCAATTCCAACGGGAAGACGGTGCTCACGGACTGTGTTACTTTGCCTGATACCGATAAAAAGACACTAATTGTGGAAATGAATGTGTCGAGTATACATTCCCGTACGAATGTATTTTATTTCACGATAAATCAAATTTTACTGTAATTTGAAAACACATGTGATAGTAGAACAGTTAGTCAGGTTGAAATGTAAAATTTCAGTAGGTTTGAAGAATTGGAAATTTCCAAAAATTTAAAAAACATCGTTCAGACCATGAATGTCGATTGTTCCGGTTTTATGACTTCAGCACCCGCTACAGTCTTAGAGTCTAGAAACTGCAAGCACTGTGTCAACAGCCTTCTTTGTTGTTGTGAGGCAAATATCATTCCTATTTGCCACGACCACTTAGAAAAGACACTGCTTTCTTCTTCATTATTGGTGATGTGTCGGTTGAATTCCTCGAACAACTTCACACTCCTCTGAGCCGTGTCTTTCACAACTGCTGAATTCTCTCTCTACCTTGTTTGTAATCCTCATTCTCGATCCATTTCTCTTGTGGAAGTGTAATAAAGTAATCACTAATCTTCAGGTGTGACAGCAGTGTCAGTTTTCACTGGGTTGCAAAATCACCCAGGCAAGCCCCCTCCTTCAGTACCGCAGCATCACCTCTCACCTTCCTTTCACCAGGCTTTGCAGTTACTGTGTGAACAATATTCACCTTATCTGTTACTGGACGTTGGTCTGAGAACAGTGCCAGACGGCCCAGACCTACAGCCTCATCTGAAAGGTATCACTAGTGGTTTCTAGGGCCTTCCTGGCAGCAACGCTGATCTCGGGGTCAACTGACTCATATTTTTCTAGATTAATCCAAAGAGACAGATCTTGTCCTCGAGCGTCAGCAGCAAGTGAAACCTTTGTCCATGCTTTTGTGTAAAGAAGGGTAACAAACAGGGGTGGACTGGGCCGCCGGGACACCGGGAAGATTCCCGGTGGGCCGCCAGGACCGGTGATATAATAATTTAATCAATTTAGTACAGATGATACAGGTTTTTTTACAAAAAATTGCGGCATCGGTTAACCGGTTTTTAGTTTCGGTTAACCGGTTTGTAAATTAACTGAAAAAGAGCAATGCATACTTACTTACCTACAGTGCTCCGTACAGCCAGCGGCCGCCATGTTAGATAAGAATTTACATCTTCCATTCTACTTCCGGCGTCTTCCACTGAGTTTGTTTTGATAAAATTTCTTTTAAATTTGTTAGTTAGTAATAAGTAATATTAATTAAATAAGATATGTTACGGTTATGAGTGATATAAATCCGAAACGTAAATGTAAAGGTGGTGCGGAGAAAGTAAGAGATAAGAAACTAAAGATTCTTGGTAAAGATGGAGCTAAATGCCGAAATCTAGTCGATTTATTTAAAGCCACTCCAATTCAAACTGAAGACACCAGCTCTCAACAAACACCTTCTGCAAGTAAACAACCCGACACAAATCGAAACGATGAAAACAATCAGCATTCGGTCCAATCAGTCGTGCCAACAAACTTTATTCCCACCTTACATTTAGAAAATGTTACGGAGCCGTCGGAGTTAACTGACAACACAACGCTGGCAGTGGCAGATCTAAATGCCGAGAATGATAGTTCAGAAGAAGTGACAGAAACTTCAGTTATCGATGATAAAAACACCAGTTACTTGCGAAGCTCATTGTCATCTACACACCTTGAAGCTTTTATGCTTATGTCAACAGAAACCGATGTTTTAAGTGAACTGAATAATGACACAATTATAGATCATGTAGCCGAAATGGCACCCGGCTTAAAGAAGTTGCTAATACTATAAACAGCAATAATACCATCACAGTGAGTCCGAATAAATTGATTTATAACTTGAGTTGACGCATTCTTAATATTTTATATATAATTATAAATTATATATGCGATTTATCGTTTTTTGTTATTGCATAATGTAATTTGTAAAGTGACCCATGACTTTGGAGGTCACTGGCCCTCGGGTATGCATGAAAAAATGCACAAAGAAAATAAAAGTCATGAAGTTAGGGCCGCTTTTTGTTTTTTTCCCGGGCCGCTTGAACTCCCCAGTCCACCCCTGGTAACAAAGCTGCACAAATCGATTAACCTGAGTTTCTTTCTTCTTCGTTAGATTGAATACATCACGTTGATCACGAAAAAGGTAGATTTTGATGGCATACAGTAACTTGGCCATCCAACTTGCATGGTGAATTGGCCCAGGGCTCTCCAGTGAATTATTGAAGGCTAACTTCCAAGACAACCATTTTCAGCTCAATGTGTTCTTGGTAGTCATCTCTGATCTCTGAATCTGATTTTCTTTCAGTAAACTTCTTGAGAAAACTGAGTGCTGTTTCATGATAGGGTTCAGTGCCGGATATGACATTCAGTCCTGCATCACACTTTCACAAGCAGCTTTATATGTCTGGAAGATTGGAATATGGGGTGAATTAGATGGACCGCAGCACAAGGTGGATACTTTGGCTAAAATCATCGCAGTCCAACCACAGGAGCTCTCGACCTATCTTGTCTTCCAGCAGAACGCACACTCCGTTGAAGAGCTCAGTGTTGACAGCCATCAAAGCTCAAGGTTTGAACCTTGTCAATGAGTTTCCTCAACTGCAGGAGATTATGAATGGCCATGGATTCAGTGTATCCTCTCCCACAGGCTAATTTCCCCTTAAAGTTAAAGTGTTAAATATGAGCTCTTAAATTTCATTGGCAAATGGTAAATTTGAAAATTCACTTCTGAAAACATGTCTGCCAAAAACACAGAAAGTAGACACCATGACCTTCAACAAGAACTTTACACTCTGTTCAAAATACCAGTTAGTAAGTATGTAAGGATCCTGAGTGGCCGAGTGGGTTGGTAGCCCGCTCGCCACGCCGGCGCCCCGGGTTCGATTCCCGGTCGGTCGGTTTATCAGAGATTAATTTCTCGGATCTTTACTACGGGTGGCTCGGTCGCAATATAAACGTGGAGTACAATACAATACAATACAACACATTACAATACAACTGGGGCGCAGTGGTTTGGGGTATGTTCGGTGCCTTGCAGCTGGAGGGTTGCGGGTTCGAATCCACCTCAAAGTCGCCGCGTAGGGACCCTGGGCAAGTCCTTCACTCGCAATTGCTCATGCGCTCGGGCGTGAAACTCCGATTCAGCGTCTGCGCTGTAGTCGGGAGCGCCTCTGAATGGGCAATCTGGTAGGGGCGCTATAACAAGTGTTCAAATACAATACAATACAACAATAAGTAAGTATAACACAGCAGAAACTATTTGAATCTCATCTCCATGACAAATGTTGAGTTGTTGACCAAGTTATACGACATCAAGATTTACCGCTAATGCTACTATATGGTAATATTTCAATGTCATTGAGCACCATCTTCCAGCTGGAATAAGATGCTGAATTTATTTCTCAATAATACTATTGACAGGTCTAACAAACTGAGAGGGTGCCCTGGTTTCTAGCTTGAACTTTGTTTTTGTGAACCACCCTAATATATATATATATATATATATAGAATTAGGAATATTATGAGATGCTTCATTTCTCTGCGTTGAGATGCTCCCAAGTATACACCAATTGAGTGCAATCATGTGAAGCCTGGCCTTGGCCTAGAGGTCAAATTTTTGGCTTTGGTCTTTGCCTTGTGACATCTGGCCTCTGCCTTGTGACTTCTGGCCTCAAGGTGCGTGTATAAATAAACGAATATATATATAGTGCTAAATAAATTCAGTGCAACATCCAATCAATGTAATGTAATGTAAATCTTCAAAATTTCTCAGAGCCACTGAGAAGCTGCATCAGTGAAACCAGCTTATTAACAGAGAGCATTACGACACATGTACCAAGAAACAACACAAGGTAGACTTCCAACAGAATTTGTGTGAAAACAGAAAGAGGAACATGCAGATCAGTGATAACAGTGGCATAGAAGAAGTGGGAAAACATACAACAACAGCAGCAAACAACATGTAGTTGGATGGACTTGCAAGGCGCCAAAAGACCAATGGATAGCCGACAAAATGCTAGAACTTGTTGAGGAAAGCAAGAATAGCCATGCAGCAGATGCTGGAAAAAATTAAGAACCAGGTACGGTTGGAATCACTACAAAACTACTTCTGGGAGGCAGAGGAGAAACAACTGTTAAGCTATTGCATACCCTTCTTACAAAGGTTCAACAAGATGAGCAAACCAGAAGACTAAGGAAATTGATGATCATCCAATAACCTAAAGAAAGGATGTTTGGTGATTCTTAGCTGTGCTGGAGCGCCATCGTGAGTTACTTAAAGGCCGCTACACAAGCCCTCTCATACATACATACATACATCCTTAAGACTGCAAGAATTACGGAGGAGAAATACATGCATGTTTGCATGTAGGAGCATGTACAGAGCTGCATGCAGGAAGCAATAATTCAGATGGTCTTATAGATTAAACCTTGCTGGGTTTTGGAATGCCACAAATGTTGATGACCTGTACCTGTCCCCAGGTTTAGATGACCTTTTTCCTTTCCCAATAATAACTTTCTCACTATCTCAGTTTTATTGATGATTTTATTTTCCTTGCTGTTTCATGACTTTTCAGTGAGGAATAATCGGAAAGGTTAAAAGGGGCTTTCAACTCGTACATCCATAAAAGAGATTTGCAGAAACTACCAATGGTTCAAAACCTCTGGTCAAAGCCATACGGAACACTAAAGATCGACACTACTCCCACATTTCATTCATTATACTGGCTATCCACTGAGTAAAGAAAACAGTTTAAAATCTACCTTATAGTCACAAGGTTTTACATTTACATAAATCACCATATCTCCACTCCTTGATTACACCTCGAGACAGCAAATACACACTATCAGCGGACAGACCGATTCTTGCTGTGTATTGCATCGCTATAGCCTATAGTGTTGGGTCTCAAATGTCAGGTATTCTCAAGCTTTTGAATTCACTTTTCTGCTAGTTTTTTTAATGTCATTCAGTTCTAAGCTTACGAGTCGTCTGTTCCAACTCAGTTACCTACCCAGCATAGTCGGCTTCTGTTTTCTCCAACCCTTTGGATTTCAACCTGGCTTCTCCAGTGGATTTACAAGAGTGTCTACTGTGATTTTACTTGAAGTGAACAATAATAATTGATGCCTTGTGCATTTTGATAATGGCGCTGTACCATCATCAGACTAGCAATACAGTCATGCAGTATGTTGGTATATTCGTTTTATGCATGTATGTATGAATGTATGTATGTGTGCGAGTATGCATGTATAATACTCTTCGTTTAATATTTTAAAACTAACAATTACGCAGTATGATCACAAATCAGTATGAACGGATGATCACAAGTTATTACAGGAGTCGAATTTAACTGTATATGGCAGCCAAGCATGGCGCCCATCACGTCCTACATCTCATTTTACCAATGCGCCATCTTGCGAATGATAGGCTGAGTAGACCTTTGGGAGAGTACGGGAAGCGATCCCGCTACCTAATGCTCTTCACGCCAGTGATGTTACCACTACACTATGGACCCCCACTGTACATAATCTGAGTGTGTGTGGGGGGTTTGTGTGTGTGTTTGGGCATAGTTAATTTTCATGCATATAATAGTGTACGAATACACAATATAATGCAGAAAATAAATGTTCTACATTTCTATGCGATCAACATGCACAGATTGATATTGGCCTCTGCGCATAGGCCTACTGCTTATTTCCAAGTAGGCCTATACGTATTTGCATCTGTTTGCACTGTGTATTAAATCATGAGCTCAGTCGTTAGTCGGGGAGGAGAAGGCCGACGTCTTATTATATCTGGTCTCAGCGTGTTCTTAGAGTATCAGAAGTTTGAACAACAGTTTATCTGAAGATGTTATTAATGATCCTTCGATTGGCTTCGAGTATTGACATTTTACGACGCCTCCAATCGTCAGCGGTCGATCCATCGATTGATCGTTGGCAGTCGAACCGGATCGATGTCCTGCGGTGGTTGTGACTGGTCCAGCCCAGATCAATCGACCGGCGCCTGACTGGTTGACACGAGGAGGAGGCGATGACTGACCGTCGAATATTGGTTCGAACTGCTTAGGCAAATCGTCATAGCACTTATTGCTGTTGATGCATTTCGTTTCATTAAGTTTACAGGATGCGGTAGGAACGTTCTACAACCCATAGGCTCAATCTGTGAGTACTTTATATTATATTCAATCTTACTATCAAGTTTACAGAATGCAGCCGAAACTCGAAATTTTAGGCCAGTTTCTAAGGCCTATATGAATATTGAAGTTAGGCCTGTGTATGAATGCCGTGATATGCATATAAAATTCCTCCCTATAACAACAATTTATAACTCATTTTCAGCAAAATGGACCAATTACTATCTATTTTCAGCTGGTATGTAGGCCTACCAATGGCCCCTCTGGAGTGTTGCATTTTCAACGACTCTGCTGGACCATATCGCTAGCATAAACCTATAAAGCAGACAAACTTTCTGACCTGTTGATTTTCTAGGCCTATTAGTTTTTCATAATTTTTGACTTTATGTCGTAAGTTCAAAATGTAATAACTTTCAAGACTGGGCTAATAATATTGTATTCAAGATTCTACATTTCGGTCAATCCATTATCTTCAGTCTTTGCTGACTCCAAAGACCTCTCCTGTACTCAGCCATTACTCAGTCTCCTGTACTCAGTCTGATTGTTATGTGGTCAAGGACAGCTGCATCTCATCAGGCATGTCTTTTCTGTTGCTGGCCCTAGACTCTGAAACTCTCTTCCAGCAAACTCTGCAGTCTGTTCTGGTCTACGGATATGAACTAACAGCTCGCTTCTCTTCCTGGACTCATTTCTTCCATCGACTGTTTCTGTGTCTTTTTGAACTCCCTTCTTGGTTTTCAGCGGGACTCAACCTGGTATTTAGCTTATACGATTAATGGCGACCATCAAGCAATGCCGTGAGCAATGGTGCTAAAGAAGTTTTTAGGTTGAATTAGATTAGAATCCCGATTACTTTTAACTTATGGTTCCTTCACGTGAACTGCACATCTCCTTTGGTACATTCCATACTTATTAGTCATTGCCTTTTTCCAACTACAGGTCAGATGGAACTGCCTCAAGAGTCTTCACCTGTCCACAGCTAAATTATGTTTCCTCCTTCTTTTCGCCATAAGCAGTCCACTCATCTTTCGTCTACATACTGCTGGTTATCCATTCATCTTTTCCTCCTCACATATACCTCTGTGGCAGTTAACTTATGAACATGTTTTATTGTTTTAGAATACTGTATCTTCTACACAATTCTACATATCGTTTCATAGTAATCATTAGTAAGTTGTCCTATGCAACATCTTTCATGGAATGTCATTATAGTAATTAGAGTAATCTTTCTTTGCTACAGGTAATTGTTTATAAGATGCTCTGCAATCTGCATAATATTCGTATATTGATCATCCTATTATCCTTAAACTAGTTTTATATTACACAACAATTTGCCAGGTTTGAATTTTTTTATTGATTTTTATTTCTACTGGCTTTGGGCATATTTTGAGCTTTTAAAGTGTAAACTTGCATGAACAGTAAAAACAAAACAGACCATGTATATGTTCAATGAGTGCAATATCTGTAAAAATGGAACTGCACCAGAACATTTAGCTCCGTGACACACAATCACCGTATTAATTTGAAATTAAATGAGATGTTTAAACTGACAGAATTGCCTAAGCCATGTTGCTGTTTATTAACATTAAGCCACATTTTTGTGTGGCAGCCTGTGAAAGCATTAAGACTACTGTTGACAAGTTATATCTAGAAGAGGTGGTACATAAATTTACTAACCTAATACAATTACAAAGCTGTCATCTTAAAGCCACATTGGTTGCTTAGTTGCAATATTAGTATTGTAGAAATCGAATCAATAGCATAGCAATATAAGCTGCTATCATGTTTGTTTTCAAGGAAATTAGAAATGGAAGCTGACACAGTTGCAGTGACTCTCATCATCACTGCTCTGATTGTCTTAACCGGCCAACAAAATGGTAATAATAAATAATCATATTCTTTGTATCATGATTATGATGCTGAATGTCCAACATTTCTTCTTTTACTATTATGTGTATTTGAAATAGGATACAGCTCACTTATTTTATTTACTCATTTACAACAGCTATCAACCACAATTTCCGCCTTTTGCCAGAAGTCTGCAGAGCCTCCAACTTTGATCGAACGACAGTAACATCGATCTTTCCATATACGATCGGACTTTTATTCCACGGGCATCTTACCAGGACGATCCCTTACTTGTTACCGGGACTTTCGGTAGTTTACCCATCACTGACTAGTGATCCCTTGTTTTCTTTTTATCTATTATTATTTTTATTGTTCTCTTTATTTGCTATTATGTGCACTGTGTAACTTGTTGCGGTGTGTCAACAAGGTTTTTCAATTAAAACGAATATACAAATAAAACAGACCAACCTTAAGACAGTTCTATTTAGCTGGGTTTGGGTCGGGAGCACTCCTGAGTAGATGGTCTTGAAGGGGTGCTATATATAAAACTTCCTGATGAATGAATGACTGTATGTGAAGTTTTATGCAATTAGTTTTAGAGCTATAGTTATAAACTTCTAAAACTGCTTATAATAAGCAAATGGTTTTTCCTACTTGCATTGTGCTATTTTTCACTAAATATTGTATGGATTGTTGTTGTAAAGTATGGGTGTTTGTCTCATGCTACTACTACTACTATTCCTTTATTTCACAAACTCGTTGACACAAACGCAACAAGTTTACAAAATCAACAGTTTAGATATCGATTAGACAAAAAAATAGTCAAATAGGTAAGAGGGTTAGGAATGTATTAATGACTGAGACCTATTGCTAAAGAAAATGATGAAAATTGCTAATAAATATTATTTGCTTATTAGTTACTTACTTAAGTTAATAAAGATGACTGAATAGCAATAAAGAAGTGGGTCTGAATTGGGCTTGGGCCTCATATACCCGATTAAACTTGCCTCATATACCCGATTAAACTTGCCTCATATACCTGACTTGAGATATCTGGAGATGTCGTGGGTGGAGGCGGAGCAGCTGGCAATGAACAGAGACGAGTGGAGGAGATGCGTTGGCCGATGTCCAGACCTGCACGGAAGGACTAAATACTAAGTACATGTATTCCTGATTTGCCATTTCTTGCTTATTAACTTGGTAGGTTTTGTCAGTGCCGCAACTGCCTCATCTTCATCTACGGTGCCTATGGTTGAAACGTCAACAACAATGATGTCAACATCAACAATGATGCTGTCTGCAACAAGTGGTTTAGCCAAAGATACAAATGAAATGAGCAGTACATCGATGCAGAGCACTCAGCCTACCACTGCTACAATTCAGCCTACCACTGCTACAACTCCGTCCGTCGCTAGCACAGCTGCACCTACCATCTTAACTCAGTCTTCAATGAAAGCAGTTAATTCCACCACGAGTGCACCAAAAGAGAAAGGTATGTACAAAATGAGTTTTAAATAACACTATTAGCCCATTACTGTTACTTTTGCTTTCATCGAATTTCTGTTTATCAGTTTTCTTTTAGTGCATTTACATTTTCGTTTCAAAAGAATAATTTTTAAATAACACAATTTTGCCTTCAGAGCAGTGAACCAAACCATTCGAATTTTCAACATAATATATGTGACCCAAGGAATCAAAATGGATCACATGTCGGAAAGTTTAGAAAATGAGTATTCTACATATTTTTAAAGAACACATTTTTTAAATTTAAAATGACACCAAAATTCTGATTCTACCTTACTTTTTGACAAAGTTATGAATGACTGAGTCCAATTTTTGAAAATTATTTTTAACTTATTTGAATATACAATCACTAAAACTAATACAATACCCTGTACAAAATCCTGAATATACACATTAAAACAATGAATTTCATCAAATGTGAGATATTAGAAATTCAAAAAACATATTTTTTATCCATTTCCATTAAGATCTGAAAATGAGCAAAACATGACTTCTGATCATAATTTTGCTGTTTTCTTAGCAATGTAAATTGCCGACATACGACTCATTTTGATTCCCTGGGTCACATATGATCAGTATATTATCATCTCATGAGAGTAGTTCAGTAGTAGTTTCCATTTATATCACTTTTGACTGATCACTGTTATGTATTGTAACTAGGCCATCAATTTTTTTAGAAATTGCATGCCAGTAGTTTAAATTTCATTCTGATGACAAATCAGTTATTTCTTAGCAGTGTGTAATTTTCCAGTATGTAATGACATATCTGTATAGGTTGACATCTAGATCGTTCCCACTGCCATGCTTCTGGCATAATTATAGTTATTGTCATTTAGCTAATCAAGAAAGTCCATGAGAAGATGTCTGGCTCTCTATCTTACCCATTTTGCAGTGCTGTAACAATTCATCTTCTCTGGAGGCTGATGTTCAGGGTATCTATATAATTATGGCTTGGTTTTGGCACTACAGTGGTTGATGCCTTGTGCATGAGGTATCTGATGCTATAGAAGTTGCTAATTTCATTATTATTTTCATTGTTTGTTCAAATCCTGAATGAAAGGTAGAACTATTTTATTTCTTACTTTCTAAAATTCTGCGGAAGAGGTAGTGTTATGGGCATGCGCTTTGAACCAGTTCAGTTTTCTATCTCTGGTATGACTGCTACGTTAGCCTTTGGTACCAACCTTTGAAACTATATACAATGTTTAAATTGTGTTCAGTTGAACCGCTGTTTCACGTGGTCATGATCGTCATGATTGTCGTTCTTGGCTTTATCATCGGTTTTTCCGTCTCATGTGGCCTTTGTGTCATCTTTGGGATCGACGTCGGCTGTCCAATTCCATGTTGCGGTGGAGGAGGTAAAGCCAAGAATCCAACGATTTCCGCATCCGGCATGAAACTCAAACGCTCGTCTCGACCAGATCGCATCAGCAGCCAGCGACTGCAAGATGCAGAGCAATTTCAGGAGGTTGAATGCAAGGGTTTCAAGGGTCATGGAAGCGCATATGGTCAGGACAATATTGTCTTTGAATTCTAGAAAGAACTCAAATACATTCAGGCATTGTATTCCATAAATGTCAGATGCATAATACATACATAGACTAAGCTAATCAAAATATTGCTCAAAGAGCTAAGTGTCTGTAGAAGTGTTAAAACAAGTGGAAGGTATTGGACTGTGCTAATTGACAACATTCTATTATTAAAAGATTAATAATTAGTTTGTTGTGGATTTAACCGTTGCTCCTGTTTTCAATCATTTGTGGTCCACTGTCTACACCTCCTCTTGTCCCATTACCTGCATCCAGCATTTTGCAACACTGCCTCCCACCTTCAAGATGAAAACTTGCTCCACAAATACACACATATGTGCACACACATCAACAACACGTCACCACCATGCTGCAATCATTACGCAGGCTTCCCCTGTTAGAACCAGAGTCCAGTTTAATTGTGTCGGTTTGTGAGAGACCAAACGAGGACAAGAAATCCCAAAAATATGAGATTTTAATCTTGATAGAAACAGGCAGCAAATTCCAGAACCTAGAAACAGTAAACTAAAAACAGGGAAAACGTGCACAAACCCAGCCAGCACTGCTCATAGCATAATCATTTTCTCAGGATCAAGTCCAGTTTCTTTGCAGTCATGTGAATTTCTAAAATTGTCTTTCCAATTTCGAAATTGCCCATAACACATATACACAGTTTGTATAAGCATAAATAATTTGTCAAGCATATATATATATATATATGTGCATAGGCGTAGCTACATGGAGGCACGAGGAGGCAGTTGCCTCCTCTTGCTTTCTTTATATATTGGAACTTCTATTGACCAATGACCCCAATAGCCAGAATAGATTTTACCAATGGTCTGTGAGGTTGCCTCCTCTTGAAACTAAGTCTGGCTACGCTCACTGTATATGTGTATGTATGTACATGTAGTACAATATATATATACCTGGTATATATATACCGTGGTATATATATGTTATATATATAACCAGAACTTCATTATCAACTAGCATGCTGAGGATAATAGATTTTACGGGCATTCGTCACTTGTTGCTCAGGCCATTCGAAATGTATGTACCCACTATTGTCAGAAATCAGTGTTCTATGATACCTAGCGCGGTCACAAGGTACAGAAAATTCTAGAATGCCACAAAGAAACAAGTGGTGCTAATACAAGGATCACACAATCGATCGTCTTTTTTCACACGTTCTGGCAGAAAAATCCTTTAAGGTGGTATTATAAGCAGGTCAAAGATGTGAAAACTACCACAGGCAGTAAGCAACAGGTCATATAGTGTAACAAACCATTCTCTGGTCTCTTTGGACCTGACACTGAAACGGACCCAAGAAAAACTGTAAGACCATGAAGAATTATTCATATAGAGGATTAAGTGAAACAAAGAATTTTTGATTAATCTCATTAACTGATCTAAATCTCTGTAAAACCAATGCTATTGCTCTATTTCATACTTTGTTGCTCCATTTCTTACTCTGAAGTGTTGACATCTAGCACATTAATCTTTAACACCTTAAAGACAAGCTGCATTTGTTGCCCAGTCACTTTTAATACACTCTCATAATTAAAGTGCTAAGTACATCTTTCGTGGTACACTAATGCTTACCGACCAATGAACAACATGGCTGCATCTATTTAACTGCAGGTTCCAAAGATTTACTTCACTGCAATATTGAAACTATTTTCACACTTCGCTTAAACACTTTGTGATCTTGGACTGTAAACACTACCAGTTTCCAGCAAGGAGAGATTAATGATCTGAAATGTTTTGTTAAAGGACATTGTCAATACTGTTTAATGTGGGATTTCAAGATAAAGCATTTAAGGAGTGTAGGATATCACAAATGATATGCTAATATCAAGTGCAGGATTTTGCTGTGAGTTTAAGTTATTGTCTATATGGTATTATGATGATTGTAATTAATGTTGATTAGTTAACGTTTTTTAAATTTTTCTATCTTTTCACATATGGTAGTTAAGACTATGAAGATATCTATATCAATGAAACTGTTAACCTTCCACCTATGATCACTATCGAGTACCCCGGACAGCAGGACTTGTCCATTTAGTGTTTCCCATTACGAGCACAACTGTTTCATTCTGATGTGATCCTTTTGTTATTTACTTGTATAGCATGATGTCTTTTACTGCAATTAATTCACAGCTCTGTGCTATTATCAGTTGTTGCCCCTAAATAAAAAGCTTCGATTTGATTTCAGTTGTCAAGTGTAGTTTTGTGATATTGGACCCTAAATACGGCCTCATCAGCTACCAGTAAATGTGTATTCACCAGTCAGCATTTCAGTGTCTGAGAGTGTTTTCTGGTTGGAAGACCTTTTCTAGTTCGAATTCTGAATGACCAACATTTGTTCTTGTTCATCCATCTCCAACATCCATTTCTTATTTATACACGGTGCTTTTTTCCTATCACACGACAATACGTTACATTTAGAGGAACAGGTTAACCGTTAAGTCATTGACAGTGGACATTCAATTTAAACAGAGTTTATCCAGCAAAAGGTTACACAACTTCCAATATGCAACCATCTTGGATTATATTAGTTGCAGGAACAACAATTTACTCTGCCAATGGACACTGTCATTGTATAATGACAAGTTACCACGGTGCAAGAAATCAGTTCTAGAAAGAGTAGCATGGCTATGACAGGATTAAACTGATAAATGTCTGAGTGATAAAACTTATACTTAAAAATTACTATAAGAAATGGGATAAAAGAGACCACATTTTTATTAAACAACCAATAAAATCATGATCAGCTCAGGTACGCAGAGACAAGGTGATAAATAGAATTGGAAATATCCAAGATTTCACAGAAAGGTGTCTTTAGTTGTTTTAACAATGATTCAACAGATACCGTGCCTTTAGCAATGATTCTACAGATGCCGTGCCTCGAAGAAAGATTCAACAGAGAAAAGTGCCATAAAAAATTATATTAAGTCCCTTTAACAAAGATTCAGTAGACAGACTTCATCAACAGTACAGACATTAGAGATAACCACTTGTTAACTCTTTAATGATGAGCTGCATTGGTTTCCCATTTGCGTTACGTACACTCTCGTCGTTAAAGTGTTAAGATACTGCAATACAGAGCAGATGGATTCACAAGAGATGAATAGAGACTTTCAGAGAGTATAGAATAACACATCAAATATGATGACACAAAATGAACAACAAAAATCATATTTATTATGTCACTCAAATGAACTGTTTTTAATAAAATGAAATAATGATTTGGCTGTATAACGCTATAAAAAGGTGCTATATAAATACCCAAGGTAGGGCCTAGGTGAAACAGTCAAATGGAACAGCTGAAATTTGTATCCCAGTCAGATTTATTGTAACATTTCTTGTTATTTACTACAAACAGCATATTGAGAGAAAAGATAACAATAAAAGAGATAACAATAGAGATGATGATATTCAGCTTACTAGCATGTTCAAGTGGGCAAAGAAACACCAGGCAAACGATCAATCAATTTCTGACCGAAACTAATGTTAAATTCAACAACATTTTTCCTAAGCTGTTATTTCATAGGCAAATAGGCAAGACAATGGAAATTAACCTAGATAAAGCAATTATTAACCTGGATCCATTTCTGTGAACGTCTGGTTTAGCAGTCTAGCAAGCTAATTCAAACTGACAAGTACACAGTGATTACATGATATAGTAGAGTAACAGATGATAACAAGTTTAACAGGAGTCGAATTTAACTGTACGGCAGCCTGCAAGGCGCCATCTGTCCTACTGCTCGTTTTACAGTCACCCCTAGGAAGTGGAAGGCTTAGTCAACCTTATGGGGCTAGCGGATAGCAATCCTGCATCCTTCTGATCTTCGTGCCAGCATGTTATTATTCAACCATCTCCCTGCACCAAGTAAGACTGTTAATCTGGAAAGTAAATTGTGCACATTTAAAATAGATCTAGAGCGCTTATCTAATGACACCAACACCTCTCCCAAAATTCTGAGTTACTTATTTGAACAAATTCAACCTCACCATCTTTAAAACAAAGGTCCTTTGAAGGTCTAAGTTAATCCTGAAACATTTCGGCCAATAATACTACCCGGTACATCAAAGCTAATTCAATAAATACCAAACAAAATACTCATCCAAAGGGGTCGCCCATGGACCGCACGTACGGTATGTACTGCATGTTGTGTCATTTTGGCCGTCTGGTAAAAAATTCTGGTTACATCATTTGTTTCATTTCCTTTTCTAACCCAATCATATGCAAGTACACTGCCTTTCTACCATTCAAGCCTCTGAAAGGAAATGTTTATCTCCTGAGAGACATCTGTATGAAGGATGCAAGCTTAGAGAATATGAAAGCCATATCAGGAAATCCGTTTCCTCAATAGCAGTCTGAGTCATGTGATTGGTCAACTTCAGTGCCAGGTCAAAATTCAGCAAGGTCAGGTGAGAAACTAAGGGAGGAAATGCTCATGGCATCGTGTATGCTAGCGGTGAATGAAAGCAACTTGAAGGAAATGCACTTCAGAGTTTAGTTTCCATTCGGTTTTTGAATCAAGTGCTTCAGGAGGTAGAGCACGAGACGAGGACATTCCATGAACACTAACGACTGGAGATTGGGCGAACCGTCTGTCAGAGCTGTCTGGGAATAACTGTAAACAGTTGGTGCACCATAGACTAGAGTGGTTACAGAATTTGAGAGAGGAAGTGACTGAAGGAAAAGAAAGACGGCTGCGAAAAACGAGTACATCTGAGTGGATTGTCTGCAAATAAAAGAACAGACACACTCATGTACATGTCTTGCAGATGTATAGATAACACGAGAAAAGGTTATGGTAATATATGTACACTTTTTTTACATAACTGGAGAGAAACTCCAAAACTAGCACAGTCCAAACATGATCATGGCAATTCAAAGACAGGACACATTTTGTCTCCAAATTTGAACATGTATTGCACTGCTAATACTCAACTGCACCTGCCAACGTTGTATCCCCAGTGCCAAACGGCCACATTAACTCTTTGGAGACAGTTCTCACTGGGACTCAGAAAATTTACTGTTTGCACGAATATTTCTCTCTCACTTGGACATGACAGATGATTTTCATATCTCTGAGCATGTCATCATTCCCACTTGCCTACACACCAGTGTTTTTATCACACATTTAATAATAATAGTTGTATAGCACTGTAGCACAGCTGGGGCCGAAGGAAAGGGTGCTGTACACAAGTTAAAAAATCAATGACAATTATATGGTGCTTTAAAAAGATTACCTAATCGCCACTATCAAATGACCATGCATCATTCAATGGCGCTGAGCAATTGTGAGTGAAGGACTTGCTCAAGGTCCATACACAGTAAATATCTTGAGGGAGGCTCAAACTCATAATTTCTGTTACAGTTGGCTACCATGTCACATACAGAAAGCCGCTTTCTGGCTCTTGACTGGAAAGACGTGTACAGGATATGATTCCAGTATTTATTATTCAGCAGCAGCTAGAGGCCAGCCAATAGTGTCATGTATGCTATAGCACTGTGGTCAGATAAGTTTAGTCTATATTTATCAAGTGATAAGGGCCGACATAGCTTGTTGATTGCAGCTGTTGAATTGTCACCAGTCCAAACATGACAGAATTTGACTACCAGTCTAAACCTCATTCTTCCTACTAATTACATGTCCTCTCAGATCATCTAAAATTTATTTATACCACTTCAACTGTTTTTCAGAGCACTGCAGCATTCTGTGAGCCAATCACTCAGAGACATTCAATGTATGTAGTCTACAAAGTATTGGGTTTGCTCTCCCTTTAGTCAATTAAACTATATACAGTCTATATACTACATTTGTATCATTTGCAAGAGTTTCATCATATGTCAGACACACATGATAAACCAAAGAATTTTATGTATGCTAGTAATGAAATGACGGAGAGGTTTAAACTTAACAGAACTGCCTAAGCCATGTTGCTATTTAACATTACACAACATTTTGTGTGGCAGGCTGTGAAAGCATTAAGACTAATGTTTTGCACCATGTCATATAGGGAACACACGCCTGGCACCACCTATGTAGGACAAGATGCTGCATCCTCTCACAACTAAGGCATGTAGATGCATGTAGTAAATCACCCATTACCTTGTCTTACCTTTAGAACACTATAGAAGTGTGCACACACATGCTTACATACATACATACGCACATGAATGCATTCATGCTTACATACATGAATGCATGCATACATATTACATGACAGTGAATCTCCTAAAGTGTTCAGCATACATACTGAAGTATTGAGCTCAAACGAGGTCTTCATGTTTTAACTTTTTTTCATTTCTAAAGACAGCTGTAAACTTTCATATTAGCAAAGAAAGACAAAATTTGCCAAATATAGCAACTGCACTGAATATATCCTTAGTCATGGATTTACGATCTGTTTGCTGGAACACAACACGACAGCTTTGAACAACAACAGAACAGCCTTTCCCTAAACAGCTCAACAATAGCAGAACACAGCTGGACATGAACCCGTAACACACAATGCAAAGCTAGGCCTTCAACATTCATGTCATAATTCTGATTTTCTGTCAGTGTGATTAACATACTTTACAAAGGTACATGGGAAAACACACCACACCAGTGTATGTGTGCGAGTGCTCACGCGTATGTGACACTATGTGTGTGTGTGTTTGTATTCACGCAAGTGTGATCGTAAATTCTGTGTCTTGTACCAGAGTGATTTCAAACAGACCTTTTCAAATGCAGTTTGCTTTCCTATGTATTTTATAGACGATCCCCGTTTTAATTTCATACACAGTACCAGTACACACATATTTAGACCCAACGACAACGATTCTATTAACAACATATACTATGTACATTCAAAGTCTGCACAGCATGTTAGCAAATGCATAGCAAGCAAAGTTTGTTTATTAACGGGAAGTGAGGGCTTTAAGTACAGAGCATGGTTGCCAGGAAAACCAGGTAACAGCAAGAAATATTTCATTGATAAGCAGATTGATGATAGCAGGCAAAAGGGACACATACCCAAGGCAGAATGGTAAATTGACTGCTGGAAATCAAAACATGGAGAAAAAATTGTCACCACATCGAATCATGCATTTCGGCAGTTAATCAGTAAACGGGGCCAACTCAGCTAAATACCCAAGCGATTGATTGCCTTGGAGAAGTGAAACTGACCGATTTGCCACAAACACAATGACTTGATCATTTTACAAAATAAAATTCATAAAGTCAACCGACAGTTCATCGGAATAAGTTGCAGTTCTAAGAAATGAAAGCAGAAAACCGTCCCATGGTTAGCCTAATCTTTAAACGGATGGTATGTCACTTAGAAACGTAGGTGTATGTTCGCGACGGCGACTGAGATGCCCCGGCCTCAACTGGTGGTGCAGGAACGTTGAGGAAGTCCCAGATGAGAATCGTGTCATCGTGTGAGCTGCTGACAATCTGGAATTCATCAAACTGTAGACGAAAAACCCGACCAGAATGCTCCTGCAAAGCCAAACACAAATGACTGAAAGCAAGGAAAATTCAAAACAAATGTGTAGAGACAATTATGTGGGTGAAAAAATAAAAACTCAAACACTGCTTTGGCAAAATGGTAACAATTAAACAGAAGCTTACAAACAATGTTTTACAATGAAATGTTCCCGCTTCAGCTGTGGGTGAAAAAGGAACAAAACTTACCACTACTGCCTTTTTCTGACACAATGTCACTGCTTGGGCATGTAGGTCTAGGCCTGCCAGCAGACACCCAGAGACCAGGGTATCCATCTGAAGGTGGGTACCTGGGCCTCAATTCCAATACTCAATATTCGACCATTTCAAGAAATTAATTTCAAGTGTCATGAGTCAGCAGGCTCGGTGCTGTACCAGAATGCATTGCAGCTGTTGCCCCTGCTTCTACAGCAGCTAAGCTCAAGCTTAAGTCACCACAGGCTCACTACTACCCAGCTAAGTTAGCAGTAGCTGCAGCTGGAAATGGGATGAAATTATCTTGATATATCTTTGTGATCCTAGTGAACATAGATTTTGTCCTTTATCCCACAATGGTAAGTTCATCTGCTTGAAACAGCCCTGCCTAATGCAAGACTTCAAGCCAGCTGGAGCTAGTCACCATTGTCGCATACTTAGACAGCTGTGTGCAGCTGGTATTGGTGGTTCACAGTTGATGCATTTTTTCTCCACTGACAGACAGTAATTCATATTATCAAGTCATTTCGATTAAAATAAACCCATAATTATAAACTAAACTTTAGTAGCCTGCCTGTTCTAATTGTAGCACTACATACACTGTCTTTCTATATAGTTAGTTGGTCAAAATGAAAGAAAAACTTACCACCAGGGTCCTAAGACAGAGTGTCCCTGCTGGGGCACGTGGGTCAAGAGCTGCTGCCAAGTCCCACACTTTTATCTTCCTGCAAAGAAAAACCAAACTATTTTACACTAACTTGCTTATTGACATTAAACAAGTGGCAAAATTTTTTTTAACGACCTTAATTAACTGAAAAATATCTTTTTTCATCCCTACATCAATCCTTCATCCTGGTCTCTGCATTCTTCAGAGAAGTGAGAAAGAATGGACTTTGCTAGAGCAATCAACACTAAACACGAGAATGTCCAATTCCATTACATTGTTCTGTTGCATCCTAAAACAAAACCCACTTCTGTTTTGAGCTGCTATGTTCAATTGCCCCAATTTAATTTCTGCAAACCAAGCACATTCAAACCTGCAGGTGGTTGTCCATTAATCAACTAGACATGACCCTCAAGGTTTATATAGAATATGACATGCTGTATCATGATAATACAAAACCTCTGTACAGTGATTGTGTATTAGTAGTATTCTGTATCCTTGCTTATATTTCAAAAACTGTTTTAAAGCACTTAATATACAACAGTTATAACATTACTTATTTAATCTGAAAACACCCAGAATGATTCATATGCAAACTTCAAGTGTTCGTTTTCAACTGATACTTATTGTTTGCTTTTCCGATACTCTTAATCCTTGAGTTTCTCTTCTCATTAATCACTTCTCCAAGCTGGCCAGCTCCAAGTTTTCCAGATTTTCCTTGTACATAACTACCCAGCTCTAGAATTTCTAGTCTCAATAATTATATCCAAAAAGAGTGGCAATAGACCAGTACAAATGCAATGACATTCAGTTACTAAGAATATTAGATACTCAAAAACCAAAAATTCATAAAAAACAGATTTATATAAAAGTAACGACACAGCTTCCAAAAAAGAAATTCAGAGCGCTGCAATGGAAAGTTGACTCACCCATCATATGCTCCACTGACTATTCTCTTGGAATCGAACCTAATACACCGCACCAACTCTTCATGCCCCTCCAGAACACGAAGACAGGCTCCACATTCGACATCCCAGAGGCTAAAACGAACAGCAACAATGCAGTGTATTGATGGAAACAAACCATAATCCAAGCGTAATCAAATTCACAATACACCAGGCGTCTTAACATTCGTATTTACACAGTTTACCACATACTTTTATTTGGACTTTAAACTATTCTCCTTCAAACTCATTATTTTGTAATTTGTCAAGAACTCAAAATCTCAAACTACTACTCTGGTAGTCATGGGAAAAAAACAATTAGGGACACTACCGTTGATGCTCAAATATACGAAAGGACTGGATATGGCACACTTGGCCAAGATGGTCATATGTGATGTGGCAGAAATGGAACCATACCGTATGGTGTTGTCAGAGCTGCCACTGACCACAAGGCGGTCATGGTATTGTAGGCAGGCAATTCCACGCTTGTGACCATTGAGCGTTCGCACAAATTCACATGATGACGTGTGCCAAACTTTGATGGTGCGGTCGCCAGATGCTGAGACGATGTACTTCTGGTCAAAGTCAACAACGTTGACAGCCGCACGATGACCAACAAGGACACGTCGAAGGTTGATGTCAGTTGCAGACTGCATATCCCAAACAGCAATCGACCGGTCCTGAAATTAAATGAATATTTAACACACCATGTACATCGTGTATTTAAGTACAATAAAAACTGTGATTCTGGTTATCATACCACGGTGCGGTAACCAATCACATGCAGAACAGTACCGGACCACAGTTTGAGTAGCACTGACCTATGCAACATAGGTTAGACACAGCTCACATAACCAAAATGTGTTAAACTACTGTGGCTGAATATAGTTTAAAACAGAAGGTATAGAATTAGAAGAAAGAAATTTATAAGCTGCACAGGAACCAGCCAAATTTTAAAGTTATACCAGGAATTTTATCTGCAAAGAACACAGGAATTTATCTGCAAACTCATGAGTAGCCAAATGCACAATAAGGCAACAAGATACACTCAAATCATCAAATGCTCGTCCAAACTGTGTGCTTACTTTGGAACAAGTAACCATCAACCCATCAGCAAATCGTAAATGGAGAACTGCCTCACAGTGGTGTATCAGTGTGTTCAACAATTCTCCAGTCTTGATGTTCCAAACTCTACAAAGTCAGTCAGCACAAGGTAAACACATAGCCAACTGGTCTGGCTTATGAAAAATATTTACTAAGAATAGTTGTTCTCAATGCTCTGCTAGGATACTTCTTTTGAAATAGATTCATAAATTTATTTCATAAACCAATTTAACCACAGCCAAGTCAAGGTCAAATTTCAGTTTGTTAGAGTCTGTGGTTGGTTTTAAAGAACTCTACATGGGTCACAATACTCAAGAAGCATTAAGTGGTATACACTACAGATCATACATCTGATGTATAACAGTCAGATGCAATTCACCAAGTCCACAGAAGGAACTGAGAGAAATAATCATTCTATCCCTGTGGTTGTCAGAGAGCAGCATGGCCTGTCCTCTGCAGCTTTCTTCACCACAGGTCATCATTGCTGTGCATACCCAACATCTTCCTCAATCCCATTGAAACAAATGTCTGTGACAAAATCGGTCACTTACCTTACTGTTGCATCACTTGAACCGGACACAATGACATTGTCATCGTACTGCAAGCACAGCACGGAACCAGTGTGACCATGAAGCACCTGTGAGCATTCGAGTGTATCTCGTTGCCATAACTGAAAACAAAGTACAACACTTTTGTCAAACAAAATCAGCAACATCTCTATAATAAATGACCTCTGCAGTAAAAATGGACGACTCATCACTTACTAGATCTGCCAGAAAGGGCCCTCTTCCTGAAGACCATCAATACTGATATTGGCATGTACCGTAATTAATCCATCCATTGCCCTAGCTCAATGTGCTACAAACTGTATTATGAAGAATGCTGAACCATGGCCAAAGTCTGTCATTAGCCATCCAGTAGAGTCAGGTTGAATTTTTATATGTGGGTTCTTGCCAAATCATATTTTATGTTCTTGTACAAAGTGCATAAATTTTGGATCAGGAGTTCTAAAATTTTTAGCCTGACTTCCTTAAGGTATAGAGCTTATAGAAAATGTTAATAAAGTCATCCTCTATGCTACGGTCACATATATACATGACTAGGTTAACAGAGGTCATAAGTGATAATCTCATCAGCTAAGATACATAACACAATGCAATCCAATATATAAATGCAAGTGAACAGCTGTGGTAATTCATTTAGAGCCTCACAGGCTGACCCATATGAGGCAGAATAACATTCGTTAACAGATATGCTTGACACATGAAATTTCCCTTGACCTAAATATAGGCCGTACCCCAAACTGAAATTTTCAAAATTTTTCGACTTTGTACACAGTTTGAGAATTTACGATAACACACAACATATCAGCTGTATCACAAAGGTCAGGGAATGATTCCTACCAATGGCTCATTTAAGCAGATATTTTAGGTTTTATAAAGGTGCTACATAAAATATTCATGCATGCATGTATCTCAACATTTGCATAGCAGTTTAAAAGAATCTCTCAAAAGCAATGCATGAACAATACATTCACATTTCTCAGTCTTAAGAAAGTAGATACTACACCATAAACAAACAAGTTACCTTAGAAAGAGGTTATGCTGTGTCATAAACCTGCATGTAGGTGATATAGGAGCCACAGATGCTACCTATCCATAAACCCATGACATGATCACGACACATACCTTGATGGTATTGTCTCTAAGACCGCTGATGATCTTCTTATCATCATACTGGAGGCAGTAGACACCTTTGCTTGTCTCGCTACGGCAGACAATGCGCTGGAGTGTGTGGTGACCTGTTCGCCAGTTATTCTCTAAGTTCTGTCACAGCAAAAATATACATATATTCAATAATAACAAGACTACCACAGCAACATCAATGACAACTTTTTAATTGCCCAGCTTCAAAATGCAGCTAGCTTAACTGAATTTTCCATAAAGCAGTCTCCATTTATTATCCATCACTAGATCATAACAAAACAAAACGGGAACTATAAAGTTTCTAAGCCACTGGCAAGTCCTTCCACAAAGCAATAAAACACCAAGAGCTGTAGCAAAATACTATATGGTGTGACCGTGTCAGAAGCACTTGGTAGAAACGAATGTACAGGAATATAAAGTTGGCACAGGCAAAGAGAAAGAGTGTGAACTGAATGAATCAGAGGCAATGACAGAGAAGGCAGATACACTGGCACAAAACTGCAGAGACAGAGAAAGAGACTGTTAATGTTTTAATATAATGTGACTTAATCAAACGACAGACAATCACAATGACTAAGGTCTTGCGGCAATGGGGGACTCTGTGAGCAGTTCCTTTAAGCGGCGATAGGCGTCGCCAGTATGTGATGTGGTCAAACTTTAGACAACTTTAGTAAATAAACCATATCATATATTAAATGTAATGTCTATGAAATAAACCTACCGCACAACAGAGCACACATTTTACCTAGAGTAGCCAAACTATATACCATCCTGGCGCCACCTATAGCAGCCATTTTTACAGAGTCCCCCATTGACTCACTTTACCAAAGAAATTACATTAGACCCAAAACCACCTCACAGTATAATTGCCCATGTAAACCATCGTTTAGGATCACCTGTCGCCAAGCAGCATATGGTGCTACCACCACAATCCTAGAACTAAGCAGCACACCATGCTGCACACTAACCCAGTCCTTTTAACAGATTCATTTCTTGCTGGTGACAAACTCGTACCCTCACACCCTACATGCAACTGCACAATACGACAGAAGACATGACTCCAATCAGATGCACATAAAGCCATAATACATATGTGTGGTGACCTAACTTACTTGTATATCTTTAATGATTTGTGGATAAAGCTTTCGGTAGAAGTCGTGATCTTTGTGTCGCTCCCCTGGCTTAGGACGAAATAAATAAGCACCCCTACGAAAAACACACAAGATATCATTTAAAAGCAGTTATCACTACATATTCCAGTGATTTCTCTGATTTATTAATCTGTTAATTGGTTAACCAAGCCAACCACCTTAACAACAAATCCACCCAATGACTTAGCTGCTTACCACCCAATATTCAAACAACCTATTATTCTATCCACTGATCCATCAAATAAGACAAGGCAGCAATCCAGATCGCTATTTATATTAGTTCTCCAAATCAGAAGAGACATTAAACGCAAACTACCAGACGTTAAATGCAATCTTGAAAACATAGTTTTAGCCTGACTACAATATAAACTCCACTCAAATGATACACTGCTAGCGCTTGTCTACCTAAGTAGCTGGTTTTATCATCTATGTTTGTCTTTTATTTCAGACTGACAATCCACTCAAAGTCCAGCCTTTGGTACCTAACTATATGAATAGTTGGAATTTAACAGACAAATCAGAGACACAGCTAATTAAGTTCATGAGTAAATAATTTTAATTTATTACAGTGTAGTAAATCACCACACTACTACAAGTGTCAGTTAATAATGAGAAGGTGCCTGCCAAGAGAATCTAGGCAGATTGCTGAAGACTTCTTACCATCCTCTTCTCTCGGACAACCCGCTCCAAAGTGGATCTATCCGTACCATCTGCTCGATTAGTTTTCGCCACAGCATTCCATCAGAAATGACACGGTTCCACTCCTTAGACACCTGCTCAGCGGCACAGAGAGATTTGGCATCCAGATAGGAGAGTATCATCTCAGCTATGTGATCAAGACCCTTTGCTGTAAGACAATGCCACAAGGTTCAACAATTGGCTGGAGCAAACAAATTGGCTATCTAGAGCAAAATTACTATAAACAAAATGGAGTTCTAGGGATCTAAGAAATAATGCCAGTATCATTAAATGTTACACACTGTCTGTAACTTCTAGTTTAGAGAACATTTACAAATTACTGGGTGAATTCTACGACTTGTCATAAGATGGCAAATATGCATAGGATTGAATGTTAAAATTGAGAAAGCAAGCATATTTTGACCACCTTACACCTGTTACCAAAAGGTTTCATGCCACGGTGCATAAAAGACTATGAGTACAATGGCAGAAAAGATTACGAATTAGGAAGTCAGATGGAAGAAATGAAAGAGACCTTCATGGAACAAGGAATAAACTGACCTGGAAGAGCGGAGATAAAGTCTCTTTGAAGCATAGGCTTGAGGAAGAGGTCGACCTGGCCGTGCTGGTGGTGGCACATGCGTGACAGAACCTCCTCCACAAAATGCACCTGTTCTCCTTCTGACCAGCCGAGGAAGTACTTCATGATGATTGCCTGCTGCTCTAGATACGCTGGTGAAAGACTTGTGCTCTCGTCGAATTCCACATCAGATGACGTACTTGTGATGCTCAGACAACTTTGCTATAAAAAAAACAGTTGTAATTTTCTTAGATTCGGCCATTTAACAGAATATTGCATTGGGACTTCTCATAATTATTTCCTATTGCAAAAGCATATTTATATCTCGAGACACATTAAAAGGATCAAACGTTATGGCGGGAGAAGTTGAGGACAACAGACAGCAGGCACTGTGCTTAGGGCCTACGAACCTTTCAGGGGCCTATGCAAGTCTGAAAATGATATATTGAAAACACAAGTTTAATGATTGAATTTGACACAAAAATGAAAAAAGGAAATTTCCAATTCATTTGACAATTTTTGTAACTCTACTGAAACAGTTTAACAAGCTTACATAACACTTAGTGTTGGTAAGGGGTCGATTGCATGCTAATCGATTAGCCGAAAATCGTTTTTAGACAAACAGCCCTGTAACGCTTCTAACGTTTCCCTAGACCCACCCAGCCAGCGTTACGATTGCTACGAAAAATCATTTTAATTGATTATGTGAATTTTCAAATAATTCATATTTTAAGCGAATTTTATATAGTATAGGGGCATCGATTAGATCACGTGACAATGTTTACGTAAGTCAAAACATTTTAAAATGAATGAGTTTGTGAAAGATTGAAGACATTGGCGATGAAGAAATTAAATTGTATCGGTTTCCTCTTGGACGAAAGCGAGAGGATCTGAGAAGGCTGTTTACAAAGTAAATTCAAGGAATCTGACCTGCATGCCCGCCATACGTTTTCATTCGGTCGCTACACAATACACAGACCAACAGCAGACGAACAATCACTTCAATCATTGTATAAATGACAGTCATGTTTGAAATTCAATTTTTTTTAGTTTTGCGTTAAGAGTTAAAAGTTGTTTTATACACTGCTGAAAAGTGTCATGGACTAAATTGATTAATTAATAATTAATCAAATGTAAGATGAACTAATTATTTGCTTAGTCTTAGCACTCGATAATTATTAATACAAATATCACAGCAGTTTTTGTCGGGCATCAATTTTAAATGTTTGAAATTCGTGTCCACGAAGTAAAATATGCTTTAAAGCAGCTTTAGGCAGTAATTACTACGTTGTTCCGACGGTAAAACTATGAAAGATCCAAACAATTCGAACAGCGGTTTCCAGTGACACAAACGGGAGAACAGATAATCTGAACTTCGCTGGTGCCTGCTACCGGATCTTTGGCACCTGTCGGTATTGGATCCTTCGGCGGCAGTTTATTCAACACTAACTTAGTATTGATTTATGCTATTGCGTGTTTTAGTTAAGTTTCTAAATGAATGGCACGAAGTTTGAACTTCGCTCACATCGATTCTAAGGTCTAATCGATGTTAATTTAAGATTCATTTATAACTAAACTGTTGGTAATCAATTAGCAACGTTCAGCTCTAACCCACCCACCTAAACGATTAGCAACGTTTTCAAGGATCCCACCCACCCTCTGCGTTACGTAACATGCAATGTTGGTAAGCTACACAAACAGTGTAAATGACAGACACTAAACGGAATGTTTATAATATGGTTTGCACACTCCGCTAACAATGTTGCATCACTTGCTGATACGGACCATAGTGCAGCTAAGACAGACCACTGGATAGCCAGAGTCGTCTGCTATCCATGGACGAATTTGCCTAGGTGGGCAGAATGTTCTAAGCTGCCTTTAGATGTGCAGTTAAGCGACTTTGATACACACAGAGCAATGCATAACAGGTCTGTAGTTCGATAAGCACATAACCGAATTATGCACATACCCAGAGTTGCTTTCTGTTGATATACTCCTACACACATAAGCGAATCACATGCACTTATCCGTTATGCACTTAAGTGGCATCAACTGCATATATATGACGAAAGCTTATCTCAGCATGATTGCTACATGTTGCATTAAAAATTACTATTAAACAAGTCCAGATCCTACTATTTGTTGCACATTTAAATCAGTTTTACACGCAAATTGCTGGACGGCTCTATAGTACTGGAACAGACCGAATCTGCATGCGTATCTATAGCTAAGTTCCTGGGCATTTGTGATTGGTGGATTTGTGACAAATTGTGTGGAGAAATACAACATGAAAACTTTAATAATAATTAAATGCCACTTAAATAATTATTTATACTGTCACAGTATAAATAATTATTTATACTGTGGCCTAACCAACTCTCACGATGCCTGACGAGGAAACACTCCCCTCTATGTATATATAGTCTGTGCTAATTTAACATTCGGTAAGTTGCGGTCCATGAAACTAATAGAATGCCCTACATTCACGTCCGTCACGTTATTGGCTAAAGCCTGTCACGTGAACTTGCTGTCTTCCCTTGGAATTTTGAAATGGCGGACATCTTGAGGGTCGGTTAGGGTCAGGTTAGGATTCGTGATTTCGGCCGGGTCGATTTTCTAAGGGTCAGACATATTTGAATAGGCGTCGTGATGGTCATGGTTATAGGTCGGCCGCTTTCAGGGTTAGGGTCGTCATTAGAAAGCACGGTGAACAACCTTCCACCGCAATCGGGAATGTTTGTCGGTCGGTTCGTTTCACGTCCACCAAATCATGTGACATGCATTTACCAATTGCGTAGCGGGCGTGATTCTAGTCCCAGGTATAGGCTCACGTCGGGCGTGACTGTTTCCGCGACCATACTTGAAAACTATTGTTTCGTTTTTTATTGTTTCGAAAGTCTTACACGAACCGTCGTCATGTCACTTACTTAAACAAAATATCGGCGAAAAGATGCTTTCGTAACTTATGTTGAAAACATTAAACACTTAATGCTTTCGCTGTATATTGAATTCGACTAAACTTGAAAACTATTGTTTCGTTTTTATTCTTTCGAAACTCTTATACGAACCGTCGTCATGTTTAACGTTGTCAGGTTAGAATGTGTAACAATAAACAGAAATTACCAGTCTATCTGTCGACTTCTCAGTCTCCATTGTAACTTCTACCGGGATTGTCGAGGTCATATCGAATTTTGAAGTAAAATCTGTTTGTTTGGTTTTCTAAGTGAACGAAATCTTTTGGTTTATTTCAATGACAACAGCAGAAGAAGAATAACAATTCCGACATTTTTTCTAACCGAGAATTAACGAGAGTTCAAACGAGACAAGCAAGTAAGTCAGCTGATTTAACATTGCTGAGAAAATAAATCACTTTTTTCGCGCAAATATAAACTTGTCAAATTAAATTATTAAAGGTAAATATTCCTTCGATTAGAGTTAATCTATCCAGGCAAATGTACTTTTGTTTGGTTAAAACTAAATTAAGTTGATTATGTTCGGAGTGCTATGTAGTTTCTCGCATGGGCCCAGCAAACTTCTTAGTGGCCATCTCTGGTCTTAATTTAAACCTCTCCACAGCTTCAATTATATCTTCAAATATGCTGATGATTGCTATCTTTTGATCTTGGCTTCAAATATTTCCACCACGGATGCAGAATTAGATCACATTAGTGCCTGGGCGCAAATGTAATCTCCACCTAAACCATTCTAAATCTAACGAAATTATCTTGACCAGACCACTTGCAAATGTGAATCTTGAACAAGGTCCTCCAATTATACGTGGCATAAAAAGGGTCAAGTCCCTGAATATATTGGGTATCGAGATTTCCGCAAAGCTCGGTTTTTCCTCCCATATCCAAAAGATTTGTGTACGGGCCAAGCAATCTCTCCATGCCCATCGATCGTATTTTAATCTCGCATGGGCTCTTGGGAGTCAGGTTATATGATGTGGTCCAGTCCACCACTGTCAACCGAATGCTTTATTGTTCCCAAGTGTGGTGGGGCTTTGCCAGCAAACAGGAACGACTCTCTAAGAGTCTAAGTGCTGTGGTCCGCAAGCTGGTACGCTTTGGCTTCCTACCAATATCTTTCCCCACTTTTGAGGAACTCTGGGCCGACCATGACCTTTTTAGAAATATCTTAAATAATCGGTCATATCCTTCATTACCTACTATATACCCCCTGTCCTATATACTGGTCATGATTTGCGCTCACGCTCACATAACCGTGTTCTTTCTAGATTTGATTCCCTAATGGCTAGGATGTTGTACAGCTAAGCCATATATAGTGTTTTTTTAGTTTACTATTTACTAACTTTTTCGCTACTATTTGATAACTTTGTATAACTTTGTACGGGTTTGCCAGCGTGAACACATACTTACTTACTTTAGTTAAGGAATGTACGTATGTACGGGCCAGTGGCACGTGTCTACAATCATATATCCGGATGCCGGTTTGATTCAGGACTTGCCCCAGAGTATTTGTCAATAAGTTTTTATATAGCGATCAGATGGTGGCGCCGGTGAGATAAAGGGCTTACCCCCTAACCCCCTAACTGCGGCTCAGCCCCCAAGTGCAAATCACTGCAAATCACAGGAGGAGGGACAAAGGGAAGGGCTTGGAGCTTTAGCCCCCCCAACCTGAAATCCTGGCGCCTCCACTGATAGCGATCACTGACAATAATTATTACAGCATGCCCATGTGAAGCCCATATATAATTATGAGACTTATATTCCCATATGGGACCCGTACGTGTCGATAGGGCCTATATATATACGTACTATAGCATCATCGAGCTCATAATTAACGCCAGCTATGGGTACGAATCATCGACGTAACTATAATTATATTGCACGTCGATGGTAGGAATAATGTTCTCCACCGTTCTCGATCATTTCTCCGTAGGCCTACGTTGCTCTCCTTAATGTTGGCCAAAGTGATCTTATGACTTGACACAAGACTCGCAAATTAGCTGGTGCTCTGCTCTTAATTAGCTTTGCAGCAGCGCTTTAGAAGTTTGAAGTTTACGATTACGATTAGCCTACAAACCATATAAAAGAGATTACTTTTTTCGTACACAGATTTTAAAATCTTTATTAAGCTCGTCAGCTACAAATAAAAGATAATAATTATGACAAATTAAGACAAAGGATGAAAGAAGAAACCAACGGCTGAGGCCGCTGAGCTAGATGAGTATTGACAAGACTTAATAAAAGTGCAACGGCAATTAGGCCTACTCAACTCCAGTTTGGACTTTAAAATATAATGTAACTTGATCTCGAGGACTTTGCACTGGGCACCGGACAATGTCAAATTGGCGCTAGATAGGCGCCACAAAACATCTATCTTATAAAGGGTGAAATCTCGCATCCAAATCTCGTGTGTACGAGATCAAAGATTAAGACAAAGAAGTTAATTCGGGTGTTTTATCGCATGAAACTAGTTTTAGCCTAAAAAATGACGAACAGTGAAGAAAAAGGGTATAAAATTTGTGTATTTTTTGTTAGGTATTGTTTCAGAATGTGACTTTGGTACTGAATGGTTGTATTTTTGATATTTGATGCATTTGCCATCATCATTGTGTCAAAGTTTATCCCTAATGTTAGCACGGATACCTGCTCCACGTAATTCGACATCAGGAATCTAGGACCTCCGTGAAGTTTGGTGTAATATTCACGTCGTGTATTGGATATTTGTTATGGAAAAACGAAGCTCAAGATTAAGAAGTTTTCGGTGAAATTTAATTTAGATTCACGGGCGACCCTAAATTAAATTTTACCGAAAATAGCGGAAGTCTTTCAAATAAATAAACAACGAGTAACACCCGAAACCGGAATCCCCGAAAAGGCTGAAAATACACAAAAGCCCGATTTCCCGAAAACAGTTTTCTAGAAAGTGGCAGAACTCCAGAAAGCTATTCAGAGTTAAATTGTAAACATGACATAGATCTAGCGAGGACTTAATGTATATTGATATGCTACCTATTCACTTGTTTATCTGTTAAATTATATTAATTCGGGTCGGACTTGTTAAGTCACTTTTAGGGATTCGGCCAAATTCGTTTCGTTTCGGGGATTCCAGCCGCACCCACGAACACAATATTTGCTTCTGTGGCGGAAGATTTCGCCACACAATGCATGAAGAAATTGCTTCTGGGGCGGAAGGTGTCTGAGCATGTTCTCTAATGATGACACTAACCCTGACCCTCACCGACTCTCACTACACCTATCCGACGCCAATTGATAGGAAGTAACGAATTGTCGCCAATCTAATCCATTTTAAACGATCGCATGCGCCGAAGGTTGCACTTACAAAAATGCTTACCCACACGTTTGATGTTAACTTGCAAAACGATGATAATCACTACTCTGAGTGGGCCGTATTATCAGCGATGTATCCAGCAGAACAGAAGCCTGCTGGATACATGCTCCAAATCGTATTCGAAAATTGCAAGTATTTTTCAACGAATCCACATTACACTAATTGCTTTTCATTTTATGATTGTTCCAATCCGGAAGGCAACAATGTAGGCATTTTTGGCTTAGAAAAAGATATTGCAACTATGGCAAATATATGAATTGTGGGCGGCAGCTGCGGCTCCCATTAATACTCTCTGTTGATTGGACGAAATTGTTGCCACACGTCCGAGTGAGAAGTCAACGCATTCAGTCCTGTTCTAACATACAGACTTTAGAACATTTTGAGATCATCGTTACTGACTACAGAGCTAAAATTTCCTGAAACTATGGCATTCTTAACGTATCTGTTTTGCCGATACGTTAAGATTTGTATCCAATTTTCACCGTAAAACTGTGAAAAAGTACCTATATGACTTCCACTAAAAAGAAAGCGCCAAGAGGTTCGTTATTTGCACTGAACTTCATATGAGGTGCATATGGTAGTTGTGTGTTTACACAGAATTATGTCATCATATCATAAGGTCTGTCATTTCGTGACGTAGCCAAAAAATAGTAAGTAAAATATTTAGAGTGAGGCAAGCAACAATCGACTCGACTTGTCAAAACAAACAAAACGATCGACTCGACTGGCGAGTCGATCGAATCGATGCTTTTTCTATCAACTCGACTGGGCCGAGTTTACGATCAACTTGATCAATCGACTCGATTGGCTGCGATGTATAGAATAGAACATTCATACCTACTAATGACTTCCATAATGCAATTCTCTGAAGTTATTACTCAAAAACACGCTGTATTTGTTTAGGTAAAACAGTAATTTTTATTTGTTCAAAAATAATAATATTCATATACACAGTATATACAATACTTAAAATACTTATTCTGTATAGAATTAATTAAAGGTTATGTCTCCGTAGTTGGTAAGTAATTAATCAAAATTTCACATAGTTATGGACTTCTACTCAATATAACAGGAAGTTCGAAATACTGAAGTTCGAAATACCGAAGTTAGCTGTTCGTTGGATGTACAAAGACGGGATATCCATGCATTCTGTTGCTTTGCTCATTACACAATAACATTATGCATGAATATGCCATCTTCTAAATTTTGGAGTAATATGACAACAAAGGACAGTAATTTTAGTAATGCTGTGCTACATTTGTTGACACAGCACATGTCATCAATCTCATCATCAGATCCTGTTACTGATTACTTACTTGTATGTTGGACGTTTGTTCCTGGTCATGCAGCACTCTATTCACAATCTGAGAATATATGATAGGAATATTGGTCTGTGTCACTTAGTGATTAGTCATAGTTAAAAATCAAATCATTGGGCTTTGTCTATGTGTGTGTGTGTGTCTGTCTGTTTGTCTGTCTGTCTGGATTTTCTTGAGGATGAGATAATAACACCTCTCTGTCTTGTCTGCCTTGTGCAGTCCAACACCATATCTTCCAGATGATTTTCTGCTAATTATGGTCAAACGGGTTCTGAGATTGATTTACACACGTGGATGGAATTAATTAAGTCATGGATCGAACTAAATGAATCTCATTCTAATTCTTTATTGATTTCAGGAAGCTTTTTGTTGGTGGCTTAAGCTGGGAAACAACACAAAGTAAGATTCTAGGGAAATTATTGTTTTTTAAACAGTGAAGTTAAATGATAAGGCCCGAAAACTAGCGTGTGTATGTAACTATGTGTGTATCAAAACACTTAGTATACCTCCTTTAAATACTTGCATTTGTTTATTGAACATACTGTAGTTTAACTTAAAATGCTAAAAAAAAACTGCAAGAGCACTTAGAGCAGTGAAATTTGTTTGCTCAACACAATTAAACTTACAGTTAGAAAGTGAAGAAAATGCAACAGAACAGTACACATTGTAATATTGGCAACGGAAATGTACAGGGCCTTTTGAGAACATCAATATTGCTTTTTCATGTAGGATCAAAGCAGAAATTGAAGCAATTAAGGCTGTGTAACCATAAAAACTCATTTGAAGTAGTCATGGCAGTATCATTGGTTAATTTATTGTGTTGGTATCAGTTTTACTAGAAATAAAATTGTGATTCTGTGCTTGTCAGCCTTGTTGATGATACGCAGATCAACAATTCAAATAGACAGCTATAGTTTGTACCAAGGTACAAATATTTCAGTGATGGTTTCGTTTGCGCTGATGTCCTTTGAATCTCTTTCTGTTTTGTAGCATCGCTTTTGACTTACTTCAGTCAGTTTGGTGAAGTGGCTGACTGTGTTGTGGTTATGAATCCCACAACTGGCAAATCCAGAGGATTTGGTTTTGTCACCTTCAAAGACCCTAGCTGTGTTGAAACAGTTCAGGCAGCAGGACCTCACATTTTGGATGGTAAACAGGTATAAGGCAAATTTTTATTCATGTGATTTGTGATAAATTAATATTCATGCTATATACTTTGTATATGAGAAGAACACAGAAATCTCGTTATAATGCTATTTAAATGTTATATGATGCTATAGCATTATTTTCCAGAGCCATATCAAAAAGTTCCTTATAACAAAGCTTGTTATAAAAGGTCATTTTCTTGTGTGGAACTAAATCTGGGATCCATGTTCCCAACAGTCAGTATATGCACGATAATGACTGAGACAGCTCTTGAAGACTGGATCTTTTTGATATGCAGGGCTAAGGCTTTTGCAAGTCATGTGAAGAAAGCTTGAGGTCACTGACTTTTGTCCTAGTCTCATAACTGCCAGTATAATATTGGCATAGGTAAAACGCATGTGCAGGTGATCCTTCTCATAATATGCATTTGCATTTTTACTTTCATAACCTTTGCAGCCTGGGCTGTCATGAAACTTGGATTATGAATTCTAATATATTATGGTGTTAAAACATTGTGCTGATATGGCTGCAGAACATACCATTGTTACAGAGGTCCAGCATATAACTTTTAGCACTGTATTTAAAAGTAAAACTGGTTTATTGTTATAAGTGTAAAAGGTAATTTGGAAAAGTCTTGAGTTCACATGGTACACATTTTATCAAAGATATGGTGTGATAATTGAATTCATAAGGTGTGAAAATATTTCTAACAACTTGTAATTTCTGACTCCAGGTGAAAGTGTAAAAAATTGCAAAGGCCTCCATCCTTTGAGATGACCATCAAGTTACTCTTAAGCCTGGGCAATTTTCTAATGTACGTAGTTAATTGTGATAAATATGCATTTCTGAATTGAATTGTAGATTGATCCAAATGGCTGCAATCGTAAACGAGTGAACAAGGTAACACATGCATTGCTGAACCTATTCACTATTCTAGTAATTGCATAGCAAATAATGCTTTAAGCACCAATCCTGGATGTGAATCAATGACTTCACACAGATTTCTAACTTTTATTCTTTTCTAAGTAAATTGTAACAGTGCCTCTGCAATGGTTACTGAATGACATACTTTCCATAGGGATGTCTCGTTTGAGATCAATCATGTCTCACAAAAACTTGAGATAATTTACATTGGATCACTAAACAAGTGATGTTTATGATGAAATGTCACTAGCGATGGGCTTCTACATGCAGAGTACAACCACTTAACAAACTCTGAATGAATGAATGAATGAACCAACAGACGGTCTTCTAGAGTAAGGTTTTAGACCATGTTCAGAGTTCCAGGGCTGCATGGCATTAAGGATGACAAACAAATAGAGGCAATGTGGTTTTTGTGGTTTGCCTCATTGTCCAAAGTTCCCTTGCAGGTGTAAGAAAATGCTGGGTCCATGTATCTGAACTGCATGTCAAGCATTCATTGGATTCATTGGCAACTGGTTGTTTGGATTGATTTAGTTGATGAAGGCTTTCAAACACTATTTTCTTCATTTTTATTGTTTGTTATGCAGGGTCCAAAGAGTGCTGAAACAAGTCGTAAGAAGCTGTTTGTTGGTGGGCTGCCAGCTAATATTGATGAAGCCCAGCTGAGGGAAGGCTTCAGTAAATATGGAAAGGTACCTTTAATTTTATCATCTAAGTATGATATTTTCCCTCCGTTATCTCAGACTCCGGTAGAAGCTGCATTTATGTATAACCTAAGAAAAATTGTACTTTAGAAAAAAGCCAAAATTGGCTTGGTAGTGTGCAGTGAGTTAGGTTTTTACACTTTCGAGGCTGTAGTTGAGAAGAGTCGACATTAGGGGCTGAGGGCAGTTGTTGACAAAGGTCGACATTTAGGGGTAGAGGGCAGCAATCAATGGTAAGTTTCCACAGGAGTCGACCAAACAATAGTGTTTGGTTTAATATGCTGGATGATGGCATTGGACGCGTAATTTCATCGGTTTGGCCTACTGCAACTAAATGACAACTAAGGTATAGAGATGGCCCAGTGTTAGTGCATGCTGATGATATGATGTCACTAGTGTGGCAGGATATAAAAGAGTTACAGGTCTCTTGGTTTTGATACAAAGTTACAAACAATAACTAGACATCATTTTTCAGTCAGAAATGAGGATAGGAAATACAAGCAGGTACGTTTGACTGATAGCAACAAGCTGAAAACACTGTCACCAAAGGATATTATGTGTTGCAAACTTAATTCATAGCCTTGAATGATATCATGTGGTTCAAAATTATCACATATAGAGTTAAATTCAGTCTACTGACACTCAAACATTTGCTAGACGCAAGTTATACATTATTAAAGAAAAAAGCAGTTTTGATATCTAACGGGAAATGAACGACATTTCCCAAAAATATTATTCAGCCGATAAACCAAACTTATAGAAAATTATTTAGCCTCGAAAGTGTATACCAGCAGGTAATACATTAATTTCGGTTCCAATAATGTGTTTCTTCTGTTAGTGCAGCACACAGTGGCCCACGAACAACAAGTGTTTGCATAATTGTCCCAAATAAGAAGTATGAAAATATGAGTAGTGATTGTTATGGTCAGGATAATGACACTGTTTATTGGACTATTCACCAGGTGAATGATGTTGTAATAGTCTATGATCAGCAGAAGCAGAGACCACGAGGTAAGTGCCAGTCTTTGAGAGTGCTTGATCTGTTATCCTTTCTTCGGTTGTTCTTGTTTTCTTAGGCATTGGTTTCCTGCAGCTAACGTTTTGGCAGGCGCCAGGTTGTTGCTTTTTCAATTGGGATAATGTTGATAGCAATAATCATTCAAGTATGTCGGTTTTGTGGTGTCATTTTTTAAGTGACATAACATCTGCTGTGTTTGTGATTGATGTGCCAAGCTCTGCTGTGGGTTGTCTTACTATGTTACGGCCCTTCCACGTGTTTCACAAATTACCAGCCACCAAACAGTCACAATGTATGACAGGCTAAACATCACAATTGACAAGCATCTTTAAGTTTGGAATAATCCTAGGCATGCCAGACTCCATCTACGCTTTTGCCATGAGATATCATTTGCTGGATTATATTTGATCAATTGGATTTTTAGCTTTTTAATTTCATTATTTTAGCTGCTTGAGCCAAATTATTTAAATTAAAGAGCAATAATAAAATGGGTGTTATTTCGTACATTGTGAAAAGCTCTTTCAGTTTGCAATCTGTTAATTATATCGGTACATATTATATGCATTACACAGTTTTATCTGGTGATCGAGTAATATGGCATTTTATATGTCTGCTGTTTTCTCCATATGGAAGGCTTTTTGTCAGTGGTGTTTGTAAACTGCCCTTTTGGCATTTACTTGTGACAGCTTAATTTTATTGAAGAGATTCAGAAACAGATTCATTCAAAATTTCTCTTTTTTAATCAAACTGCTCCCACACCCACAAGTTATATGGAATACTTCTTCACATTTTCTGTTAACTGCATTTTGTTCTAAGTCCACTGCTTAAAGTAGGCTTTGATTTTCAAACTATAAGCTGTGAAGAAAATGGAAGGCAAAACTTATATTGACAAAACATTGACTAAGAAATCGATGGTTAAAAAAAACTAAATTCGTGTACCTGAGCATATTTGTACGCTCATCTTGTTGGATTATGAATTATAGTTGATTAACTAGATACATGTGCATACTTGTATGTATACATGTGAATAGAATTTTCATTGAAAGTATGATGTTACAAGTTCTGATATAGTTGTCATGGCCATCAAAATCAGAATTCACTCCATGCATAGTAAGATAACAGATGAAGGGTTGGCCAATGAATGTCTTGTTATTTAGTTTCTTGACTTTGGCTCTTTGTAGATATTGTGCATGTTTATTCCAAGTTGTTTCATTTTCAAGGTGTTGCTGAATGTCACACTGAATCATTCCTGGTGATGATTAACACTTTGTGCTTGAATGGGCTTCGATTTCATTTTGTGCTGATCTGCCCTGACGATTCTGTTTTTCACCATTTTAGGAAAGGTTTCTGATGTGATTGGAATCAGCTTTAATTATCTCACTTTTCAGGACACGGTCCAGTTCTATATTTGCTGATGATCGCGATTACTTGACATTTAATTCAGACATTGCTGTATTGTTTAAGTGCCTGATTAAAATTAAACTGAGTTTAGTTTTCATATGCAACTTTAATTTCATAAGCATTGTCTGAATCTAATGTCAGTAAGACAGTTTACAATTTCACTTTTGCCAAGCAATTGTAAATACTTTAATTCATCCAGTGAAATTCCCTTTACTAAATATTAATTTTGTACCAAGAAAAGATGAACTGTAACAAAGTTAGGTTATTATAGGATTGCTCTAGTCTGGCAAACATTTTCTTGTGAGAACAAATTAGTTACTGCTAAAGATTTGGGACTTTGGTTGCTGCCATTATAAGGACTAGTTACAGTAATGAAGCTCAATTTTTTTTGTTTGATACTATTGTTTAAGTATAACAAGCATTAAATTAGTTTTAACAGGTATGGGATATTTTCAGAAGGTATTGAAATTTATAGTCTTTGTTAATTGGGCCTTGCTAGATATTTAGGTGAACATTACGTCTTGTACTTGTTTTGGTGATACGGTAGGGGATACTGCCTTGTGTTTGGCATAGAATCTGTTATAAGATTTGAGCAGAAATTTAGACAGAATGACTTCATTCTTCATTTATTAGCTGTGGAGACATGGAGAATTTTAAGTTTTTTCTTTTAGGTTCAGGATGACCTACCTGCCGTTGTTGCTTCCTTCTTGTTTTTAAAGTGAAGTGTTTAGTGTTTAGCAATGTGAAAACACTGAATTCAGTTGAAAAATACATGACTGAGCAGGGAAGTCTTTAGGTTGAATGGGACTTGAAAATTAAACTCAGTAGATTTTAAATACACTGAAAAATTCTAAATCAGTAAAAACTTGCATTTTAAACAGAATTTCTAAAACTGAATTCGTGAGTTCTTTATGATTGTTGCATTTTTCTTGGCTCAAGACAATGGTTTAGCAAATAATATTAGAACTTTAAATGTTAATTATTGAAATTTCTGTAAATTTGAAAGTTTTCTACCCTATGATTTAAAGAACATTATAGTTAAAGGCATTACAGTTTCTATCTTGATTCATCTCAGATTAAGTGCTATAACATTATAAGAAATAGGTTTCGATGCTGAATGGTGAAATGTGTTGCTTGATAAAGCATTGTTTTGAGCCTTGCTTTTCTCGCTTGGTTGTTTTCAGGTTTCTGAAAAGAATGGATGTGTTCTTGAATATTTCTTTCTGTTGAGATAGCTCTGCTGTCATTTCATTCTCTAGCTGCTCTGTTACTTTATGCTACCGTGAATTGTGTTATACATTTATGCATCACCCATTTGTATGCATCTCCAACATGTGCTGTTTCATTCACAGGCGATTACACTAAAGTGCATGCGTACTGTGTAAACTGTAGAATAAGTTTATGTGGCAACAATTGATTAACCTCACGTAATGGTTTCAATAACTCGAAGGTTGCATGCTTTGTGGAATGTTCTGGCCAAATGAATACATAGTGTTACTCTTTTATCTTCTATTACAAGGCTTACTGTTAGTAATCATCTCTTAACATCACGATTTGTATCTATTTTGCATCCTCTACATGCATAAGCTATTATATGTGTCGATTACATATATGCACTGTGGTTGGATATTTGTGTTAGTGCATATGCACTTTTGCATATGTGTAAAATTGCATGTATACATAAAATATACTCCTTTCATACAGCATAGGATAGGACTGAGTATGTTCCGTTGTCATCTATGCCATCTGTACATCTGCAGGCAAAGTCAACTTCAAAGAAGTGCTATGTTTAGTTTCTGTTTGAGACAGGGTTTTTCTCAGTCTCCTGAAAAGACATTTTGTCTCCTTGGGCAGATGACTTGAGTTTTCGCTAGCTTCTGTCGCCACCTGAGTCTGACGTTTTCTTGTTCACTCATCAGAGTTATGTTGTGTCTATAAATAGCTTGGGAATTAAATGTATTTATCCTAAAAATTTTGTGATACTCCATTTTCCTAGAAAACCTTTTGCACCGAGTTCCTCATATTGTGGTTGGATTTGAAATCATAGGGGTTACGATAAATTTGGTTGTGCATTTTATGAGGTTTGAATTGTTTAGTGGTTGTTGTACACTTTGGGTTAAGTAATGAGCATACAATGTATGCCCAGTGTAGCCAAAACAATTGACGCTCGACAACACATTTGAGATTTCAGCCATGGATTTGGATAGAACTTGGAAGACTCAGTGAGGATACAAAATGGCTCAGTAAATTACAACTGCAGAGACTGGTAGCTATTTGTTGCCCCTACAGAAAATAGGTGAAGAGGACTGGCTTTTGAAAGTTACAGAACTAGAGATTAAGGCCCAGAAGAAGACTGATGCGGCAGAAAAGTGGCAATGGAAGGAAACTAAAGAGGTTTACAGACAACAAAAAGAGTTACAAACATTGGAATTTGAGCTGGCTAAGCTTAAACGAAAGGCTGAGGCTAGGAAAGCAGAAGCTGGGAAAGGATGGCTAAAGCTGAAGCTTTGGAGGTAAGGTTTTTAGTAGAAGCTGAGAAAGAAAGCTGTATTCGGAGTAGAGGATATTCCAGGCTGAACTGAAAGAAAGACATATACAGTATGTTACAGGTTGTCTAGCGATATGTAATATTATATATACCAATTATAGGATTAAATATATTTTAATTTCCTAGCTATTTACAGGCACAGCATGACTTGCATGTGTGAACAAGGAGATGTTGGCCTTAAGCTGTGACAAAACTTCCAAAACAAATACACAACTGGTACAAAAACGGTTCAAGAAGAAGCAAGAAGTCATCCGTGGAGGGAAACAAAACGACTAGCTGAGAGACTGTAGACAAACTTGGTCATGCACGACCAAAGGAAAGGCAATGGTTGTGCGTGCATGCCCAACGACCAAAATACAGTTGTAACACAAACCAAACACAGCACCTTTTATAAGACTGACTTTTCCTATCAAATGCATAGAAAGTGTGCAAATACAATAACTCAACATACTCTATCCTTTCTAGGGATGTCAAAAATTTTGATAATGTGAGGCCCGGGTACCTGAGCCAATACTGAGCAGTTACCCAACTACCCATCACTCGTCAATGAGTCGTCATAGGTTTAATACTTTAATGTACACTATAAAATAGTTGCATGCTATTATGTGCTGGTTGCTTGCTTGTTAATCGCTGTTAGAGGTGTCAATATTTTAGTAAAATATGGTCCTGGTTCTTGAATTCATTCTGTAACTACATGTAGTACTTGTCTACCATCACTCCATCATTAGGTAAAATTAATGCCTCAGTGTCACACCTCGGAGCGTTAATTTAGGGTGGAAGCAAAGGGAAAATGTCTGTATCATTCTTTTATAAATTTCTGTGTGGTAAAATTCGTTTGAGGTTTGACTGTTCCAAGCAGGTGAACTTGCCATCACTCCAAAATTAATATCTGGGACATTATGAAGGGGGGGTCACTAAGATAAATTATGGTAATTGCTTTCCTCCATCTACAGCCACCAGCACCTAACCAAGTACTGATGATTACTCTGGGCACCTGTTGACAGCCCTAGTCCTATCCTTTGCTGTATGTAACTATATATATTATATATATTATTATATATATTATAATATGTTTAAACATGAATAATGTATAGTTAGCATTGCATTTATAGACAATTTTTGTGGTCAATTTGCTCGATGTACTTGTCCCAGTTTCGTGTATACAGTCAAACCTAGATTTAGGGATTTTAGGGTTTAATGAGATGACTTAAGTCATGACACATGAAATGCAAGATAGCAGTGCTAAATTCAAGCATTGTGTCAACCTAACTGTCTGATCCTTAAGCCATTACAAGTTAATCATTATCTTAAAGAATTAAAAATATTACCAAATTTTAACTTGTACCTGAATGGGCAATTGGGCTGAATTAACGGAAATTGTAATAATTTTATGCTTATATGGAGGTTTGTCATCTAGGCCTGACTGTAAATCTGTGATAACATTGAATGGCTTGGTTCAATTTACGTTCATTGCTGCTTAACTAGACATCTTTACTGTATTTGACTTATTCCACGTTCATGCGTTTGAATTACAGCTGTGTTTACTTTGCAGCTGTCTAGTTAATGTCTTAAGTTTTATTGAGCAAAAATCTGCAAAAACTTGACTGCTGGAGTTGCAAGTTCTGTCCATCTTGTTGTTTTGTATCAAATTTTGATTTCAAAATTCTCTGTGTATATATAACAAGAGATTTTTAAAGAAATTTTCAGACAAATTTGGATGTTATTAAATTTAAATGTTTTCTTTCAAATTTGTATAGAGATTATCCAAGGAAATTGTTTCTCATGCAGTGACTGCCAGCGGTAAAGTTTTTGTTGAGGCTGTTTCACTCGCACACTTATGTATACATATATTTATCATTCTATTAATCTGCCACTCCCTCACTAGGCTTTGGGTTTTTGACGTTTGACGCCGAAGAGAGTGTTGACAGGGTTGTCCGGGAACGTTACGTGCAGATCAATGGCAAACAGGTTCAGTGTTCGCTTATATTTTTTATATATTTTGCCTGCTTTTTTATTAATCTCTTGAAAGATTTTCTCATCTGAACATGGACTTTTGTACTGGCTCTGTCCACCAAGCCTGCCAAAAGATGTACATTTACTCCTTCTTCTCAACTCCTAGAACTTTCTATGCATTATTTATATATGACTTTTGTCTATTTCTGGAAATTTATCTGTAATGTAAACAGAACTATTAGTTCTACCAAGTTGTTTTTTAGCAATTGTTTTGAACTTTGTGCTATCCTTCTTAGTCCTTCCATTCAGAGTATGGGCTGTATCATCACTATAATGTTTGCGGTTGCTAAAAAGTCAACCTGGAATATGGTTTGGTTGGAACTTGCTAAATGATCCCTACCTGCGGTTGGATGGTGTCCGACTGTCTCTTGCTATTCTGGTAATGCTGGTGACTGTAGACAATACTTTGGTTGTTTGCAGTAGCAAGTCTTTAAATCCTGGATCTTGTAGAGATGTGTTGATGCATAGATTTTCTTTCTATGTCTTTCCCCCAAAGCAAGTACTTCTCGTTTGCACATTCAGTTTTATTGTGCTTGACCATGTTCTTCTTTCTCAAGTTTTGTAAACTTGCAGGAGGCAGTAAAACTCAGTCTCTGTTTGATTAGCTACACATCATAATCTAATGGGACAATTTTAAAATGTATATTAATGATTTTTTATATTTGTAAATGTGTCTTCATTTCATATCACAATCCTTGGCTTTAATTGGTCGATTTCTCTGTTAATTCAGAATACATGACAGGCTCTTGGCCATTAACTTTTAACACTGCTCTAGTTAGTTGGCACCTGTTTCGTTTGCTGCTGCTGCCGCCGCTAGTTCTGTGCTAACAATTTGATGCATAGTCGATTACACTTGTGTTTCCTTGTTACTATTCACTTCTGTGCAGTTAGGTGCATGCCACTGTGTGCTAGATCAATCCTTATGTATACATGTATCTATGTATATTCATAGGATATGAGGGTGATAATTATTGCATTCTGTTTTGTTTAGCGTTATTATTAGTCTTATTATGTTACTTTGGCATGTCAGTTAGTCTGCCCATTCCTGTCGTTTCGGACTTTCTTAATGTCCGCTCATTGTGTCCACTCCTCTGGATGGACGACGTTGCTTTGACTGTCCAGTTTACTCACTGGTGGTCAGTTTTTGGCTTTGGCTTTTCATCAACTAATTATGGAACGCAAGTGGCTTGCCAATTATTTTCACCTTAAGCCTTTTTAAGTTTTTCTTTTCCTTTCAGTTACATGCTAGGGTTCTTTTAGCTTCTGAGGCGTTATGGGCAGCCTTATGCTGTTACCTTGTTTGGTGATGCCAGTCAAAGCAGGTTGGTATCTAACCATTTAAAACCTGGAGTTAGTGCAACTGAAGCAAGGCTAGATTGAAATCAATTTAGTTTAATTTCCTATCATCACTCATCTGATAATCTAAAAGTTCTCTTAAAAGTATAAGTTGTTAGTTTTGTGATAGTGGTAGCTGTAGTTATAGCCATATTAATTGGAATTTTAGTATAGTACACTGTAGATGGGTACACCATAGAACTGCACGATTGTTTTAAACCTGCTCCAAAATGTGATCTAGGTGGCATCAGGGTTGAGGCCACCATGTGATGTGTCTGGAGTTAAATTTCTCACCATAGTAAAAAAAATATTTTACTCAGGAATAAAAATAGCCGTATTGGTTGATTATGAAATTAGCTGGTGTGGTTAACAGTTAGTGCATCTGCAGTTGTTATAGTTGAAGGTCTAAAGTTGTCAGTCAGGCTGAGGTATATACAATGTTTTACTGATTTGGATGTTGACTGGTTGCCTTGGTCAGGTTGAGTGCAAGCGTGCTGAGCCACGTGATGCACAGGCGCTAATGACCGATGCACCTGGAATGATGATGCTAGCACAGGCACCAGATGGCACAGTTGGTCTGGTGCCTGCACAAGCAACTGCTGGTTCGACACAGTTTGTTTATCCACCGGGTGCTGATCTGGCTGGGGCTTACCGGACGATGGCTCCTGAGATGATGCAGCCAGCTATGCAGGGTAAGAGTTGTCCTGTCTTTGCAGTGTAGATCATATGGTACATCGTGTGTTATGTTAAAGGCCAATCAGGTGTAAAATGTTTAGAAGTTAGAGCATGAACTAGTGGCAAAACAGATGTTGAAGACTTTTGGTCATGACTGATATGGAGCTAGTAAATCAATGCGATTAACAACCTTAGGTTATAGTGTTTTCAGAGTGGTTGATAATATTGCTTTAACGATGAGCTGCATTGGTCCCAGCCAATAGTACATGCATATCGTTAGAGTGTTGTTAATGAAGCACATGACATGAACATTCCATGCAATTGAGCAGATTGTTGAATTTTTTGGTTGTGCCGATTAACATTCCAGTGTCCATTTTAATTTGAACCATTAGACTTAAAAGTGAAAGCAGAATCTCTGGTAGCAGTGAGTAACCAAATTTGAATTGCAGAACCACTAAGAAATGTGGTGGTTTGGTGGGCAGTGGGTTAGGTAGTTGCGTGGATGAAATCAAATGCTGCTGTCTCTCACTAGAATGTTGCTTTGTCAGCAATAAGCATATTAGGCAGAACGTGTTTCTGATTATGTTGCATCTATTTCTGTGCTCAGGTGGAGTTCGTCTGATGATGCCAGGTCTTCAAAATTCACAGTACTTCATGCTAGGTAGGTGATCATGCTAACTGATGTGGTGCTTTGTAAGGTAATCTAAGGTTTATTACGTGCCTCTTTCAACAGATTGGACTAAAGGATGTTTTGACTAATGTGCGAACACAACAGAAATCCAACTTGAAGGTCTTTCTGTATGGACTGAATGGATTGACACTGAGCGGTCAATTTTTCGTCATCGTCATCATCACCAACTATTTTGATTTCTCATCTGTAATGCACTGAGTTTTACAGATATATAGGTGTCCCTATTTAGCGGAATCAGGTGCCCTGTGACGTCTCCCATCAGTGAAGAGAGAGGTAAGGTCGCTGTGCCCAGCCCAGGACAAAAAGAAGTCAATTCTGAACTAAACCTATGTATAGGAAGCCACTATGGAATGTAAACTAGCCAGGCAACTACTTCAGTGTGACGCTTGGAAAGTATTTGTTAGTGTGCAGACAAAAAGGCAATTCTTTTATATCGGAAGATTTCAAGTAGGTATAGGTGCTGGCTACAGTACAATGCAAATGGACAATGCAAAACCTTCATATCATACGACACCTTTGCAGCATAAATTATGACCCATGAACTAAATGTAACCGACTTGAAGCTTTCAATTTTTTTATTGACAAAAAGTCACAAAATACACTAATAGAGACTTACAGTCGCTGTCGTATTTGTATATATAGTCCTAATTGGTTCATTATTACAGGTAAAAAAATAATATTTATGCTGATCTTTTTTTATTACATGTAAAAAACGGTACTTATTATTACCCGGATCCGGCAAATAGTACCTTATTGCTACTTCGGTGAAAATTCTACCCGGTTGTTCTAATAGGAAGCCACCACGGGATGGATGAATGTAAACTAGCCAGGCAACTACCAGTAGAGCTTGGAAAGTATTTGTTAGTGTGCAGGAAGGCATTCTTTTAAATCGGAGGATGTCAAGTAGGTATAGGTGCTGTCTACAGTACAATGCAAATGGACAATGCAAAATCTTCATATCATGTGTTGTTTTTATGCTGTTTTAACACCAGGTGGCAGTGCAGGTGGTGGCGGTTCTTACTTGATTCCAGGAGCCAGTGCAAATACAGGCATGACATATCTACCGAGTGGTGGAGCCAGTCAACATCCAGGTCTTGTTCTTCCAGGCGGTGGATCCGGTGCGGTCATGGTTCAAGGAGCTAATGGCGCAACTTATCTGGTTCCAGGTAACAGTGCTAGTGCTGGAAATTACTACCTTCAAGGTGGTGGTGGTTCGGGTGGAATGCTGGTTGCTGGGGCAAATGGAAGTGGTGCCCAGTACCTGATGAGTTACCCAAGTGGAGCATTGGTTCAGCAACAGGCATCTGCCTTTGGTGGCATGGGAGGTGATATGAATGCCGCTGCTGCAGCTGCTGCTGCCTATGGATATGGATCTTCAGCAAATCCATATGGTTTTCAGCTGCCACAGGCAATGTACAGTAAGTATGGTCAACCATTGTACTTACATACTTCTAATATCAAGGTTGTAGGCACCGCACTGCCAAAAATTATTTCTTTGCAGACAATATTACTAAACTGTGATCGAACAAGTGTTATTTGACCACTGTATTAGATGAAAATGTGAAATAATGTTTATATCTTAATGCTGAGGATTTCCAAAGCAACAAGAACCTGCAATTGGTTAAACTTTGTGAAAGAGGTTTTCCATGGATAAGTGCTTTGAGTTTTGGAACAGTGTTTGGCCATCTTGAGTGCATTCATGCTTGAATGGGTCATTATCATCAGTCAGTTTCTTTGTGAGTGTGTGTGTGAGCATGGGCGTGAAAATAAAGCATGTATTCTTCCTGAACTTATTATAGTTACATATTCATCTGTACATTGAATCTTGAGTTAGCTCAATTGTGCAGCAAGGCCAGTATTTTGGTTTTTTGTGCAATACTTATGAGATGATTCTAGTGATGTGAAGAAGAGAATGGGCATTTGCAGAAATATCGTGGAGTTCGAAACAAGGAGGGTATAATGAATGGGAGGCATGGTGTGGAAAGAGGAAGTGGAGAAAGAGGTGCAGGGTTTGGAGAGATATCAGAAGAGAATATGTCAGCAATTGCTGTGGTTTGTTGTGTAGCTTATGCCAAGACTGAACCTTCCGTCACTTCTCTGTCGGCAGCAGACAGTGTTCTGTCGGAAAAGACGGCGCCAACAGCAGGTGGAGCGTCTTATCCCATCATCAGTCCATACACACTTGGTAAGTCTCTGGTGACCATCTATTCTTCTGGAGACCTGGACCATGGTCATCTAAAGCCTCAGTTAACTGCATGAATTGACCATGAAAGTTTAGAGACAGAAAGCCAGCTGAGTCATGAGAGATCTGCTGTTGGAGGTCCTGCCAGAGATCCAGTTCTGCCAGGATCTATGACAACCAAGTTGTACATACATACATGTATTCATGTTTATTATTAATTCAAACTGACATTTCACTGTATGATTACAAGTCATTGTATGAATGGATGATTACAAGTTATTACAGGAGTTGAATTTAACTGTATGGCAGCCATGCAAAGCGCCCATCCATCCAACTGCTCATTTACCAACACCACCTAGCAAATGGAAGGTTGAGTGAACCTTTGGGGTGGTAGCGGGAATCTATCCCGCATCCATACTGATCTGCTGTTCGTGCTGAGGGGAGTGGTTAAGGTGAATAGCAACTATTCACCTTAACCGCTCCCCAGAGACATGCCATATTTTCTGGACTGTAATTCATGGTTTTTAATATTGAGACATTGTTACAGTGTCACTGACCTTGTTTGTTGATCACTCCCTTGACCTACGAAGAGAATGAAAACACGCGTGAATAAGTCATGTCACTTTTCTGTAAGACTGATGTCCATGTATATAGAAAAGCTCCTAAATACCAAATGTAATTGTTTAGTTAATCGTGATGGTGCAAGACATGACTGTATAGATGTTACGGTGGTAACTGTGCTTTTTTCTAGGTCTAGTTGGTGGTGCAGGCGAATCTCAGGAAGATGGTACATTAAGGCCTACAGTTCTTGCTCCAGTCTCTGGGGAAAATCAATCGAATGTTGCACCTGCTGCTGGTCAGCTGGGCATGACCCAACGGATGGGTTACTACCTGCTGCCAAGCTACCAAACGCAGCTTCAAGGTGGGTGTTGGCCTCAGAGTGGCATATATGTCTTCAGAATAATCAAGTTGTGGAGAAAACATGTTCCTACAGCAACAACATTTCCAATACATTTATGTAGTCCAGCAGTTGCTTTTTACATTCAATACAGTGTCAGTATGGATAGCTAAAATGTGCATCGGAAACCCTGGTACTCAATGAATGCTCATTTATTTGAATGTGTACTACTGGGTGAACATGTTGCTTCACTGAACCAGCCACAGAAATATCGTCAGCACGAACCTGAGATATGATTAGTTGCTGATGTCAGAAAAACCAAAAGTTTAACTATGGTGGGCAAGCATGCTGAAACAGATGTATTTTAAGCTTGAGTTTGAATGATGACAGAGAACCAGAAAAACACACAGAACTAGTCAATGAATTCTAAGACTTTGGGCCGATCTACAAGAATAGCCATGAGCCCAATGCCAGCAGACAAGATTTGGAGGTTTCATTGATCAAGTGCAACATGTGCTGGTTTGAGCGGTGAGCAAGGATCAGAATCATGTCGGCTAATTTTAATTTTATGCCTTGTAGAGTAATTGAATTTCCAGTGCAGCATATAGGCCATTGTGCCTTTTGTAATTGTGGTTGTACTGGCAATTAAAGAGTTTGTAGAAGCACTTTTAACTGTATGTTTGCAGTCATTGCCTGCATTGTTGTATTTGTTTCTTTTCCAGGTCTGGGTGCATCTGTTTTGGCCGGTGTTCCTGGTGACAATGCAGCACAGGCTGCACTTCTCGCAGCCTCCCCATCCCTCGCCTACACTCGACTTTCAACCCCTGGAGCTCTGAGTCATCATGGCTATCACCCTTACCGTCGGTAGCCCACCTTCAGCACGTTAACGAACTCTGCAACATTTTACAGTGTTTTCAGCTTTTTAAAATCATGTCTCAAACGTATTGGCACATTTGGAACTGCTGCCGTGATGAGGCGAGTAAGCTTTGGTTGTCTTTTGGCAACTGACAGATCAGATTGTCCATTCTGTCTCCACAGTGTCAATTGGTCACAGTAGAATACATGCAATGGAAAACGCACTGGTTGTGGGTGGAATGTTTGTCGAGTGAGACAGTGGCAAATATACACCAGCAAATAAGTCTGATCACGTGCATTCCTATTGCATTGAATATGGAACTGCAAAATTCTACAACCAATACTAACAGTTTTGCCATTGCATTTGTCAACATCATTTACATTGCCTTGGGATGCGCTGTTTGAACTTTGATAATTGCATCATTTACTGGGAAGTCCACTTTGTAGTGCAATAGTTCAATGAAATAGGCTATATACAGTCTGTCTGGTTAAGCTCGTCCGACTTCAAGCACAGAAAGTTAAATGCTCAAATTGTGTTTGTGCTGTGTTGCTTAACTTTTTCGTGGATAAAAGTCACTTGTTGATGATGGCCTTTTATTAATACTTTAAAACTCGGAAGTGACTCAACAGAACCGGAATTTAGTTATGGCTTGTTAAAAGGGCCTTATAACAATTGTAATGATTAATTGTTACCATTGTTCAGTGTTATTTGTAACTGTCATGCAGAGAGATTATGCTTATTTATGCTTGTTGACTGCACAGTAAGCAGAAGGTGGTGTAGTTTAAATGGCAGGACAGTGTATTTACTGTATAAAATTGTATTTAGGCTGGGACTTGGCAGCCAAATTTTTATTTAATGTCAGCGACTGCTTTGTATGAATCAATGCTACACAGTACTGTGCTACACTGCAGGATTCACCTAGAATCCTGAGTCTATTCAGAGGTACAACGAACACACTTATGAAGTTATGAGTATTCTGTTGGCTATATTGCTTTATTGTTTACTGAAATTCTGTAACATTTTTTTGGCTTGCATATTTTAACTGATTATTTTCCCTGACCTTTATGGAGCAGTTTGGCAGACTAACTACCGTGATTGTTGCTGAGTGTTGAAATTGAGAGTTTGATGTTTTCATTGTATTTCTCCTCCATTATTTTGACTGATCTCATAAGTACTGTAGAAATATTTCTCTCTAGAATCAGTATTTTTATTGGACAGCATTTTGTATTAAGATTAAATTTAATATATTATTCTTTGTGGCTAGTTATATGTTTGAGTACTTTTTCTGATTTTGCCCTTGGGTTTCGTGTATTATAATGCTGACAGTACAAAGAACGTAAATTATAATATTAAGGAAAAAAGGAATGCATGCTATTTCATCCAACAGTTCAATTCTGAAAGGAATTGTCAAGTAGAAAGCTACTGACATTTAGACCAACGTATTTCTAGATTCGCTAAGGTAAACTAACTGTCCCTGTAAACTGCTTGGCTATACATGTACTTTGAAGGAAATGTTTTCTGTTTTCATGAGCACAAGCTACATGTATTTTACTAAAGCAATGCTTTCCAATACTATTCCTGAATTGAACGGACCAAGAGAACAGTTGATTATATCTTTCAGTTAAAAACTTCATAGATGGGAAGCTCATTATAACGCTGTCTTTGAAGCCATATCAGAAGCCAGTTTATATCGAGTTGTGATATAGCGAGGTTATTTTCCATAGCTGGGATCAGATTTGTGTTATAATTAAGCATGTTTTAACGAGTCTTTGATCTTTTAAGCATTCATAATTCAGTAAAGGGTGTTGTGTTGAATTGCTGTGGTTGAAAGATCCTTCAAACCCTGATGTCGTACATACTTTAGAGAAGTGTTTGAACAGATGTGTTATCTTTACCTTCATGGATATATTTAGCCAAGTTTTTATATATGGCATCTTTGAAAGACTGGCAGCGGTTCCTGGCACCAATTGTATGGCAGCAATGGGGTGTAAATGAACGATCTCCACTCTTCTGCAGTTGTTCATCATATCCAGTGCTTTGCTCATATATAGTGCACGGCTTGTTATGCTGTCATTTATATTGTCTATCCAGTATAGTTTAGTCTTCCTTCCTTAGCATCTCTAAGTTTTCTTTCCTTCATATTTTGCATGTAGTGTCATGCTTATTATCTGGTCCACAGACATTGTTTCCACATCATAAGCTGCACTGTATGACTAGATCTAACAGAACTCTTCTTACATTACACGTATATCCACAGACTGTCTTTATTTCTTTGCTTCTAATTCTCACTCCAGCATTTTGTTCCGTAGAGGCATACCGAGTTGAATTCTCAGGTATTGAAATTAAAAGAAATTACATGTATACATGCATGTGTCGTGAAGAAGATGGAATGAAGCTGGAATCTGCCCATATGCCTTAGCATACAGCCACTTTCACAGGGGTCGTCCATAAAAGACGTCTGCAAAGAGAGGAGGGAGGCTACCCAAATGCAGACAAAGGGTTATGCCCAGTGCAGACGTTCACATCCATATTTGGTAGATGCAGCTGTGCTGATTTAACCAGAGTCCACTTGCAAAGGTCACAGATGTACTTAAAGTTGGCGAGATGGCTCAGCTTTATGATCAGAATCCATTTGCTGGAGACGACATACATTGTAATCTTGCGATTTGCGAAGGTCACAAATGTGCTTAAAGTGGGCGAGATGGCTCAGCTTTATGCTCAGAAAAGCCAAGGGTTTGGCCGAAGATCACACCGAAGTTGCAGACAATAGAAGTAGCGAAGGTGTGGGTGATAGCAAGAGTTTAGATTGATGAGATAGAGAATCAAGAATTTAATGTGATGTGGTCACAAAGACCCATGAGCATGAATTCGGTTTTAGATGGGTTCAAGTCCAACAGGTGATTAGACGTCGGCCAAGAAGAGATTTTTATAGTCTACCACGCGAAGAAGCACACCTCTAGGTGATTATCAACTAAACATACTGCAGTGAGTGAGCTGCTCGAATGGAGTAGTGTAACGGATGAACACAAGAAGTCCAAGAACAGCTATGACGTCTTTTCTTGTACTTCTGTTCATCCGTTACAAGGCTCAAACCCGTACACTCAGCGTCACAGGCCGAGCGCTCTAACCAATCGTCTACCGTGTCCCCCCCTTAATTTGGAGATGTAAGACACGAAGCGTTAGGCATTTAGAAAAGATTTATTTAGCCTATCAATTGTAATTGTTATCTTCAAACTTCTAAAGCAGCACTCGAAAGCCAAACTCGGGGCACCAGCTTATTCATGAGCGCTGCTTCGAGTTGGGAGGTGTTGTCCAAAAGGGAAGTATGAAGGAGGTCCAAGTCCGGTTGCAAGAGTGATGGAGGGTGATGCCAAATAAGTACATTAGGGGTTTAAAGTGGGCACGGACGTCACCCCCGCTTTCAAGAAGCTGCTGTGGGAAGTTATGGTTCCTCGCCTTAGAAAAAGATGTTTCCTAAGTGCGCGTCATGCCGCGTGAATCACGATTAACACTTGGACTTTCGGTTATTATTCTAAGAGTCGTGGCGCCTATGATCAAAACGGGTTTATGTTGTAAGAATTGAGCAGATTTGCATAGCATCGAGCCATCGACGTAGGCCTAAACGTATTTTATAACGGGCAAATGAAAAGTAAAGACCAATCGAGCGATATTATTTCGGAGGCCTATTTGACTAGTAACCTCTTCTAATAACTAGCCTATAGGATGGATCAGATAGTTACTGTACGTAGCCTGCCAGAGTTTACATGGGCATTATATTGAACTCATATGGACTGTATATGGGTCTCATATAAGAATACGGGTCGTATATATATATATAGGACCCTATATATGCCAATAGCTATAATTATCATATGGGATCATATCCCATTCATGGAAAGACAGCCGATTTGGCAGGGCCAGACGGACGAAACCAATATGAAAACTAAATCTTCGGCTTCATGCAGTGTGGTCAAAAGTACGATATAACGACAAATAAGCTAACTGATTAATGTAGAGAGTGGCGAGTACGTAGGCCTAAGTGAGCAGATAAGGACATCTGCTTCTGAGGAAACGTGTGGTCGATGTGGCTCTTTTAAAATATATAGTCCTGGCTGTGACGCAACGCAGCTCTATTGGGAATATATGGTTACTGCTGCTGAGGCTGGTGATATATTGATTGGTGGCCAATGAAGAGAGACCGGAAGCAGAAGCAACGGACAGAGAAAGAAGAGGCAAGATGGCCAAATTGCTGAAGCACTTGGGCATCGGAGTGAAAAAGACGGGGTCGACTGGGTCGCACCGCAGCGACTACAATGCACAGAAGTCGAACAGCGTTCAGGAGCTGCTTCCGAAGAGTCCGACCCGCTATCGGTCCAGCTCAAGCCTGTCGACGGGCAATCAGGAGTACGACACCCACTCCCTCAAGCTCTTCCCCGCCGTCGATCCCACCAACCACCAGAGGCAGCCATATAACGACGGCAACAACCACCACCAGAGGCCGCCCTCCTATGCAACGAATGGCAGGCACGACCACAGACACGGGGCAGGAGGCGGGGGAGGAGGAGGCGGAGGAGGAGGAGGAGGTAGCACGAGAAGTAAGGAACAGAAGAGTCTCAGTCCGAAAGCAAACTGCAACACCGATGCCTACTACACATCGTACCCGGGGATCGAACCCACTGTGCTGGAGGAAAGAGAAGTGTTTGACAGCCTACCGGATGCATCTCTGGCCGCTGAATCACCCTCAAACACAGCCACACCGGTATTTTCAAACTATCTTACTTTCACTTTCAAGTGACAATGTAAACTATCAGTGGCGGCGCTACCATGGGTCGCGGTAGGTCATTTGACCTGCCTATTTTATTCTTCACCTGCCTTATGACCTGCCCACTTACTACCTACTGCTGTGTAAAATTATTTGGAATTTTTAATATCTTCTTTACATTTACAACATCTGTCCCATAAGATCGCTAGTGCAATTATCAGATCTAAACGACTTTTACGTTTTATCTAGTTTGTCAATAGAAGTCTATGTTATAAACTCTAAAATTGAAATGCTTAAGTATTCTTTGTCACTGTTGCATCAGAAATTTGTGGAAATGAATATAAGCGTGTCGTCGATTACTTAAACATTAATTTATTCAACCTACTTAATTACTCCCATGACCCTGATGCGACTTGCTGAAATTGTATGGCTGGGCATGATGATGTGCTACAGGGTGTATCGGCGTTTCACATATGTATGGCAATGTTGAATGATGATGAAAAATTACAGGGCTCAGTACATTGTTCTGTTAGTTAATATTGTGTTTATATTAGTGAAAGAGAACTAATGGTTGAAGTCAAGGAAAGCCAAACATGTCGTTAGGTTAGGGCTATGCTGCTATGGGTAGGGTAAAATAAAGGACAAGTGCATCAATTGTGTATCCTCGTATGTGAGTTGTAATGGTCTTTAAAGTTGAAGTCTTGGCTTTGTGAAATGCTACAAAAATGCAGCAAATGCACTCCCGTCTATGTTGTGTATATTTACTGTATTGTTTCTGCATATGCATACGAGAAACTTTTGATGCTGTCTTTGGGAGCAGCCATACTGGTTTTGTTAGATCATGTGTTGCACTTGCATCAGACTATGTTATATTGAAGCCCATTATAAACAGATTCCAATGTATGTATTTTTATTTCTGTACCCCTCAGTGCAATCAAAAACATTATTGGATCATATGAATCTTTTACTTGTGTAAAGAGCCCAAAACTTGAGCCAGAATTGGGGCTCTTGTGGTTTCTCAGCAGCTGGTGTGAAGTGTGGGATTTTGCTGCCTCGTTGATGCTTTGTGCTGTGATTAAATAACGATGGAAGAGAGTCAAAAGAATACATTATTAAACTACAATTATACCCAATTATGTATTATCTGAACTTATTTGACTTACTTACGACTTGCTGTACTTTCATATATGTGTAGAGGGTAGGTCCATAAGCTGCATTCCGATCCCGTCTGGACTTGTCATTATAATCACCTTGCCAATGGATGGCTAGTCTTCAGAGGGTTGTTAAAGTTTATAAGAACAACAGTTAAACGATAAGTGAACAGTGCTCAGATAAGTAGAAGAGTCACCATTGGCGAGCTCACGCAGACTCACAGAACCCAACCGATAGATTTCCATTCAGAGAATCTGATGGTGGTAGACATCGTGCAAGGGAGTTCTTGCACTACAAACACGTGGAGAGACCTTGATAACAAGCATCCGAACACCATTCGAAACAGAAACAACTGCAAAATGGAAATAAGTCCAGAATGTATACGGGTTCACAGGCGTGTGAATGAACAAAGTTATCCATCAAATATGCATGTGATCAACTAATTGAAAAAAAATATAACTAGAGAAATATGCGGCCATCTTTGCCAAGCGACGTTTACAATGTTTGACATTATCTACTAGCACTTGCCAACTATGCTTTACGTTGCTATACTTAACCATTGGCTTAATTTTTGCCTGTGTCTTCTGTTGAATTAAATGCAGCCACGGTTACTTGACGAGTACTGTGACCCTCTTGATCTCAAGAAGACGGTGAGTGATGGGACCGAGCTTCTTGGGGCGATTGCACCAACCCCAGCCATCGAAGACGATTATTCAGTGCCATACGAAGTTAAAAAGATTCTGAAAGGTACTGTACTAGGCCAGATTTTACTTACTGATTTTATCTGTGAAATAGGTTTTCTTGTTGCATGATTGGAATAGATAGTGTGAGAGAAGATAAAACAAAGTTGCATGGAGCAGGAGATCTTTTTCTACTGCTTTAAATAATGGGTAACATATTTACATAGGACAAACGTTGGTTCCCTGACTTCCAACCTCTGCAGTAAGCACACCTTTAATGTCGAAGTTTTGTGCCTACTGCCTGCCTGGCAAATTATACGATGTTGCAAAGAGATCTATTTATTAATATTCCCACCTGCAATACATGAGTTGGAGGTGCAACTTCAAATTCAATCCAATGATGGAGGGATGGATAGTCGGATTACCTGTTCAGAATGGACTTGGTTATGAGGGCCATAGTTCACTTAAACTTTGACACCGTTTGATTGTTGGTTGCTCTTAGCAGAGCCAGAATGAAAATGAACCGCTGCTATTAAAATACTGTTTCATATAAGCACTACTACTCATGTGTTGTGTTTGTAGGAGTGAGGCCAAAAGAGCGATATGGTAACAGTGTGTCCACTCTAGATGGTCAGCTTGTGAATGGAACACTGGGACGATCATCGGATGTGAACGGCAGCAGTCTCATGGAGGACAGCTTTGATGAGCCTTGGGAATGGTCAGCCAAATTGTCTGCTCTTGTCGCCCAGAACCCTTCGCTGTACCCCCAGGGAAACTGCCTTACCCCTATGATGACCCCAAAGAAGACAGCCCGCCCATGCAGCCCAAAAACAGATGCAACTCGTGATGGGGGAAAGGGTGTTACCAATGGTGATATTCGATCTTCCTTCAATGCAGATATGACATCAGGATCTTCCGAAGATGATCTTGATGATCCGGGCCGAAAAAAGTCGGAGAATGAGGCGGCAATGCTTGATCGTCAGGCATCGCTATCACCAGAGCGCATAGATGAGCAACAGGGAAGGGATCCTTCAGCGTCTGCTGAAAAGGATCATTCATCTTTCAGTAAGTCAGACATCGTTGCACCTGATCGGATCGGATCGGTCGATGGATCATCCGGTGGGCTCCTGATCATCACAGAAATCCCACCCATCATTGATGTAGACCCCTACGACTGTCACATCATTATTCCCGACCTCACGAGGTGCCATCCTGACTCCGACTCTGGCACGCTGCCAACTGGCAGTCTGCCAGATCGTGCAGAACCAGCAGCGGTGGCAACGAATGAGGCGGATGGTGCGACGAAGTGCGACAGGAGCTTCCAGAACACTGCAAAGGAGAAGCATGACAGATCATCAGATCTTGCAAACAGCAGAAGTTGGAGTTCGGCTTCAGAGTCTATCGTGTCTTCCACGCCACGCAAATGCAGTCATGGCAGCAAACAAAACCAATCTCACCACAATGACTTCGGTCATCTGAAGCCGTCAAAGTCAACACCCAGCAAATCAGGAAAGTTTCGAGTGTTTTCAACTGTGTTTGAGTTTTATGAGCAGAAATATCTATAGCACTTTTAACGTCCTCTAAAAGTGGTTCTTAATTTTTTAGACATACATTTAGCTCCCTTCTGACTACAGCAAAACTTCTGTGCTGCCCTGTGGAAGTTCTGTTTCTGGAATGTTGTCTTGGTGGTATTTGAAAGAAGGAAGTTCTACTTGAATGCAGTGTTATGGTTGAGTGGATGTAGTTTCTAGACTGAAATTTGCTGGATGTGTTCCTGCAGGATAAGGTTTAAGCTAGTTTCCTTTAAAGTTAGATCAGTGATTTTAATATCAAATGCCTTCAGTTCAATATGCACAAAGATATAAAAAATATTCCCAAATGTTATTCATAAATGTGTGAAATTCTTAACACTTCATCTGACTCTGAATAACCAAAATAATACACCAATTTGGTCTTCATTCACCATTTCAAAGGTAAAAGACGATCATAAACTGAAAGAGATCACCAACGATTAAGTATAGCATCTCTGCAACTCTCCCATATGTGTATAAGTTACTGAAAATTGTGCTTATTTATTGCCCTAATTAATGGTTAACTTATTTACGTAGGAAGAACATTGATTCTTGACTTTCAACTGCTTTAGCATGTGCACCATTAAATTTGCAAGTTTGTGTCTGTGGCACACGTAGAAAGTTATCTGACATTGCAATTTTGCACCTGTAGTACGCAAAAAGAAAAACTGTGAGTCAGTACAATTGCCATTTCAGGGCATTGTAATTAGAACCATCTGTAGAACTGTAGAATTTTCCCCCTCTCCACATTGTTGACTAAGCCCCACGTGTGTAAACAGAGGCGACAGGTGACTTCAAACAGGCCGCTGACTTTGTTCCCACTGTCGTAGCCAGTTTATGAGGTTCCCTGCATGAGTCAACAGAGGGCAATAAGTGACACCTTGGTCTGTCAACATTGTTGACAGTGTGTCCACACATTGTGCTGATAGAGGGCAATTACCTATCTAATCTAATGACTTCTGTTATCATAATGCAGTTACCAACATGCATTTTGCATAATTAACTGAAGAAAGGTGTCTGTGATACATATCACAAGTGCTTTTGAGGGGTTCCTAAAATGCACTTTATAACAGTCGAGATACATAGCATTTTGTAGCTATGAAGATGTAAATTACATATACACAAGCGCTGAGATGGGACCAGGTCGCTTATATAAGGGTGGACTCGGGTAGGATGCTATCCCCTGTTCGAATATAAATGGAAGAGGACGTTTAACAGAGCGAAATTGTACATGAACTTGGTGCTTCTGACTTGTGTAAGTAAGGAGCAATTTCTTCCAAATGCATAATGTAATATCTTGCTACGCTGGTTTGGAACTACTGGTACTGCTCCGAACTACATTGCTGAACTGTGCCTTCCAGTTGGCACTCAAACTGGTCGGCAGGCTCTCCGGTCTGCCTCGCGAAATGACTTGATAATACCTTCATTTCGAACCACCACCTGTGCTCGTCGGAACTTCTCGATTGCGGCGCCAGGATCTGGAACGCTCTTCCGCCGTCTGTGCGTGCTGCACACGGCTATATGGTTTTCTCCAAACTCTTAAAGACGCATTTTTTCAGCTGTTTGATGGCCACGTGTTGAGCGCTTCTGAGAGACTCTTAAGTGGCGCTTTATAAATGTTTTGTTACATTACATTACATTACTATATGAACTACTGTGTGTCAGTGAGTCCTGCGCGTTCATCGTGTGACATCGAGAGGCATGGTGGCACTGCATGTAAACCAGACTCATGTGTTATTAATGCACGCATTAATGGTGTTTCGCTGTATTTTAATGTTTGATGTCCAAGTTTCTGAAACATTTTTGCTACCATGTAGAATGCCAATAAATGTTTGGGCATTGCTGCCTTAATGGTGAGCCATTATCCCCAAAGAAGAAAGGTTGTAACTATGCACAAGGCAACCCACATATAAAGCGACCTCAAGTTTGAGGCTTTAAATAAGGACAATTATTCCTTAAGTAGGGAGAATATTGGGAATGGTTTGCTGAGATATCTCTGATGCTACTGTTGTTTCTCTAACAAAATCTGTGTTTTCTTCTGTTTGTTATGTATTTAGTTAAGTGAATAAACAAAATAAATCTGTAAATAATTATTTTAAGTGCATTATAATGGAGCAGTTTGTTAAACTTGTGGTATAGTACTGCTTTATTGTTGAGAAAATTATTAGAAATTGTACAATGCTAAGATTGTCATTTAATTTGTAGCTATTACTTGAACGATCATTCTCACAACAGTAGCTATGATTTAGAAAAATCCTAACTACTTTGTAGCGTTCTGCATGAGCATTTATGTGATTCATCTGTAGCAGTTACCTATTACAAACATAATAATCTACTGTGTACTAAATGCTGAACATGACCAGTGTTATTTCAGTTTATTCTGGGGCAATATTTATATCAGTATGTGCTTTATCAAATTGTAAATCCGTGCTCTTATTTTTACAGGAGGCTGTACGAACTCGAAATCTAGTCATATAGCAGTGCCATTGTCAACATGTAGCAATACAAAAGAAAAAATCAACCCAGACATTGCTCTTGAACAGCAGTGGTCAGTATTTAATTTGGTATTGTTGTTAGATCTGTACTATTTTTTATCATCAAAATGTCTTGCTTATTCACAGCCCTTTATTACATTGAATTAATTACATCCAGCAATTGTCTGCTGTGCTTAATAGATTCTGTCGTGGTGTGTGTCTTTGTATATTGGCAAATTATGAGCTTGGTCATACCTGAAAAAAATTCTGGAAGCTCTGCTAAATATTACCTACTTACACTTTACATACAGTCCTAACTGAACTGTTGAGATACATTTGGGATCTGTTTAAATATAAGGTTCAAGAAATAGGCTTTTAAGATTTTTTAAGTTTTTAAAAACCTAAATATATATAAAAAAATCCAAAATTAGATTCTTAGGTTTCCAGTTTTTGGTAAAATGAAGAAAGAAAATGGGACTTGTGTTTTAAGTATCTGTTTTTATGTTTTTTGGTTGGAAAGTAAATTTTGCCAGACTCCACAATGTCGCTTTGCCCCCTAACTAGTTGCTGGATCCGTTCCTGGGTGGTGATGATGTTCAACAAATATCCTATTACTTTGCTAAGTGTTACTTGGCCTGATGATTTGTTGCAGTTGGTACCATGGTTCGATCGGTCGTGTTGAGGCGGAAGAGCTGTTGCAGCGAGAAAAAGAAGGAAGCTTCTTAGTTCGAATGAGCGAAAGTAGCAAACTGGACTATTCACTATCTCTCAAGTGAGTCAAGTCACCAACGTTCACAACGTCTGTGTTAGATTGTAGGTTTCATTGCTGCCTGTTGTGTTGGTTGACGCTGTTGTGATGACATAGACTACAGGTAACAGTTAGGGAATAATTATGATTCTGTGGAACAGTATTTTCTTTGCATTCTGCTGTTACTGTAGGTGAAGTTAAGCAAATAATGTAAGTAGGATTATGTAGTAGCCAAGAATTTATTCTTAGAATTGTGCTGATCTGGCTTTTCGTGGGAATGGGACTAAGGAACTTATAGAACTGGCAACTTGAGAAGTGTGAAACTAGAATTTTACTTTTAGAGTATAGGCCTATAGGACTAGTTTGAAGCTTTTTTGATGAAACTACTGTATGCTGTTTCGATAAAGGAGTTAAAGCTTTATTTGTTGATGATGATGGCAAAGGCTAAACAGTAGCGACATTGTTCACCCTAATAGCATCGTCATTCATTAATGCGGGGAATGTAAAAAAACCTTAAGATTTTCGATTGATAGTTCCTTTGGATGCTATGCATATGAAATTACTCTAGTACTTTTTATTTATATGATTAAAGTTTGCAATCAAATCTTATATACAGTATACTATGAAACATAGTAAAGTTGTTGTCTCTCCATTTAAGTACTTTATATCCTGGACTATAAGTCAGTTTTTTGCTTGAATTTCTTGTGGTGCATTTTATTGAAAGGTTTGACTTGTGTATGAAAGTTTAAAAAGTGTTTTAAAGCACGATATTTCAAAATGATGTTAATAAGCCAAATGTATGAAAGTTTGTGGTATATTATTGCCGGGATTTGCATAAGTCAGACGCTATGTGTGACCCAGTTCCTCCAAGTTGGGAATGGTATTTGGTCCATACGGTTGTCTAACTCAAATAGCACAGAAGCAGTTTACTGATGTTTTTATTGCACTGAGCAGTTGTTGTGTATTATATGTGATGATAGCGATGATGGTGAACTATTAGTATCTGAAATGAATGAATGAATGAATAGCACAGAAGCATGAATATACTGGATGATGATTTGATGATGATGATGATGATGATGATGATGATGATGATGATGATGATTTGATGATGATGATGATGATGAACTATGATGATGATGATGATGATGATGATGGTGATGATGATATGTATAAACTGATCTGCTTTGTAGGAGTGGCCGTGGCTTTCTGCACATGAAGATCGTGAACCTCGAAGGCAAGTTCATCCTCGGCCAGTTCAGTCAGCCATTCGACAGCATTCCGCACATGATCGAGTTCTATTGTATGAGTAAGCTGCCGATCAAAGGCAGCGAGAACATATCTCTGATCCATCCGCTGGCCAACGAATGCTGCTTATGATGCACTCAGTTGGTGTCTGGTGTTGGTCGCGATGGTTGCTGCACGAAGAAGAAGAAGACGAAGGACTCCTCCTCCTGTGCTGCTTTGTATGTGTTGCTTTGTATGTCCGTTGGCTAGACATTATTCGTGTAGTTTTTAAGTTTCATGAGTTCTCTGTGTCAAATTAAGTGTTGCCAACATCAGCTGGCCGTGTATTTTTGCGTGTCTACATGTCTCATGAGCAATGGCCGTGTTTTTGCATTCGCTGACTCTTTTTGTCAACTGGTAATGTTCGTGCAGAACTTTGTCGACCGTCTGGTGGGCGTGTTTCTGCGCGATGTTGATTTGTTATATACGGCAACTGTAACATTGTTGAAGTGTTGTATATCAGTTGGCCACAGTTTTTTCATAGACTTGTTTCTGGCATGCCTGTTGGGTATGCTGTTGCATGTAGTTGTTGTTATGTTGCACATTAACTGGCTTTTCCATAGCATCGTTGACTTGATGGCCGGTGTTTTTGTTTAAGCGATGTAGCTGCATTTGAAATTGAAGAAGTGGTGGGCCACGTACTGAAGTGTTATGATGCTGCATAAGATATTGTGGTTTGGTTTCTCTTCTTAGAAGCACTGTCAGTTTGTGGAGAAATTATATCTACAGGCATTTGCCAAATTTACCTCTTGTCATGTAGAGTTATTGCGATTCTTATTGGTTTTGTGGCTACATATTATTTCAATATCACCTTTTGGAAGATGAGGTCATGTAGAGGTCACGAGCACACAGAAAGTCTATTTAGTCTGTTTGTAGTCGTGCAATACTCTAACTTCTTCTAAGGATATGATAAGTTTTATCTACAAGGATCGATCTTTCATTTTTTAGTTATCTTTATCACAAACTCCATTTTAAGTCTGTTCAGTCGCTGGTATTTGTAAGTTAAACCTTATTCTGTGTGTTCATTGGGTTAGAGGGCTTTTTTCCCGTAATCCAGGTAGATGCTTAAATTATAACAATTTAAGGGGTAAGTTGATAAATGGCTTTTGGCTGGCACTGCTTTTGTATTGTTTGAAGTGAACAAATGACATTGAACAGTTTTATTTGGGCATTTCAACATGTTAATGTTGACCTGTAAAATAATTTCATCAGATTGTCAGAGCTACTAATATCACCTGGAACATGACATGACGGTTGGCTGAGAACTAGAGCCCTGCGCCGGCCGCGCGCCGCCGCCGCCATTTCTTAGGCGCCGCCGCCCGCCGACATTGGATCGGCGCGCCGGCGCCGCCGCCGCCGATAATTCCTCGGCGCGCCGCCGATGCCACGCTGAAGTGTTTAATTGTTTTGTTGCATTTTTCATGTTTTGTATGATTTCACGATAAATTGTTGCTTCAGTGGGTAATAGAAGTAGACACAGGCATACAGCCAGACAGACAGAGACAGCCAGACAGAGACAGACAGATATACAGAGACAAAGGCAGAGACAGAGAGACACAGACACAGACAGGCAGGCAGCAGACAAATGATGGGATGAATGGATAGATAGATGGCTCGTTTAGTGGGATGGATGGATGGATGAATGGATGAATGGTTGCCATTGGTTGGATTGATTGAATGACTGATAGATTGAATAGACGGATAGGAATGAGAGAAGATCGAAAACGTCCTCTGTCGTACATGCATACTACATTGTATATGTAAGACAGGGGATATATATACGGTGATTGGATTGTCGGGGGGTTGGGAGTGTTAAATCCCCGAATTCATTTTCAACCCCTCCAGTTAAATTACCTGTGGGGTTAAGTTAACCCCTCAGAGTAGCTTTCAGTGGAAGCACGAACATGTAAAGAATACTTTATTATAATCTATTCAATATCGGTAGTATTAGGTAATAGGCCTGGGGCGAACCGCCCTGGCACCCCTCCTGGTTGTATGCCGGCACCCCTCCTGGTTTTATTCCGGCGCCCATCATGACCAGACCCGCCCGTCATGGTGCGCTGCTATAACGGGCCACAGGCTTGGCATTGGCGAGGTTTAGTTCTTTTCTTAACCCAAATAATGTGCATCCCTAAGTTCTGTCTATCTGAAGGTATGTAAGTACGGAGGGGCCGGAGGGAAAGACAGGTAGCATCGACATGCCACGGAAGATTGGCATAACCCTGAATTGACCCTCATTTTTTCCGTGTGAACAAAGTGTCCTTTCTCTCAGGATTTAGGCTAAAAGTTCCAAAGTGCAAGAGTCATCCATTCATAAACGCATACACAGTGAATGAGTCCATCCTTGATATGATACCCCATCTGATCATCTTGCAGGCTTAAGCATATCCATCATCAAATTAGCACATGCAGCTCATGCTCCAACAGTGTAATATAATTACATCACACTTCTAGTGCATCTAAACCCAAGTCATACAGTGTTTTGGATAGGCATGCAATTAAAAAAATTGCAACTCTCTAAGTAGCCTAAGTGGCTTTCTGCATTTTAAACTGCTACGGATTAAACTGCTATGAAACAAAGACTATTTGGTATTTATAAAATCAATTCACGTTCTTGAAATAAATAACATTAACTTTAATTGTGATAAATTGGATATAATTATAAATAGTACGCCTATCGCGATGGATGAAACTACTAAAAGCAAACTCGCGGAAAAGCAGTTTTTGATATAAAAACAGATGGCACCAGGACTCCTTAATCTATAAGTACAGTATGCACTCTTCCTGTTACGTTGACTAAAGTTTTAGGAAATTGAAAATAATAAATAATTAAAATTAATTACTTGTGACACGCCGTGGAGGGGGGTTTATGGTAAATGGTAACACTTTGGCACGAAGAGTAGAAGATCAGCATGGACGCGGGATCAATTCCAGCTACCCTACAAAGGTCGACTCAGCCTTTCATTCGCCATATGGCTTTCGTAAAATGAGCAGTTGGACGTGACGGGCGCCGTTCATGGCTGCCAAACAGTTAAATTCGATTTATTTAATAACTTGTGATAATCCGTTCATACTATGAATTGTAATCATACTGCGGTCTATCAGTACTGAAATAATAAAGCAATTTGTTGAGATGACAGCTTAAGATGCTAGAATTACAGTGTGGAAATTTTAACTATTTCAAAAGTTCGTTCTCCCATTTGACCCCCTCATAAACTTTTGGATCCGTCACTGGCGCCGACCACGCCGCGCCGCGCCGCCGCAGCCGCCGATTTTTGTCGGCGGCGCCGACCAAAATGACCGGCGCGCCGCCGCCGACACTATGAAGTTTAGCTCTACTGAGAACACCCATTTCTGCTGGAGTTTTCTGGCAGCTGATGGCATTAGATGCAAAGCCTTTTAATCCAGGATTTCAGCTTCTTTGTAACAAAGAGTTCCTAAGTTCATTGCTTCTTATTAGAAGTTTTCTGTGGTACAATGATAGAATTGAGTTGTTTGGTGGGTGATTCAGGTGTTTATGACTTAATTGAAAGAGTTGTGATAAATTTACAGTTAATATTAGCATTTCATTTAGAAACCCGTTTCTGTTTTTTTCTCTTGATTCTTTCCATCTCAGTCAGTTTAAGTTATTCTGTTGCAGCACCCTTTATCTTGGGTGACGTCTCTTTCTTGGTCTGTTGTCTGAGTTGTGCCTTATGACTTGGCCAAGCTAAGCTTGTGCATATTATCTGTCTCTGTCTAAGTGTTAGTGCTTATTATATACGACGGCACTTTTGAACAGCTCAAAACAGATGTTAAAAAAATTGGTTTTCTGTTGATTATTATGAGGCATTAAATAAAAAATTGTCATCAGTGTTAATTTCAAATAATTTGACCATGGGAGGAAATCGTATTTAACATAAAATAGTTGTCATTGGCTGCTCTTTTCCAAATGAAATCTTGAACTGAATGATTCCCACAGTTTGGCAGTTGTCTGAGTACAGGTGATATGGAGCTGATTCTGGTTAGCCAAGTTTCAGCATACTCCATGAAATATTTGTTTCCAATCATTAATTATTTGGTTGTCATTTGAACTTTGCAACTACAAACCAGGCTTTGGACTGTAGCCTTGTTTTTATGCACGTTTTTGAGCGTTAAGTTGATTGGATGTTCTGAGTTTTGTTGTTTTGATTTTTTGTACAAAACCATAGTGCTTTGTTTAAATGTTTGGTCCCGTAGTAGCACACCCATTCGTGCTATTTTCATTGACATATTATTTATTTTTCCTGATAAGTTTTTGTAATTTATTATTCAGCTCTACTGTTTTATAGATCATTTTTATTGTGTTAAAACAGCATGTCATTTTGTAATATTGCAAAACCTGTATTTTTTATCCAATTGGTCTATATCAATATGCAATGCATTACCAGATTATCGCTAAGCCTGATTTTAATTACTGGCTGCTATCTTTCTCTGAATTTCAGTGTGGGACTCATTACAGTGTGCTCTATTTTACAAAGGTCTTCTGAGATTTTTTTAAATTCAGTCCAGCTTGTTTAGGCTTCTTCTAGTTGCATATTGTGTTTGCTCTGTCCATGGCTCAGATTCCATTGTTTTGAATTAGTTGGACAGTTTATTGTCACAATTCAGTGGGAAAGAGCGTCAGGAGTTGGCTGCATTCTGAGCAACATTTCAGTCATGACTTGTGACATCTTTTCTAAACACTACTTCATTAACATCTAGCTATTTGACGTAAATGTTAGTACTATACTTACTTTTGCCATGTTAGCAGTTTTGGTAACTGTCATCCTGGCTATGATTGACATTGGATTCTCTTACCTTGAATCTCTTCTTGTGTTATGATACTTAACAGAAAGCTATGTCCATTACATAATTACAAAGCTCACAATGTGTTTTGTGATGCACTTCATGTTGTAGTGTTTTGGAGATCTTTTCTGCATTGCTTTTGTTGTTTTTTCTTGTATTACAACATAATCTCCTCGCTTAGTGCACAGCATACAGCAACTTAACACTCATCAGATCTGGAGGTCGTAGATTTGATTTCAGCTAAGGGGTCGTCCCTGTAAGTTATCTAGTGTGGTTATGATACTTCCCTGATTTGTGTTATCAGGTCATTTTTGCTGTTGCCAAGTTTCCAAGAATCTATAAACTGAACATTACCTTTAAACTGAACATTACCTTTAAATAGTTTCTTTCTGTTGAGGTAATGTTGTCAGTTGCAGAAAAATTTTACTTTGGTGTATAATTTATGAACTTGTTTATTGTGCACCAGTGACTTGAATAGCACTGAAAGGGTTTGAAAGGTTGATGGCAATTTGCTAATATCTCCTTTTCATTCTGCATTTCAAAAGTTCCACTCGATGGAATCTGCACTTTTTTGCTATTCGTAAGCTCTGTGGTCGAGGGTAAGGTGACTTCCTGACTTTGTCTGTTGCTTTTCATATTGTGGACCATTCACTTCTTTTGCATTGCCTCCAGCATTGATTTTAGGGTTTCTGGTCCTTTACTGAATTCGTTTGCTCCTTGTCTCTGTCTATTCAGTATACATAAAAGGCAATTATTCATCCAGCGCTTTGCTAACATATGGCGGCCATCAGGGTTCACAGCTTGGCCCTCTGTTCACAGTGTACGCCACACCACTAGGTACATTATTTGACAGTCACTCATTACTACTGTATAACATTTTTATGTGGATGTTACCCAAGTTTTCATTTTGTTTGACAGTTTTTCTTGTAATTCATCTGTCCAGCTGTTGTCCACTGCCTCTCAAGTAGCAAAGTCATAGATGGTGGCCAATAAACTCTTCCTTTATCCATCAAAAACTGAATTTCTGTTGCTCGGTACAACACTGCAGCTGCAAAGTTTGAACGGTCTAAATCTTTCAAACTGAGACAATCACTCGTTGAGTTGAATCTACCCATTGTTTTATTATCTCCTTTACCAACAATGTCAATGGTATTCATAAATTACCATACGTGCATATTCGTGACTTGCACAGAATTAGGTCATGTCGCTAGGGTATGTCTGGTGAATGCATTGGTACCTGGATTACTGTAATTCAGTTCTTTTAGGTATTACTAAATTCAATTTACTGATGCTCCACAAGCTTCAGAACTCTGACTAAAGTTGTATCTAATACGTGAGAAATGAAATAAAACAGGCATTAGACATTGGCACTATTATAGTAGGTACTAATTAATAATATTTATAATGACTCATTCAAGCCATTATCAGCTAAGATATTTATTATGAAATGTTGTGCTTTAGTTTTGTGCCAATTCAAACATGCACAAGCAGGAAGGTTTTACAAATTTGGGCCTAACAACTTCTGTAAAAACCCTCTTGAATTAAGACGTGTCCATTATAGTTTTACATGTGTTTTTGGACCAAACATTGTAAGCATGATTTTTATTTTTCACTAAATAATAATAAACTGATTATAATGTAACATGTGTTGTTATTATTATGGAACAACAGATTCTTGGGAAATTGTAATAAAGCCTGGAGGCAACTAAGATGCTTTTCTTGGCTGTGCTTTGAACCCATGACTATGCAGGGCAGTTCGTGCATTTTGGCAGTTGTATGTTTGAACCTCTTTTTTACAGTTACAGTAAGTATATGCAGTTCTTGATATGATGCGCTTCCTTCAAATATGTTGTGGGTCACTGTAGTCTCACAGATTTGAAAGGCTGACTCTATCGGAAATTAAGTGCAGTTTCTCTGATTACTGTGCTTGATCTTATTTTATCACTAGATAGAGTGATGGTGCTTGTTCCTCCTGTAGATGTGGCAATGTAGCATATTTACAAATTTTATGTTCTAAATTCTATTTAAGCATTTACAGATAGAAGTGAGTCAACGTGATCAGTGCAAAATATGAAAGATTCTGCTAAGATTTTACTTCTAGTGTACAATCAGTTCATTAAAAACCATGTTATTTGGGACAAGTGTGCATTACATCTGCAAGTCTAATTTAGCTGTATATAAATAGTTAAACTGACTGCACCAGGGTTTGTAGTGTTGAGGGTTTGTGCTTTAAGTGAAATCGAGAAAACTTCATGATGGGCTTTGCAATTCTGCAGTAAAGGTTGTGAGGCAGTTGTAACAACGTTAGTGCTTTCCCTGAATAACCTTACAACATTGTAGCTGTTTGGTTGATATAAGTGTGTAGTAAAATCACTGGTTTTATTACTGGCCTTGCTGTTGGTGTGCATATGTTGATTCAGAGACTTTGACAATACAAAATTTGAAGAGATTTCATTGCCAATTCCAGATTTATGTCGGTATTAAAGCTAGATGCACAAAAGTTATTTGTTTTATTGAGGACTGAATTATTCTGAAAGCATAAGTCACACATTTTTGCCCATAATTTAGCTTACTTTTAAAAGCTGAAGCTCCTCTTGCAATGTCACAGAAGTCAGTGCCAGAAATCAACTTGCTGCATGTTCCATGTGAACATGCTTGGCCACATGACCATGCTCTGTGCTGTCTTCTTGTTTGGACAAAACTTTGAACATGGGATTTGAAAACTGTTTATGTGAGAATATATATGATAGATTGAAGCATACTGAAAGTGAAAAACTGTTTATAAAATGACTGACTCGGATTAAAATTTGATTCTGTATATTGAAAAGTAGCAAATGGTATGTACCACTGAACAATTCTCGTGCCCTGCAGGCAGAGATTTTAATCTGAAGAGTGAAATGCTCTTCATCATTGATGGCTTCTGTAAGTCGTGTTGTTTAATAGGCCACAAATTTGTTGGACTTTTTAGACTTAAAATTCATTTGGTGTTAGTTAATCTTGTTTGTCTTTTATGGTGTGTGTTACTCGTTATATCTGGGCTATTATTATTATTACCAATATAGATTTTCGTTATTTTACGTAAAATGCTATGCTCAATAACGAAGCTTTTATACGTGGCCTGATTTTGCTTTGCACAGTGAAAAGTGTTTGCTGTAATTGGTGTAATCGCAATGATTTGTTTGAATCTTACTTGTGCTTGTTGAAATGTTGGATTAACCTTTTTAACCCGGTTCAACTAAGCAGCGGCAGAAGGTTTGGGTTTTGGATGGCTAACCCAGATTCTTAATTGGTGGTGGTTTTTGACAATTGAAGCTGTTTACCCTATTAGCTGTGGTCATTCTGATATTATTGAAGAGTTGTTTGATTTTGAGTGGAAGGATTTCGGGTTGTTGCCAAGCGGTCATTGTCTATGGTTGTTTGTAGTCTGACAAACTGTGTATTGTGTATCTTGTGAGATGTTATGCTCTTAGTTTTTTGTTAAACTTTTGTGAATAGTATGCGAATTTAGTATGATTAAAACAGTGTGTGTTACAGTAGAAAGACATTATTTATCAGTGTCACTCCTGTTGATTCAGTCATCGCCTTTTTGAATTGTATTCAAATATTGTATTTATATAATATATATGTATATATATATTTACATATATAAATGTCGCTCTGTTCTATTTATTTCAAATAATGTTGGGTTTAAAAGTGTTGTTAGAATTTTACTTTGCAATTTGCTTTTTATTAGTTTTCTTTTTATGTGTCATATGAGCAAAATAATCTGTACTAATGGTTATGCCATCATGTTATGCCACTTTATGGATTTAAAGAACTAACTTTTATTCTTTGTGTAGCATGACATTGAAGTTATCATTAACTAAGTAACTATTATTAATTATATTAATCTGTAGCTTTGCATGCTTTTAGTGATCTTCCTTGAGGAGAAATGTGTAACTATGAAATTAAATTTCTTTCTTTACCATAATGTGGTGACTGCAGCCTCGTACCAAGTAGGTTTCTTAAATTTTAAGCTAAGTCTTGTAGCAGTGGAGCTAGATGACTCAAAATAAATGATATTGAAATGCAGGAAGCCCGGAGTGGGACACAGTGGGTGATATCTGCAGCAATGATCAACTAGAAATGGTTATAATTATGCAAGAAAAGCATTTTGGCACTCCAACATCAGAAATCACCAAAAGTTCAAAGTAAGCATGATGTTCTGGTCAGAAACTGTTCAACTTTACGCATTTGATGTCCACCTAACACCACAGAGGAAATGCTCGGACGTGCCAATTCGTAAGACAGGATGCAACTGCTACAACCTGTATGCCACTCTTTCATTTGCCAAGTTTTCAGTTGTTGAATGTTCTCATTTGATCATTAATCACTGTAGTTTGTAGTTTGTTTATGATGACTTCTTTGATCTGATTCAGTTTCCAATTTGATCATCTTATGTTAGCAGTTCTAAGCATGTAGTTAGTCTCAGTCTATAGTTAGTCTGGTTTGAAGAGAGGACGTCTTGATTTTAACTTGATCCTGTTCTGATTTAGTCGTATTCAGATTCGACGGTGTTCCAGTTTGGTTGCATTTTGATTTCAGTTTGATCCAGTTGTACTTTGATCATAATCTGGTTGTACTCTTCCATTATTTTGAGGCGAATTTGAGTCTTGTGGTTGTTTTTTTATACTCGATAAGCGTTATACACTTTGGACGACTGGCACAATCTGTGACTTGTTCGTCGTTGCTTGACTGCATCTGCGTGTTCATGTTCAATGCTGTTGGCATAACATAAGGGGCAGTGTAACCATTTTGGTCATCTTATTGTTCAGTTTCTGGTTTGTTTGAAGATTTTTCATTTGTTGAGGTATTACTGCTTAGCAGATTGGCTTATTTGATGTGCGTGCTTAGTGAAGACTGCTGTCTTTCAGCTGCGCATCCAGAGTTCAAATCCTGGTGCTTTGGTGGGAAAATGACAAATAGCTAACAGCATTTTCCAATTATCTATATGAAATATCCACCAACCATCGATTGTGCTTTCGAACGATTAAATGGCTCTTGATGTCGGATGTGTGGCTACGATACTCTTTTGGGGTCGGCAGTCTTTGTTAGTTCATGCGATATACACGAATGCAACTCTAGAGTTTCTGAGGTGAGAAATAGTGACAGTCCTTCTGTGGTTAAGCTTTGGCCCTCTGTTTTATAGACTGAGGAAGATGCATGTGAACTTTGCAGTGTTATGCGTTAGCACGAACATTCTGCCTGGCAGAAGTCTCATTTATTGTTCCTGCACTGGTGATGAATTATTTCATTTGAGTCATTGATCTATCTTGACCTTGACTTGCTCTTGAAATGTTACCAGTCTGAAACCATTCTTGGCAGACATGTTATAGTTGTCTGGTATCTTCCTTAGCAAGGCTAATCTGAGTGTGTTGTACCGATGCTCATCTGCTCTCATATCGTTGTACCTTCTCTTTGCTCGCTCATCTATGCTGCCTCTAAGGTACCTTAGCACGAGTGCTTCCCAAACTTTTCAGTGTCACGGACCGGCAGGAATTAACTTTCAGTGTCACGGACGCGGCAGGAATATTTCCACTGCAGGAGGACCGATGCCAAATTTATTAATTCTTTATCTGTTTCGTTTGTGATCACTTTAATTCCTCACAAGTTGATTTCTGCATGTTTGCAATTATATGACTATATTGCACTTTAAATCTATTCTAATAAGTGTTTTTATGACTTTTAAAAATAAAATAGCCATTTCTTGATTTCGGAGACAATTTGGCCAGTTTCTTGACTCACTTTGCGGACCGGCAACTGAGGACCTCGCGGACCGGCACCGGTCCGCGGACCACCACTTTGGGAAGCACTGCCTTAGCATTCTGGCCAGAGTGTGTATCCAAGTCTTTCATCTACTCTAATCTGTATGGCTTATTTCTGGGTGTGGCTTATCTATGTTGGTCTGAGTATGGCTTATCTATGCTGCTTATCTGATTGTTACAAGAATTGACACAGTCTGAAAGTCTAGAGATACATATGGTGATCTGTTTCTATGGAAACCATTCCAATGAACAGAATGGTTACATTATATTATTGATGATATTGTCAAAATTGGTCTGGTGTCCTACAACGATTACAGTGAATTTTTCAACCACTGTTTTTCGTTCGTAAGTTGACCTAAGTTGATTTCATTTGGATTTTGAGCAGAACACGAACAAGTGTCCCATTTGCAAATTTGCAACGTAATTTGGCGTGCCTACATTGAACAGTGTCATCTCAGTTGCTTTGATACTCTGCGACCTATAAATGTAAAAATCTGGGTAAATTTTGTGAAATTGGTTCCCATCTTCTGCTGTGTCTAGTGACCCAATTGCCTCCAGTGAATTGTTTGAGCACTTTGTGCATCCATTTTCACACACGGCAGTTGAATGCTGTCATGTTCAGGGCAGATTTGCAGATTGTTCGGGTGTATTTAGGTCCTGATATAACTTCATTTACTTTTACTGTCATTTTTCAAATCCTGAGGGATCAGTTCTACCTCGGGTGAACAGTAATGCTAACAGGAGTTTAAGTTTAATTATTCGCTACAAACATAGCAATATGAAAATAGAAAAAACCTGGACTATGCACTTTTATTAAACTGTGCTTTTCCACGAATTTATTCTCAGTTTTGATAACCTGCTTGTTAACATGTTAGCATATTTCTGTTGAGTGCTTCAGTTGTAGGTATTAATGCTATGAGAATAATATAGTAATTAATAAATAACAATGATAATTATATTTTGGTTTATGATAATTATTCTGTCAGTTTCCATCAGCTGCACTTTCGTCAAGTGCCAGATGTTGAACTACACAGTTGATTTAAACCAGTTGCACTTCCATCATCATTATCTTCATCATTATCTTCATCATTATACAGCTAGAAGATTTTAGTTTCACAGCAGTTACAGCCTGGGCCACATTTTACTCCAAGATTTAGACTCTCTTTAGCCGCGGTTGTGTCAGGAGCGCTCGTGTGTAGATAATCTTATAGGGGTGCTATATAAATCTCTTAAATGAAAAAATGGGTCGTCATGGGGTTGTTCAGTCATGTGGATGCGGTTCAAGGAACGCTGTTGTTTTAAGTCCTATTCTGAATCAATTGTTTGACTGGTGGTGGTAGTGGATGCCAGACGACAGGCTGTTCCAGACAGATGTTAACTGGAGTTCAGTTGACTGAAACCATCAGCTAAACTCTCACCATGTGCCATATATGGTTAACCACATTGGAGGGAGTTTGGTTGACTGAAAACAATACTTAAACCAAGTCTCCAGTTACTGTTGGTTGTGTCAACTATCCAGTGTCTGTATCCACCTTATGTCAAATATCGAACGAGACACTTAGACCACTCTGTGGGTAAGTGATGAATTCTCCACCTCCTGAGTGACTAATTCATAGCAAACATTGGGAGTGGCATAGCATTTAGGTTATCACGGAAGTTCTCCATTCTAGTTGTATGCATCATACAGGAGATTATGACTGCCTGAAGCAATAGTGTTTACATGGTATCAACATTTCTAATAACATAAACAATCCTTAAGAGCCATACGTTGAAGATAAGCGATTTTGACAATAGTCAGATATCGGCTCCATATTGTATTGTATTTGGTCATTTATAAAGCGCTTCTCATAGCATAAGCCTTTCAGAAGCGCTCCCAGTGCGAGGTACTCCGAGGAAAAAGGAAGGTTTTAAGGTGAGAGAAAGAGGTAGAGATGCTACTAGAGCATTCCATATGCCCTACATATGGGTCCATATGCTTTGCCCCTTTCTCCGGCCTCTCTGGCAGTTGGACTTGGACCTCCACTGGAAATCGACTTCTGGACAACACCTCTGATATGACGCAGCGCTTGGGAATAAACTGGTGCCTTGCACTCAGTTTTAGATTAGCGCTTTAGAAATTTGCATTTTATGATTGTGAATCTACTCTGAGAACTTCTGTAGCATCAGTAGTAATTGATGGTCACTACTATGAAAGTTTGGGCTTGGGTGCATACCAAACTCCATGATTGGTCAAAAACCAAGAGGGAAGTCTGAAGAGACACGGAAAAAACCTTTGAAGAGTCAATCCAAATAGAGATGGTTTTAGTCGAGATCTGAACACCAACAAAGACTGCAAAGCAAACGTTTTTCCTGAATATACACTTATACATGTGATTCCGGAGTCTAGAATCGATTATGGGAAACTTAGGACCTCAAGATCTCGTCTTTGTTATAGTCATGGTGAAAAAATCTAGTACGCTCAGTATTAATAGGCCCTACATAGTTACAAGTCGTGGGAGTCAGCATAGAATGAAAATAGTGAGCTTAAATGTAGAAGCTTATATAACAGGTCATTGGAAGAACCATGTAGAGAGTCAAATTAGGCTTGAAAATTTATATGCCTTTCTTTGGATATAGTGTGGAACGATTACCCTGCCAGCATTTCCATGGGCAATTAATAGCTGGGACCCACCCACATGGGTAAATAGTAACAACCATGCTTACAGCCTCACAAATAATTATCAGGTCTGAAACCGTCTGTGCCAGAGTCTCAACAACCTTTTTTCTCAGATCGAGACATCCAATAATTTATGAGTAACTTTATGCCTCAGATTTGCATTTCTGTGTGACCTTCCGCGCGTTTCAAATTAATTTTCGCGACTGTAATGAACAAAACGAGGCATTGCACTATCGAGACAGTTTTATGTGGTGTGCAACAGACGGTCGTGACACCGGATGTGTTCTCTCTGAGACTGTTTATAGCAGAGGCCAATAATGTCCTCATCGTTCACCGGCCTTTGAAGTATTTAGTTGTTTTTTGTCTTAAATTGTCGGCTATTTATCAGCGTTGTTATATACTTGGGTAACGAAGACATCTGGTCGTCGATGGATTGTGTGGAGGACAGCGGTTTCGACAGCGATCAACAGAAACCGGGCAAGACGAAGGAAATGGCCAACAGCTGTCAACGACTCAATTCAACGACTGAGGAGGTTGTAGTAGCACAGGTATTATTATTATTATTATTATTATTATTATTATTATTAGAATTATTAGAATTATTAGAATTATTATTATAATTCAGTTCCTGACCTCAGCCATTTGGCGGCGATGCGTACAAATAAAATTTAATGTTCTCAATTGTCCTCGGTCATCTGTGAAGTCCATTGGGCTAACTTATGGAATCGGGGGCATTCTATTAGTTTCCCGGACCGCAACTTACCGATTGTTTATGGCGGCCTCCGACGGCTAGCACGGACAATATAAACACAGAGGGCAATGTTTCTTATGACGTCGTGAGGGTCGGTTAGGGTCAGGTTTAGGGTTAGTTTCGTCATTAGAAAGCGTATTTCTAAGATTCATGTCGATTTTTACAATGGAAAAGAAAGGTTTAGAATCTCCAGGTAAGTGATACTCCATGTGCTATTTAAGTCGACCAATCAGAGCGAAGTAGAACGGTTGGAACAAAGACACTGTATAATACTCGTAAGTTGCGGTCCGGGAAACTAATAGAATGCCGTTGATATGACATATTAGGTCGTCGTGATTAGGGTCAGTTTAGATGATTAGGGTCAGGTTATACGTTGTTCTTAGGCGTCGTGAGGGTCGGTTAGGGTCAGAGCTAGGGTCATATGTTTGCCAGGTTAGGTGTCGTCGTTAGGCATCATGAGGGTTGGTTAGGGTCAGGGTTAGGTAATGTTTGCCAGGTTTTTTAATAATGTCACTTACCCTGACCCTTACCGACCCTCACGACGCCTTCAAGTTTATACTCCATATTGGTTAGTCAGGTTAGGTGTCGTTAGGCGTCGTTAGGGTCAGGGTTATATGTTTGCCATGTTTTCTGTTGACGACACTAACTCTAAACATAAGGGGGAGTTATGCACCATCATTGGTTGACCTGGAATATACGTTGGCTATTATATATACTGGGAGTGCATGATATGACGTATTCTGTTGTATCCCCCGTATGCTTTTGGTGGCCCTGAAAAGAGCCGTTTAGGTGGCACTGAAAGGCCCACCTCGTCAATGGCATCATGCCTCGGCCATTGGCATCATGCCTCGGCCATTGGCATCATGCCTCGGCCATTGGCATCATGCCTCGGCCATTGACAGCATGGCTAAATTTACTGTGTATTGCCCGAAATGTACTGCCCCCAATTCTATAGGTTTGCCGTCCATTGCTCTTCTCAATGTTAGTCCAAGTGATATTATGTCCTCACCGATATTTTCCATCCAGCATAGTCTTAGTCTGCCTTTGTTTCTTCTTTCTTTGAATCTTGCATGGGATTCAGTCAAATGACTTCTTTCTACATATCTAAACCATCAGAGTCTTTGTTGAGCGACTTTGCTTAGTGGAGTTGTTTGGATCATTAATGATTGATTGACTTATGTCATCATTCCTAATATTTTTTTGTAGTTTTGAAATCCTCATAATTTTCCACAGCCCGCTAATTTGAGCGTGTGAGACTTTTGTGAATATTTATTCTTTTCTCATCTTGATTTTCCATTGTCCAACATTTCAATCAATATAGTAGAATGTGTTGTATCATCATCTTCTATATTTTTGTCTTGGTTTTCTTTGTTAATTCTCTGCTTTGCCCTATACTTTTCATTATTTCAAGTGCTTGTGAGGTGCGTCCAGTTCTTCTTTGTATGTCTTTTCAGCTTAGGCATGCTGATAATTAGAGGTAAAATAATTCATGTAATTAATTATCGGTTAAAATACATGCAGAGCATTAAACAGAGATGGCCAGATTTGTTCAAACTTTAGAAAAATTCTCGAAATGACCTTAGTGTTTGAGCTCGGGCAGTTTCACGGTTTGCTTGTAGCACCCGCTGCTGGCAAGTAGTACAGAACAACATCTGTTCACTGTGAGACTCATTTAGACTTAGAACTTTTAGTTGTTTAGTATTGTTACTGATGATTTGGTCTTCTGGGCGTACAGTCAGTATGGTTTTGAAGATATTTGAAAACTTTGTGGTCATTTGTAGATTCATAGCGAGAACTCTGGCAGATTGGATCCCAATTCATCAAAAGGCCTTAAACAATCCATGGAAGCGCATAAGAAACCAGGTATCACTTTAGTAGACTCTGTTATCAGAGGCTGCTACATTAAATAAGAGTATGGTCAGAAGTAAAAATATTGCTGGACCAAAATATGTTGAATTAAAATTTGAGTGAGATACTCTGAGAGGACAAATCATGTCTTTCTGTGACAGTTTTAATCACTTGAAACTTACCGGTAAGATTTTTAATCAAGCTTTTGCTTTACAATGTCGCTTTAAGTTGGTGGTATGCATACTGTTATTAGAATAATAGCTGTTCTACATATGTTTTCCTCTCTCCAGAGTCTCTCTAATTCACTTTGTTTGTATGTAAATATCAAGACACTTAACATAACTCCTTATAAGTACCTTACAAAAGCACTAAACAGCTTTGTAAGTTTGTAGCATGCTCCTAAAGTTCAGTTCATCTGTAGGTGGGTGAATGTTATTGACAGAGCATGAAATCAGTACTGTTGAAATGCAGGGTCTGAGAATGATTCTACTTTCATCTGAGAAATTCAGGTCTTGCACTTTCACCACGTGTATTACATGTGAACAGTAGTAGTGAAATTCTTTTGAATGGCAATTACCCACACTGTATTGATACAATTTAAATATGTAGGATGCTTTCGGCGTTTGTTGCTTTAGATAAGCCAAAAAGTGCAATGCGGAAGCTCAATTCAGGTGTTGTGTCACAGCAACCAAGGCACACTGTCCTATCCAGAAACAGGTAAAGTTAGATACAACTGCTTCTATTCATCATTATTATTATTGTATGCCAAGGTATATAGGATCAATGACAAGTACACAAATTAGTGATAGAATTGTACTGGAAATGTCTAGTTTTTACTGCATATGCTTGGTGGCAAAGATTTAATTACAATTACAAAAGGTGCTGTGGATAGCAATTGCTTTGAAGTCCTGGATAACGTAAGATTAGTGTTGGTGAAGGAATGTGGTCACTGGGATTGCTGGATCTTCAGCTCTTTTAAGATATATACTTATATAGTGGTGTAATTGTCTGACGCCACCTACTGAGACATACCGGTACTTGACATAGCGCACAGTGTTTGCCGTGTTGTTTTCTCCATCTTTGTTTTCAGATTCAACTCGTTTCTGTCTTGTTAAGACATGTAGAGGTGGATTTAATTCAAACACAGTAAATTTAATGCCATCACTTTCTAATCTGCAATTTTGAGAAGGTGTACAGTTTACAGATTGATTTAGTTTATTTAAATCTCTGGTTACAGGCTTTCTGTTCCTTCTAAATCCGATGTTTCATCAGCTTCTGACACACAGCCTTTGGTGATAATAGACATGGATGAGAGGTAACATTTATATCCTATGATAACAGTAGATGCTCATTAGAATTGCATCCTTTAATCAATCAATCAATCATTTATTTGTAGCCAAACAACAATAAACAATAATATTACAAATCAGATTGCACTTTTAAGTATGGATTGTTGAATGCCACTAGGAAAGGCCCTGAAGGGATCAAAGATCCCGCTAAGTAGGGACACCTCTATATAATTTCAACAGAATATGTGGCGACCGAAAGATGCTTTACTTAGTATAACAGTTGTTGACTTGATTAAGATAAAAAATCTTAACTAACCTTAACTAATTTAAACTAAATATCGAAAGTAAAAGGAATGATGAGAGTGTGCTAAAAATGACTAGGAAACGAATGCAGCTCGTTGTTAGTGTTAAACTCGGGACCACTGTTGATAGAGATGCATAACTGTGTATTAAGATTGATGCACTCAAAGCATGTTAGCCACAACTTCAAATTATTGGGACTAACTGATTTTAATGTATCATTCTGATTTTCTGATATAAATTATATTTTTCAGCATCACCCAGGATTTATTCAGAAGCTATAAAATAATGGCGCTGCAATTTCTGAAAATTTAGTTTATTTGTTAGCAAGACAGCAAGAAATATTGACCAAAAATCAATCACTCCTATAGCGAGTTTGTCATAGATACAAAACATTTTAGAAACTAATTGAAGCCCAGCAGTCAAACAGCAACTGTTATACTTTATTTGTGAAATGAACAAGGTAGAAGGTGTGATCATTTTTTTAAATAAAAGTAGACTTAACGAATTTGTATGAATTTATAACTAAACATTTCTGAACACTTATATAGATTAAAGTGCATAACATATTGCCAGTTACCATTTTGTCTTTTAACTTAACAACTTTTGATTTGTATTAAATGTTTGCATCTTGAAGTTTTTAGTTTGAATGACGCTAATAGATTCTATATCACAAATCTGATGCTGCATTTTCTTCCACAGCGAGGATGAATTCGCAATGCCGAAGCTTTCCAAAAAAGCACAGCGGGAAATCACACAGCAGCTGATTAAAGACGGCTATAACCTAGACCTAGAACCCGATGATGAAGACCTTGACTTGATTCCGCCACGACCTCTAAATGAGCGATGCATCTGTTGCAATACCCAGGTCAACTGTGGAATCCAGTGACGAGGACCGTTTTAGTTAAGCTGTTGATAGTTTCTGATATCCTCGTTTGTGATCTAGTGCCCTATGGTGACAGTTGTGCTGCAACCACTTGTGCATCACATGAACGCTATTGTTTCACAGTTTTCGGTCACCGTACTGCATTTTAACGTCTAATGCTACAGTATAGTTTGCTAAGCTTTTGCTGACGCTGTAACACGTTTTTACAATTTTCCGGTCTTGTAGAGAGGCTAATAGGTTGTAATTTGTTCTTAGTTCTGTTTATTATTGCAATGACTTGGCCTGTTAATTTACCAGGAAGCCCTGCATTTTGATTTTAGTTTGCCGCATACATTTTTATCATATTGGTTGAAACAAAACCTAGCCAAATTGCTTTGTCTGGTTTCACCAAGAGTGGGTGGGATTTGAAGTGCTAAGTACAGTTTCTTTACTATGTTCCTCAGTTTGTGTTTATCTGAGTTTCTCCCTGCTATGTGTTGTGGTTGAACTCGTCTTTAAAACTGTCTGATTTGGTGAGGCCTGGACCTGAGAAAAGTAGCTGCCCTGCCTTGAGAACTTCAGTCAGGATTAGTCTGTTTGGTATGGACAGTTCTGTGAGAACAGAGAACATAATATTTGCCCAGGTGAACCACTGTTTCCTGCTCATATAAGCTTTTCTAACAAGGTCCATGGTCCATGTAGGTTTAGATGCTTTTTGTTACAGTTTGAAGTTGTTATTTGTTGTTCGTTAGACAACTGGAATTGATGGTGCGTTGCTTGTAGTTAATTGGTTCAAGGCTTTTCATTTGAATAGTACTGAACTGTACAACAGGCACGTCTCTCTCCCCATCTGAATCTTCTGCAGTTCAGCATTAGATCTTTCATGGGGTAGTGGCCTGTGATGAGGTATAAGCATTCTTAGGCCATTTATGCGAAATTTTAACAGTGCTGTTATTAGATTATACATTGGCTGTTATACATTGGCTGGTTGTAAGATACGTTTTGCAGTGAGATTGGTAAACACGAAGACCATTATTTATTTCATTAGCTTCTTTTTGAAGCAACATAATCAGATTTTTATTTAACTGTTGTTCTGCATCAGCAGTTTTCTGTTAGCAGGAGTTGCCATCTGGGGACTGAGCTTAGTTTGATGATGGCTGAGTGGCATGGCCTGTTATTGCTGCAATTTCTGTAATGCTGTGGCAGAGTGTCTATGATTGGTTCATGTTTGTGCAATATCAGATAACACTTATCTCTCTCTGCCTTGCTGTAAAACAAAAGAATATCTACTTTAAATGCCATTTTAGTTATGGCAGATGTTTCAAAAGAGAAGGAGAGACCGAGAATGAAAGGCTTTCCTACTTCATAGACGTTACTTGCTAGTGGAGTATTTGGAAGAAAACAGAGAGAGTCCACACATCAGTAGACAGTTTGTTCAAGATTATGATGAAGCATATCAAAACAGACAATTATTCTTCATGGTTGTACTGCTGTTATGTTGTTTGCTTGAAAGTAATCCTGAGAAGTTTCCATATAAAAACAGTGAATGTAAGTGTAGAGGTAATATGTAACATTTTGAAAATTTACCTAACAATTGATGGTTGCTTGTGCATTTGCATATATGAGCATTTATATAGCACCCTGAAAAACCTGTCAGAGGGGCTGAAACCTGGCTGTTTAACAGATCTTATGAGGTGTTACGTTAAGAATGCATGGAATTGTAATCGTCGTAATCGTTAACTCCACTTTATAAAGTGCTACTTGAAAGCTGAAGCACAGGACATCAGCATATTCATGAGTGGTGCGTTGCATCAGAGGTGCTGTGCAGAGATGTTGAATGGAGATTTAAGTACAGATGCTAGAGAGTCCAGAGACAGGGGTGGACTGGGCCGCCGGGACACCGGGAAGATTCCCGGTGGGCCGCCAGGACCGGTGATATAATAATTTAATCAATTTAGTACAGATGATACAGGTTTTTTTACAAAAAATTGCGGCATCGGTTAACCGGTTTTTAGTTTCGGTTAACCTGAAAAAGAGCAATGCATACTTACTTACCTACAGTGCTGTACAGCCAGCGGCCGCCATGTTAGATAAGGGCGTCTTCCACTGAGTTTGTTTTGATAAAATTTCTTTTAAATTTGTTAGTTAGTAATAAGTAATATTAATTAAATAAGATATGTTACGGTTATGAGTGATATAAATCCGAAACGTAAATGTAAAGGTGGTGCGGAGAAAGTAAGAGATAAGAAACTAAAGATTCTTGGTAAAGATGGAGCTAAATGCCGAAATCTAGTCGATTTATTTAAAGCCACTCCAATTCAAACTGAAGACACCAGCTCTCAACAAACACCTTCTGCAAGTAAACAACCCGACACAAATCGAAACGATGAAAACAATCAGCATTCGGTCCAATCAGTCGTGCCAACAAACTTTATTCCCACCTTACATTTAGAAAATGTTACGGAGCCGTCGGAGTTAACTGACAACACAACGCTGGCAGTGGCAGATCTAAATGCCGAGAATGATAGTTCAGAAGAAGTGACAGAAACTTCAGTTATCGATGATAAAAACACCAGTTACTTGCGAAGCTCATTGTCATCTACACACCTTGAAGCTTTTATGCTTATGTCAACAGAAACCGATGTTTTAAGTGAACTGAATAATGACACAATTATAGATCATGTAGCCGAAATGGCACCCGGCTTAAAGAAGTTGCTAATACTATAAACAGCAATAATACCATCACAGTGAGTCCGAATAACTTGAGTTGCATTCTTAATATTTTATATATAATTATAAATTATTGATTTATCGTTTTTTGTTATTGCATAATGTAATTTGTAAAGTGACCCATGACTTTGGAGGTCACTGGCCCTCGGGTATGCATGAAAAATGCACAAAGAAAATAAAAGTAGAACTCCCCAGTCCACCCCTGTCCAGAGACCATGAAAGGCCAGGATGTTATTTCATTGCTATGAAGAGCACAGATCTAACAGATCCTGTGGACTGCACAACTCACAGACCGCCAGAGCAGCTAGCTTGACTCTGAAATTGAGAGCTAAATGGTTTATTTGGCTGTTGCACCAACTGTTGAGGCTTGCGTCGTAAGGAGGATTTGTGTGTGATATCTTGTTCTCAAACAGGAGACATTGCATGCATCACTAATCGTTTGCAAAAGGCATCAGATGCCAGTGCCAGAAGTCCACTTCCCTAGTAGCCTAACAGTAATCAATCAGCCAGAGAAGTCGGAATTTCATGGTTCAGTGACCTTTGGATGTGTCCCTCTTCAAAGTCCCATTTTGTGAATGCAGAGGCCAACAATGACCTTAAATGTATTTATGGAAATGCAAACCATTTGCAGTAAATGTGTTTCTTTTGTTTGTTAACTTCATTGTATATGTTGTGCCATAATTTTTTTATATTGATCATGCTGTAATTATATTGAGAATATTTGTGTAGTGAGTATGCCATATACAGTGCAGACCCGGTTATGCATGGTCATCGGCAGACAAAGCCAATTATGACTTCATGTTAATTGACCATGGATTAAGAGGGCCATCATGAAATACAGTGGTGTATTGTTTAGCTAAGTCATAGTGTGGCTAGATAGCTCAAAGACATAAGCTGTCTGATGTTAAGGCACTTGCAATACAGTCTGCTACCAGACGATTTTATTCAATTACTTTGAAAGGCCACGTTGCTGTCTGGATGTGGACAAAAGTGTGATTTAATGTAAGACAATTTATGTTTCTGGCTACACCTTGACCTGTGCTATTTCCATTCATTATTTTAAAGTATTAAGTGCCTTTCTTGGATCCATACACAGCTGTTGTCACCTTGGCTGAGACAATCAATCAATCAAATTCGTTTATTCTAAATCATGTTAACAATATTACAGCTTGTTACAACAGTAATACGGACAATAGGCTCCTGCCTATATTAGCTAGACTGGCTATAGCAGACAAGGGCACAAGCACCAGCATTATTTCGGTTACAGCTGCTACTACTGTAGGTGTGGCCTCTTTATGGCGTTTGGAAAACGAAGACATATAACAGTGCATGTAAGAATTATGCAAGTGATTTTCCCTTGTTCCAACAAAATTTCAGCATATTGGAGATTAGACATCCAGCCGGTGCAGCGTATGTATTGATTTACCAAAAGTTTACAATGTATCACTACACAACATGTCTTGCATGTTAAATAGTTGGCATTGGGAGCCACGACCACTTGTTAAGCGGATTTGTGCATAAACTATTCACTGTTAAACGGGGCTACACTCTACATATATTTTGGACATAGTTTCTGGTCACTTGAGGTGATTGCATATAATATACTACAGTGATATGTTATTTGGGCAATGTTGTTCAGCTGACTCAACCAACAGCTGATCTGCCTAACTTATCTTTATAAAACATTGTATGTGGCAAAGTGACAGAAATCTTTCCTTGCTCTTCACTAGACAATGAACTAATTCTGAGTTAGCATCCAGTGCAACAGGGAATTTAATCTGGCCTATGCACTGTTTAAATTAAATAAACAGATGGGCATAATGTATGATTTGAATTAAATATTCGATAAATGGAAGTATTTATTTAGAACATAAATTATGTCAACTGAAGTAAATAGGTGAACATAAACTAGTAAGTAAAAATAAGTAAGTAACCAGCATGTGGTGTTGCATGCATCAGCTTGACACAACTACTTTGTACTCATTCTGGCCCTCATGGAACTGAAGACCTTTAATATGTTAATGGTGAAGCAGAGATTGTATGCTAGTGTAAGTTCTTCGGTATGTCTGCTTAGTCTTTGATATCATTCCAGTCTTTCTTTAAAGCTATATTCTATTTCAGCAGTCTTGTCCTCTCAGCAGACCATTAGTGATAGCTGTTGATGTGCAAACAATGGACTGGGGTTGATTGTCTTATGCCATATATTATATCTATGAAAATTATCAATTGATGGTAATAAAGATTTGACCATTAACAACTTTCTCTGCACTGAATAATACTGTGTACATTACTGCCTGTAATTTTATGCTCCATTAATTAATTTATGTCTGTTTATATATATGTATATATTGACAATGAGTGTTTTGACAAGTTTCCTTCACCATCCTCAATTATTTCTAATACAAGTCAGATATAAAGGAATCTTTCTCCATCTGATCTCGTGTCCAGTTGTCTTTGTTTTGTGGGTGAATTTTTTTACAGAATGTTTCTTGGATTTCTTCTTTTCATCAAATGAATTTTGTGTAAATTGTGTTATTAAGTCCCTGTTTATATATCATGTAGTTGATGAGTTGTATATATATATGTTATGTATATAATGTTATTGTATGTGCGTGAGTGTACTGTATAGATATAACGTGAATGTATTAAACAAAGTGGAAGTCTAAATATGTGTTTTTTAGACTTAGAGTAGCAAACTAAAAGTTGTCTTGCCTTTGCTTTTGTACTTTTGCAGCACGTTTTAGAATTTGGTTTAGAATTCACTGTTTAATTGGATTTTGATAGAATTTGCATTACAGTATTGCCCAAATACAAATACTTCAAACCCACAACAAAGGGACTCCATTTATGGCATACATTAGTTTTGTGTTGAAAACTGACTCAGAGTAAGCTAAGTGATGAAATTCCATTGTGCTTGATTCTGTATTGTTTTGCTGTTTCAATTTCAGTTGTTTGATTTCTTTTAAGATTTATTTAAAATATGACTGGAAAGACTTGAAGCCTCTCTGAATGATATACACATAATAAATAAATATATATATTGCTCACACACACATACATATAAAAAATTATGTGCATGAATAGAGTTATGTGGAGCAACTGACTTATGAGCGCCTCTGAATAGGCAATCTGGTAGGGGCGCTATAACAAGTGTTCAAATAAAATACAATACAATATAACGAGGAGAACAAATGTTTAGTTAGCCAATGTTCAGTTGTTGGAGCATGACTGGTCCAGGATTTGTTTCACTAACACCAGCCATGTATATTATATTATGCTATTATATATATATATATATATTTATATATATATATAATATATATATATACATGTGTAATTATATATAGATTACTGAAACACCCTTATGATGCTGTTGTTGAAGTACTGTTTTACAAAAGGTTGTCATAATGCTGTCATGTTTGAAAGCTGTTTTAAACTTTGCTAACCTTTGTTAAACTTGCAGTGTGACTGTGTATACTATTACAAAGGTTCCAATATATGTTATCTGTATATATACATATGTATATATATATACTATAGTGGTATAATACTAGTTGTGAAATTTTTGTGGCCTTCTAGTGCTCAGAAAAATACCTGTTACAGTTCAATGAACATTGCTACACAACAGTGTTATTCTTTTGTGTACTTTTTAGTTGATCAGATAGTGTGCAGATGTAGGCCTATCCTACACGCAACTGTGTATATCTATCAAGGATACTAAAGATCATGCAGTGCGCCATCTTCAATGCAAGAGAGTTTTGTGTTTATTTTTGGCATTACAGTTGGTTTCGTTGTTATCTCAGTGTGGTGACTGTGGTGTGGTATATGGAACAGACATCTGTATTACTTTGCATCTGGGTTTGGTTATGCGTTGTCTGTCTAGTGACGGAACAACTGATCGATATGCCTGCATTGTTGCAATGCAGTGCGGTCAAATAGGTGCTATAGAGTCCTAATTTTAGACTGTTGTTAAAGCTATTAAAGTAAGTAAGTAAGTAAGTATATTCTTTATTTATCCAACTGCATAACCGCACTTTTGGTTAACAGCGCATAGCATTGCTATTATTATGGAGTTCTAACCCTATGACCGTTAGCTCCAACAGCTAAAGACTACTTCCAAAGTGCAACCAAAATTATTCGAAGTGAGAATCTGTTAAGACAAAAAATATACATAAATGCCTAGCATTTGCTGCAATTCAATATTCAGGCCATAGCATAGTCATCATTGCGACATTCCTGCATCATCCAGATCATCAAACAAGAGGACCTCTTCATCGTTGTCAGTTTTATCTCATTACCATTAGCGTCATCATTATCATCATCGTATCTTGTCATCTATTTGGTGTGGTGGATGGTGCGATGATCCTATATCTATGGTCACTTATCAATAAGTCCTCAAACAGGCTTTCGTTATAAAGTGCTATGTCAGGATTATTGTAGTGTCCTAACTCAGATTGTCTCTTATATAGGCCTACACATGCTACATTTAATTTTCTTTATGCATAGGCTTATAAAGGTAGGCTATGTATAGGCCCTATGTCTACGCTGTGTAAATGTACACGTTTTCTGTAGCGACCGTATGGCCTCGACCTGCTCATTTTTCAGTGAATTGATCCGGTGAGATCCTTTACCACCGTCGCCACGCCATTTACAGCCCCGTGTATGGACCATGTTTGACTTTATTGTGACTTTAACTCTGATGCCACGTACGGCGAATTCCACCTTGTTAATACACTGTCTTGTGTTAAGTGATCCAGCATATCACATCTAACAGAAAAAGATAACAAGAAGTAGTTGCAAAATGATAAATGACACCTTGAATTAGATGTGTTTTAATAAATGCTGGCCAGTGTTGGTTGAAAGCCCACTCACCACGACAAGGTCCTGGCCAATGAGTGAGGGGTTAATAGTAGGTTAGTAACACAACGCAATGAAATGAATGATGTTAGATAAATAGGCCAGAGGCGGTTGTACTAACAGCCAAAAACAATAATCTCAATTTCATTGAATTTTTCCAACAACTTTTCCTCAGGTTATAATTATCAGTGTAACAGTAGATTGAGAAACAGACAAAAACCAATAATCTCAATTACTCTTAACAATACTATATTGACAATGTCCATTGTGCTTTTGTAAGCCTAAAATGAATAGGGGCATACTTTTCTATAAACTGGAGGCTGGATATTCTTTCTCGGCTTTGCAAGGGTATGCATTGAATTTTATATTAAAAGTATTTACAGTATCGAGGATCTGACACTAGGTGTTAGTAAATTTACTCATGTTTGACCACCTTCATTGGCTCCCCCTTATTGCTCGGGTTCAACTCAAGGTTCTCACATAAATCTACCGGTCGTATAGTGGCCCAGCTCCCAAGTATCTACATGACCTCATACGCCTGCCGACTTCAGCCACTTCTTCTCGTCTGCTACGCTCACTTGACAGGCATGATCTCCTTGTTCCATGAGCGAGGACTGCTTTGGTTAAAGCATGAGCCTTTGCCTTCACTGGCCCTTCACTATGGAACCAACTCCCTCCTTCGACACGTTCCTCCTTATTAACTGGTCGCCAAGTGCCTCGTCATTGTCTCAAGACCACTTTCTTTTCTCTGGGTGTCTAGCACTGGGAGCCGCCTCGGACAAAGTCGACTACTTACGTTTTGCGCTGGAAAACGCTGCCAACCGGCTGCTCTGGGACTTCGGCGCTCAACAGAGCGTGAGCTACGAGGAACTCGTCGAACGTCTACGGCAGAGGTGTACTGAAGGCGAAGCGGAAACCACCGTACCCAACTTTATTACCGACGTCAACGTGCGGAGGAGAGTTTGAGTGAACTGCTGCATGAAATCTGGCGTCTGGTCGTGTTGGCTTATCTAGTTTCGTCCAACAGGACGACGCAGGTTAACGCTGGAGACGCCTTCTTGGAAACCATGAGGGACAGAGAATTTTCGCTCAAAGTACGCAAGCGAGAACCGAAGACTCTGGACGAAGCTTACCGGACGGCGCTTTGTCTGGAGGCCTATCAGGGGTCGACATATGCCGAGGACCAGAGAAGACTGCCAAACCAGGTGCGAGGAGATCAGGAAGCCGATACGGATGTCCAGCTATAGGCGCAGCTGGATCGGTTTCTGACGACTCAGGAGGACCAACAGCGGAGTTGGCAACGAGAGAAAGAGAAGCAATTCCGGGAACTGCGAGGTGGCACTTCAATGAACGACAAACGGGGTCGAGACATACCGGAGACCGCCATCGGGGGAAGTCGAGACGGACATTAACCTGCTCCAACTGTGGTCACATCGCCCGCAACTGCTGCCAAACTCACCGCTTCCAGAACTTCTCGAATGAGACCGCCACGACCAGGGTTGGAGCGCTGACGCCACAAGAGCCGGTGGCCATGAACCATACGATGCGTCCGAGGTTGCCGAACCGCGCCAGTAACTACATTCGCTTGATGTTCAACGGACGATCGCAGATGTGCCTGATCGACACTGGTTCGGAATAGAGCTTGGTGCCGTCTTCTACGGTCGGTGGGTTTGACTTACTTTTTGCAATCGCTTCTTGATGGCTGCTTACGGCGTCCTTGCGGAGGTAAGGCTGCGCATTAAGGTGTGGAAGGGTTTGAGATTCCAACCACATTTTTGGTGTCCGGTCAAATTATGGTGCCAATGCAAGGCATGGAGTGGTTAAGGAAACATCGCTGTCGTTTAGGGTTCGAGACGGGACTTTAATCATTGGTCGCAGGCGTGATCCATTGTAAAGGGTAATGGGTCCACGTGGTGTCGGTGCATGAACGTCGCCAAGGAGGTTGTGGTGTCCCCAGATGCCCGCGCAATGTGCGTGTTAAGACATTGTACGGTGATATAACCACTATGGCGCCCGCATGGATGACAGACGCCGGGTAAATCCAGCTCGGGGTTAATTCCGCCCGTGTGGTGATCGGTAATTACGCGGATGCCAAGGTGACGGTAGTGAATTTAAACGATGGCCCAGTTCGGTTAACCAAAGACCAGCTTCTGGGAGGTTTGCACCCGGTACAGGTAGAGCAGAGCGAAAGGAGTGTAGAATCGATTGGCGAGGCTTCCATCAGTGAGCGGTTGTTGACAGATCTTTCCGAGGAGGGGCCGGTTGAGAAATTTGCTGGTGGAGTACAGAGACGTTTTCTCTGTAACCGATAGGGACCTGGGGAGGACATCAGTTTGCGCACATAAAAGTGACACCGGGACGCACGTCCCGTCCGACAGCCACTAAGACACCAGCCGCATCCACAAAGGACCGTTGTCGATTGTCAGCTAGACAGCATGATTGTCGACGGGATTATCGAACCCGCCGTTAGTGTGTGGGCGGCAAACGTGGTGATTGCAAAAAAAACGGCACCCTGAGATTTTGCATAGATTTTAGGCAGTTGAATGAGATAACGAAGAGTGATTCGCATCCGCTTCCCGGGATACACGAATGTCTGGACGCGCCCATTCTAGCGGTGGTGGTTCAGCCGTTTGAGACTCTGGACTGCAAGTCGCCTGTGAGATCCGGCCCATGCAGCTAAAAAAAATTGCATCCTTGGCTTAGCTCAGCGACTGCCTACCCCGGTCAATCGAGAGGCCTTCCCGCAGACGGACGGGGTAACCGGAGGCCATCTGGGCGTCCGCAGGATGCGGTGGCAAGTGCGGAACCGGGCTTACTTGGTGGTTTGGACAAGGGATGTTTGACGATTCTGGCAGCGCTGTTCCCCTCTGTAACCAGTATCACCGAGGCCAACTTTCACGGCAGGGCTCGCAACAGCCGCTGCCGTGTGGAGAGCCGTGGGAGCGGCTAAGCCTAGACATTACGGGTCCCCACCCAAGGAACCGACGTGGGCACGTCTACATGTTAACGGTTTTGGACGGTTCACCAAGTTTGTGGAGACCATTCCAATGATCAACCAAAAAGCTAGAGCCCTGTTGGAGAACGCAATTGTAAGAAACCTTTATTTGGGACCCTGTAGGTTGTTAGTAATTGATAAGGTAAGGACATCGAATTATCATCCGAGTGGGAACGTTTAATCAAACGGTTCTACCGAGCCATGAATGCCATGCTGGGGAAGGTTACAAGCAGCCATCAAAGGCATTGGGGCGCTCTTCTGCCCCTTGTTCATACCGCATACACAACGTAGCTTCGCAAGTCACGGGTTCACACCGAACTTCTTGATTTTTGGCCGAGAAGCAAGAGCTCCGTTGAACCTAGTAAACTGAATGCTGATCGTCACTTTGCCACATACAGGACCCACACGCAAGACTTTGCTGAGCGGATGAGGAGCGCGTACCGCTTGGTGCGGGAACATTTACAATTCTCCGCCGAACGCCAGAAACCCGCGTACGATCTGAGAGTCCGTCCAGCAGAAGTAGCTCTGAAGACCGCGGTGATACAATATTCGGCGCCGATATCACGGTCGAGTACGAAGTGTGCCAGATTGTACACCGGTCATTTCGTTGTGGCATCGTTAATTACTGGCTACGAAAGACGAATTCTCGCTCTTTCTCGATTACGTCGACAAGCTGCGGCCGTTCTTCGGCGAAAGAAGGGACGGACACGCCATCTACAGTTCATTTGTATGACGAGGACAATAGGGTGGTCCGGCGGCCTCGGCGGATGGTTACGCTTACCTACCCGCTACCAATAGACGAGCAACCAGCAGCCCGTCGTCGCCATAATAACATCTGACAATAGACGACGAAGGCGGCCTCACTCCTAACTAGGTCTTGCGCTGACCATGGCGGAGAGAGCATCACGTAGTGTGATTTGTGCCGCTTATCATGGAGACAATGCAAGTCGTTCCCACGGTCACCCGTAGACTAGGTCCAAAGGTGCTCTTGTCTCCCGGCCGAACATTAACCGGTTGGGAGCGAGCTCCTTGCTGTTTCGCAGCCAAGAGCTTTTTCTGGAATGCGTTAGCTACATTACTCCCGCTTCCCCTCGCAACTAGTTTTGGCGCAGTCGGGCTCCGATTCGGATTCCGACTATCCTTGTGCGGGGCAACACAGCCCCAGGGTAGATCGCGAAGTGGTGATATTGAGCTCCGATTCCGATTAATACTGAACTGCGGATAGCTCTGGACACACCCGGACTCGGGATTGTTAACTCGCAATTTTAAATCATTAGGTTTTAGTCGAAAGTTGTTACTAACTTCTGAAAGAGTCTTATCTATAGTAACAACTTTCGGCTAAAACCTTCTGGTCCCTCTACACCCGGCAAAAGCGCGGTGGTAAGAGTTTGGCCCGTTTAGGTCTATAGGACTCCATGGACGCCTGTTGCTAGGATGGTCGGAAACGACCCGGAACTGCAATAGTTAAGTTTGGGCCCGATGGCCCGAGTTGTTTCCCCGAAAATGGGGACATTTCTTATGATAGAGGGGAGGATTGAGGCGAAACCACAGATGCGCAGGCGACCTGCTCCTTCGCCATTCAGACCGCTGCTGCTTCTGGTCCCTCGCCGATCAGATCGCTGCTTCTCCTGGTTCTTTCCCGATCAGATCGCTGCCACTCCTGGCCCTTCGCTGATCAGATCGCTGCCCCTCCTGGTTCCATTACCGATCAAACCATGTTCCCTCACCTAAGCTATGTTCCAATGGGCTGCTAGCCCGTGTTTTCCCCACCTTTCTTCTAGGTTGTGTTCCCTTGGGTTACATGATCCCTCTCCCTTCCTCTCGAGGTTCTTTTCTTGGGTCATGTTCGTACTACCTAGGGGTTCATCTGTAACTTTTCGGTCTTGGCTGCTCCTCTGTTTGCGCTTTCGAAGAAAGGTAGAACGTTCGTGTGGAACGAAACCTGCCAGGAAGAGTCCGAGCACTGAAGACACGCCTTGACGACTATGCCTGTTTCGACCTTGCTTAAGAACGAGGGCACATAGTGCTGGATTGTGATACCTGTGACGTCGGTACAGGAGCTGTGTTGTTCCAAACTAGTTGACGGGAAGGAACGCGTAATTACTTACCGGTGTCGCCTCTTGGCCACCGCTGCGCAAAACTATTGCGTTACCCGGAAAGAGTTATTAGCAATAGTGTAGTTTGCGAAGTTGTATCGGCAGTATTTACTGGGTCGCCCGTTCGTATTAAGGATCTACCATGCTGCCTTGTGGTGTCTGCGATTGTTGGGAGGCTTGTGGGAGTTCGAAATCCGGGTGTTGACAGGTCTGCAACATGGAAATCCTTATGATCTCTCGCGTGGGCCCTGTCGCCAATTGTGGGGAAAATTGGGAGACGGTAGCCAGTGACACCGAAACCTCGTTGAGACAGCCGTTGAGTATCCAGCCCGGCCCGCAGAAGGACTTGGTAATGTCCAAACCGAAGATCCAGACTTTCGAATAGTGAGGCCGTGGTTGGAAGAAAGCGCTCAGGCTCCGGACTTGCCGGACATTTTGTGGGAACATTAGGAAGTGAATGTGTACTGGCACTAGAGCAACCTGCTGTAATTGCGCGATAAGTGATTTATCGCCGTGCCAACTGGGTCGGCCTTTCCGGGGTTGTTAGGCGTTTTTCCGGCAATGTACTCGGTGTAATCGATATCACCGAATCGGACCTCCTCGGCAGGATCCACTGCAGCCGTTGCCATGCGTGGATCCCTGGGAGCGGCTAAGCATTAACATTACGGGCCCCATCCACGGAGCAGGCGCGGGCACGTGAACATTGCTACGGCCATGGACAACTTCAAAATTTGTTTCGAGGCATTCTTCATGACGAATCAAGAGGCCACTTCGTTCGCTAGAGGCTCAGTCGAAAATGTAAATGTGAGGTTCCTAGCACCGTTGCAAATTCGTACCGACCAGGGGACCAATTTTGAGGGAAACCTGTTCCGGGAGCTCTGTAAGATGTTGGGGACCGATATGCTTCGAAATTCCAAGTGGGAGTGGGTTCATAGAGCTATTCCATAAGATCTTGAAAGCTGTGCTGGGGTAGGTTGTGAGAGAGCCATCCAAGGGATTGGAACGCATTTCTGCCCCATGTTCTCGCCAACTACCGGGCATCTTGGCACCAGACATCTGGTTCCACTCCGAACTCTTGATGTTAGGCCGGGTGACGAGAGCGCCTTTGGACCTCGTCTACGGGTGACCCCTGTATGCTGATGGTGCTGAGAAAGAGGTCTATAGGTGGCTGTACATTTTGCCAACGGTGTTCAATTAGGGGAAACCCGTCGATCGCTTCGTCGGCATCTCGGTGCAATTAACGGGGAGCTGTTTCGTCGAATGACGGAGAGACGTTCGCCGTCGAGAGTAGTGCCCGACACGCAGCTGCCGGACGAACCGCTTCCGCTGTAGACGAGTAATTCCTCTCGATGGTCTTTGGCTCACTACTGACCGAAGATCCAGGGCCGAGTGATAACCAGCCAACGATCATGGACTCTTACGACCGCTGTCAGCCCTATCGGCGACGACGAGGCATTGCAGCTGATACTGGACGCTCTGGTGGCCGCCGAGGCGGAGATGATGTTGGTGACTCCGGTGGCGTCGCCGGCCGCGGAATTAGACCAACTGAGAAGTTGGATGTCTCCTGAGTCATACACGAATGTGGACCGACGGGTGAATGCCTTCGATATGGGCAGCGAAGACCTTACGGCGTCCCGGTCTGGGAGGACCCACGTCCGGTAATGATCGCGCGGGCTACTTCGCCGGTTTGGCCACTTGAGACTCCGGACTGCGAGGCGCCTGGGAGATCCGGAACGGCCGTGTCTACAACTGAGCTCAGCCCATCCTTCTCTCGGCTCAGCGACTGCTTACCCGGTTATTTATCTTGAAGAACAATTGCTGTGTTGGCTTTCCCTTTGAAAAGATAATGCCCCAAACTTCCAATTGTTTTTGGAGCGTTCATTTCTTGTGAAGCAAAATTTTGTATTGGTTTTCTCCGTGCGAAAATAATGTTGTAGGCTACCTTCCAATTTTTTGCAGCATTCATTTCTCTTGAAGCGTAGATGACGTCGAATGTTCAATGTCCAATCGTCTTTTGCAGCATTCATATTTCTTGAAGCACAGACGTCGTTTTCTTCTCCTGGCCGTGTCACTAGTTTTTTTTAGTTGATCTTGACTTGTTTCTGAAGGTGAGGAGGGAAACGATGTCGTTCGCAGAGGATGGACAATTGGACATCGATGAGACGATGCTAAGCCACCATTCTATGTACTAATGTTTTGTATTTATTATACTAAAATGTTCAACCCCTAAAGTGTTTTAAAAAAGCAAAACAGAATAATCTGAATTATAAATACCTGGGGTCTTCTTTTCTGAGCTTTGCTTTGTTGAAGATGGCTTTGCATTAATGCTATCCATAGCGAAGTTGACTTACCTGGATTTTTCTTTTTTCTCCTGAAAACCACTTCTTCAACCCTCAATTACTTTAAAGAGAGAAAGAGACGAAAAACCTACGTTTAAATATACAAACTGTTGTTTAGCTCAATTCTCAAAAGTTTTTGTTCATACAGAAACACAACAGAAGAATCTGAATTGTAAAATACCTGGTGTCTTATTTTCTGAGCTTGGCTTTGTAGAATTTCGCTTTGCTTTAATGAAGATGACGTTCTGAACTTCTTTACTTTTATTTGCTGCAAACAATCCTTTTCAAGCTTAATTAATTTAAAGATAGAAAGAGATGAAAAGTTAAGTTTAAACAGTGAAGCTAATGTTCTGTTTTAAAGATTTCTTTAATAAAATTAATACGTAATAAAATACAGCCCGTAAAAACAAAGTTTTTTACTATATCCATCTAGTATCCTATAACGTGTACTCTGAAAATAGTCCGCGTCATTTTACGACATAGCGTGCGTTTAATGAGGCAGCGCGCCCGTTTTTGTTGCGGCCAATGGCAACGCTGCGTATCGGAAAAGGTGATTCCCCGATTCGAAAAGTTGAGTCCCCGATTCTATAAGCTAGCCTTTTTGGGGAGCTGAAATTTTTATAGAATGAAGTGTCTGCGAGGGCGAGTCTATCTGCCAAGTTTCATGACGATTGAATGATTGTAAGTGATCGAATTAGTCGTCGCAAGATTTGACTTTTTAGCCTGTGGCTCAAACAAACAAACAAACAAACAAACAAGATTTCCGCAAGTTAAACTAGATGGATAATAAAAAGAAGAATCTGTTTTCAAAATACCTGGTGTCTTCTTTTCTTAGCTTTGCTTCGTTGAAGTTGTCTTTGCTTTAGTGTTGTCTATAGTTAAGTTGATTTTTTAATTTTGTTTATGAAAACAGTCCTCTTTCAACCCCTAAAGTGTTTCAAAGAAGCACAACAGAATAACCTGAATTATAAATACCTGGGATCTTCTTTTCTGAGCTTTGCTTTGTTGAAGATGGCTTTGCATTAATGCTATCCATAGCGAAGTTGACATCTGGATTTTTATTTTTATTTTCTGAAAACAATCGTCTTCAACCCTCAATTACTTTAAAGAAAGAGATGAAAAACTAAGGTTAATTATACAAACTGTTGTTTAGCTCAATTCTCAAAAGTTTTTGTTCATACAGAAACAACACAGAAGAATCTGAATTGTAAAATACCTGGTGTCTTATTTTCTTAGCTTTACTTTGTAGAATTTCGCTTTCCTTTTATAAAGATGACTTTCTGAATTTTTTACTTTTATTTGCTGCAAACAATCCTCTTCAAAATTAATTACTTTAAAGATAGAAAAAGACGAAAAGCTAAGTTCAAACAGTGCAGCTAATGTTCAAGAGCTCTCTGTTTTAAAGATTTCTTTCATAAAATTAATATGTAAATGGAAGAATCTGTTTTAAAAATACCTGGTGTCTTCTTTTCTTAGCTTTGCTGCGTTGAAGTTGTCTTTGGTTTGGTGTTGTCTATAGTGAAGTTGATTTTCTGTAGTTTTAATTTTTTTGATGAAAACAGTCCTCTTTCTACCCTCAATCACCATAAAGACAGAGTTGGAAGCGCTAACTTTAAATCTACAAGCTGGTCTCCAGTTCGGTGTTTAAAAAGCTGTCTTTCGTATATTTACACAAGAAAAGAATCTTAATTTAAATACCTGTCTCGAGCCATACACGGACGCTGACGTTCTTGTCTTTGCTTGGAAGTTGGCGGTCTCTTTGGTCTTTGATTTGCTGTACTTTTGTCCTTACTTCACAGTTTGATTTTTTGACGTTTTGAAGTAGCTCTAAGGTACAAAGAACCTGAATTTCAAAAGAACTGTCTTCTGTTATTGGATTTTCTCTAATGCTCGCTTTACTTTGATCTTGCTTATACCTAAAGCTGACTATCTGAATATCTGTCCAAATGTTGTACCAGGAGTAGATGTAAATGGGAACAACGGTTCCGTGAAGAGTATCTTGTCGAGTATCGTTCTAACAGCACGCGTAGCGATGGTCAAAAGTCGGACGACGACACATCTGCCCATAGTATTCCAACCAAAATCCTCCATACGATCGGTCTACGAAGAGAGCAGCATGGATAGCACGATTCGTGCAAGGAGGATCGGACACAATACTGATAGCGCGGCCAAGACAATACGGCTGCATCTATACGAGCACAAAGAACGTTGGGTTTGTTCGTGGCAGAGGTAGATGTCTCCGAAATTCCAATGGAGTAGTTGCAAGCGAAACTGCCAGTTTTTGAGACTCATGTTGCCTAAGGATATGGGCTATATTCTATCGACTACACGCAACATTCCTCCGGAGTTCTCGATCGCAAAACTCTCGTAGAATACTTGTGCGGGATGGGTTTTCGCGCGATGTGCCACGAAGAGCAATCTACAATTCTGGCCAATACCGACTGGGTCGGAAACCCCGTTTCCAATTGGGTCTAAAGTTCTCCAGAACTCGGACCAAAATATACAAGATCGTATCGAATTTAGAAGTGGGCGAGATCCAGGAGCCGGTTGGTAGCCATCTATCCGAGTATGTCGATTGTCCAAACGAACATCCTCGCAATACCTTCCAACACCCCGATGTGCAAGAGCACGAATACACATGCATCCAAGTATCGCTATACTGTTGTTCCGCTGACCAAATTTCCACCGCAACAGCGAAGAATGTCGTAGATTGGAAATGGCATCTCCAAGCGATATCGAAGGGTTCAGCGTTATCGAAGGACTTTTCGTGGTACAACCCTCCCCCAGAGAAACAGTGGAAGAACCTCGTTACATGTCTCGATAGATGCCTGCTGCTGGCCAATTATCCACAAGTCGAAGTCTTTGTAGACGACCACAGAACAACCGGCAAAGTAGCGTGTGTACTAGTTGCTCGAACTCCATCTATCGTAGAAGACGACAGAAAATGGGAGCAAGTCGTCTGCTGGGAGCAAGAGATTTCGGATTTCAATCCGGTCCCATACTCCGCGTCGATATACTTGCCGACAAAGTGGAAAACATCGAGATAGCAACTCTACGATGCTACACCAAAGATCCGAATTCCAAACGATTCTATTCACCAACAAGAAGCCCATACAACTGCACGATTGGCTCCAGATCTCGCAGCTCTTCTGCCGGAAACTCGATGTGTATCGTGGATTTGGCGCAGAAGAAGAGCCAAACCGTCGGAGTAGAAAAGTCCGCGTTCGAACTACAAGAAGTAGGAACGGACAGAAAATATTGACGCTTTCGTAGATGTATAGGAGTGTGTGTATGAGGGGCGTAGAAGTTTCGCTTTTGGCATACGAGTGGCGGCAACGAACCACAGAACTGCGAGAGACACAAATACATCGCGAAGAAAAACAACGGCAAAGGAGACAGACGGAACTAGAATGCATGCACAGATTTGTCGACGCCCGGCCGAGATGCAAGGAGGTAGTAGCTCAGAAACGCGAGGAAGTGCTATCTGCAATAGAAGGAATAACCGAGAGAGTATCGACTCTTGCGAGGTGCGGAACGCGGAACTGCAAGATTCTGGGATATAGATGCCAAACCACGAAGCCCGATTTCCGTTGGACCAGCGATGGTAATTTAGTTGTTCTAGTATCGCGAAAAAAACACGGAGGGTCTAGCGATACCAGGAAAGGATGATCCCGCAATAGCGACTTGGGCCACGAAAGGACTGGTGAAACTACTCGAAGGCTGTGTCGACGACATCCACACGGAGACGGACTACGACCGCACTCTATACTGGTTGCCCGATTTCGAAGGGCGAGGAATACAAATCGCAATTCTGCCCGATAAGAAGCGTCTCTCTCCGCACAAGAAGACAGTCTAGACACCAATATATACTGTCTATCCTCCCGAACGAGGATACAGTAGGGCCAACCAAGTGTATTGTGTACTGGAATCTGATGGTCGTACTTTCGGCACCAACACAGGGCTAAAGGCGACTCTGCAAACATTATCCGACAACGCCCAGGTGCTTTGCAAAACATTGTTCGACAAAGCCCAGGTGCTCTGCGACAAAGTAGAAGAGCAAGAAGTTGAAGAAGCCCGGACTCGTATGTTTGCCACTCGAGCCCCACCGAGACCTCGTTGTGTTCATCTTTCGCCGGGGATTTGTGAGGTACGAGTGCGATTGTGGCCAATCGATTCTTATTCTTTTGCTTTGTTGTTCTCTCCGTCCAAGACGGCAACGAATCTGGGCGTATGCTTTTTGCTAGTGCTTCTTCTTCACCGAGTTTCTCGATTTCAGCCTTTAGGAGTATTTCATCCGAATACTGGTGTCTATACATCGTTCGTCGCTTCGTTGAGATATAGGAATAGTAGAATTCTGGATGCTCCTCGAAATATTGCCATGGAATATTGCCTGCAAGCGTATTCTCCTTCTGGCATATCGACCGTTTTGGTAAAGTCTTTGGCGGGCAAGGCTGGAGTGACATAGGCCTACATACGAGTGCGGGCTTCTTCAAATTCTTGCTCTTCTACCTTGTCGCAAAATACCTGGGCTTTGTCGGACAATGTATGCAGAGTCGCCTTCTTACTCTATGCTGGTGCCGAAAGTACGACAATCAGATTCCAGTATGTATTATTAGCCCGACTGTATCCTCGTTCGGGAGATAGACAGTATATCTATCGGTGTCCCGACGGTCTTCTTGTTCGGAAGACAGTAAAGGATCTTCTCGGACAGAATGGCGATTTGTAGTCCGCCCCTTCGAAATCGGGCGACAAATGTAGAGTGCGATCGCAGGACGAAACGCGACAAGATATTCTTCACGGAACCGCTGTCCCCAGTTGTACAAAGACGCTTGCCCTTTGTTTCCACGATATCCTACGGCAGGATATATCCAAAGACATAGACATCGTTCACAAAAGTTGGTAGGGCATCTAGAGGGCGTAGATTCGTGCGACCCTTGTGGTCGGCTAGAAAGTCAACGCAAGAAATATTGGACAATGGGTTGCTATCGTAGGCATTTTCGACCAAGACGATCTACTTTTTTGGACGAATGCCCATACTCGCGAATGTTTTTTGGATTGCTCTGGCTATAGAAAAGTGTCTATATTGCTTCGTCTACCATATCTCTAATTGGTTGTTTTTGGCTACTAGTTTTCGGATGCAACTTGGAAAAAATACACGCCGAGCGGTTGGAACTAGCAAAATCTACTATGGATACATATCGGTTGGATATAGGAACCCTCCTTGACTTCTGTGGACACATGTTGTGTTTGGCAGTATGTTTGTGGAAACTGAAATTTCGGTAGGCCTGCCGAAATATGCTCTCTTCTAGGGCCAGCCTCGTGGGAGGCTATTCGGCCGGGCCCAAACTGGGGGTGGGCTGGTGGAAAATCGTCTGGGGGTCGTTGTTGGGCTCGTAGGGCCTTCCTGGGTAAGATAGCGACAGGGGTGCGTTCAAGCAACCCATTTATATCTACTTCAAGTGAAATCTCTGTATCAAATAATCGCATATTCGGCTTTAAAAGACTATAAGTATTAAAGTGTCTTAACGATATTTGATCAAAAGAATCCGAATTTGGAAATACCTGGTGTCGTGTCTTTTCTCTGATTTTCTATAGTTAACTGCAAAATAAACAATTTCTTTTCCTAAATTGGGTACTTGTCTGTTTAACGACCACCAAAATTCTTCATATATTACCTCATTTATTTCTTCAATTTTGGTTTTGTCGATGATTTTCTATAGTTAACTGCAAAATAAACAATTTCTTTTCCTAAATTGCATTAGAGTTATTAAGCTAAATTGTTTTAGAGTTATTAAAAAAAATCTGAATTTGAAAATACCTGACGTCCTCTGTCATGATCTTTAGCCTACTTGAAAGCCGACTTTCTGGAGTCTTCTGCGCTTTGCTTTAAAGTTGGCTTTCGGAAGATTTTTATCAGCCGAAGAAATCTCTCAGCCGTAAAATATCTTAATGACCTGAAATAGATTAAGCCAAAATTTAAAATAGCTACTGCTGTACATCTCTGTATTATACGTTAAAGTTGACGATCTCAAATCGTATAATTACGTATGAAACATCTTCACCAGTTAAAATGTCTTTAGACTTTAAGATATAAAAACACAATATGAAAAGATACGAATTATGCGAATACTTGGCGTTTTCTGTTTGGGCTTCACTTGAATGCTAACTTTCTGGGCTTTGTGTTGCCTGCCTTTGTCTTGATCTATGCGTTGCTTTAATTGTAATTGTAATTAGTAACTTCTATTACACCGGTATCTAATAACCAAAAACCAAACCGTAATCGGGTCAATATCCAGAAAATCAGTTCCTAAGATAGAGGCAGACTATGACCGGTGTTTAATTGCAATTTGAAAGAGTTAAGTTTTAAGTTGAGAAAGAAATTTCACAGGTAACTAAGCAGAGCGGAGAGACACAGGTAGAGGGTTCCAAAAAGCAGATCCAGCAACCAAAAACCTCATTCACCAAGAACAGTTCTTGATTTAGGTATGACCAGACAAAGATAATCAGTTGACCTCGTTGAATAAAAATAAGTCTGGGGAAGAAGAATTGATTTTAAGTTTTGTGGCTGGACATTTAAAATTTTATAAACTATGAGCCCCAATTTGAAACTATTCCTGGTTGAAATTGAATAATTGATAATCGATGTAATGTTGGACCCAGGACATCAAAGCATTCTCTCAGAAACCAATTAGGAATGGTGTCAAGGAGACTGGGTTTTTTGTTAGGCGAAGAAAAGAGAAGTGTTCGAACCTCTATAATAGGACGTGTAGAATTTGGATGGAGGAATTTGTCTGCAAAAAGGTAGAAAATTTACTTGCGAAATCATGGGCTGCAAAGCACACAGTATGGGCAGATGTAACTTCTCCCGATGTAACAGTTTATTCAAGGCCAACCACAAGGTTTTTTGATGATGCGGAACTTGCAGCGATAAAAAATTAGTTAAATATGCAGATTTGGCAGATGAAACATGTTTACTCACACGCTTGCACTGTTGCTTAAATTAAACTTAATGTGATCAGAAGGCAGACGAGAGTGGTGCCACCAACTCTGCAATTGACTTCTTCGACCCCTCGGAAATGACAGAGCTAAACCAAGGCTGCGACCCTATTAATTTTAAAAGGAAATCGCTTTTCATGTAGCTCACTTACAGTGTACTGGAACAGGAGACAGCTACAACAGAGATGACAAGATATAATTTTTTCGCTTATTTAAATCAAGTTTATGCTGCAATCTAATCTATTCGAATATAAAGCTTGTATAGCTCCGTTATCATGAAGCACATGCCATCAATCGGTTGTCTGTGTAATATTGTAATATTACATTTTGTTTACAGCTGAATCTTAAAGTAGTCTACCTTCAAGTTTTAGAAAATCTGCTGATTTCTTTGAAAATACCAGAAAAGAAACCCGTAAATGCCGTATTTACAGCATAAAATTGTCATAAACATAAACTGCACTCATGTTAAAAGTGCAATTTCTGGTTGGCTGTACACAGTGGCGGCTCTAGACTTTTGCAACAGGGGGGGCCACGGAGGGGCCAGGGAAACAGATGGAGGGGCCAGTCTATTTTCGTCAAAAGTAAGAATGGTGACAACTGACAAGAGACCTGTATTGGAGCTACATGAATTGTTTAATCAACAGCCTCAAGTTAAGACACAAATGGAAACAGACTCACTTTGTTAAAAGTAAAACCTGTGAACTACAAACAATACATGCACTTTTAATTAAGTGCAAGTTTTATTAAGACTGTCATGCCTAGAGTCAAACTGTTCCACAAAGGCACCCATGATAATCGACTCTGCACAAACATATTCAACTAACAGCATTGATAAACTGCTCTCTGAAACGAATATCAGACATATTTGCTTTGCAGATATGTCTAATATCAGAAAAGACTTGTGTTTTGACGTTAAAGATTGTATGCCAATCATAATAGTAGGCTAAGCGAATGGTCAGAGAATTGTCAATTTAGTTCGGAATGATATGTAGACAAGTTGCCTAAATGCAGTCTGTGGGTTCACTTCAGAACGATGCCCAGAGTTGTATCTGCAGCAGAGCCCGAAAAGCGCATGGGCATTTTTATGAACACACTGTTTGAGTAGTACAGTTTTAAGTTTGTTGAGGAAGGATATAGATAGAGTCTCAGTGTGTCGGCGTAGGTCTAAAGGAAGGGCGTTCCAAACTGGGCCTACCACTGAAAAGGCTCGATTCTTCATAGTTGTAGTACGAGCGAACGAAACCAAAGAACTCCCTTTTCCGTAAAGCATTGGGGACGACGTCCTTGGATACCCGAAGTCAGACAGCATTGCTCTCGAAGATAAATTAGGCTAGGCCTTAGCTGGTGATGTCGCCATACCAGGGCAGCTACCCTGTACTCAATATACTTGCAGATAGGGAGTCAGTGATGGATAACAAGAAGTAGCTTATATGACAAGAAAATAATTAAGACTCTAAGGAAGTAAATAGGTCATGTCTGTGAAAACACCACGAATAAAATGACATCGGATTTCATCATGCATCATGCTTAAGCAAGTAAGTCATACCTTTGAAAATATCAAAATTAAATAATACCATATTTCTTAATATTTTGGAATAAAATTTGGGGGGCCACTGGGGGGGCCACAACCTCAGTTGGGGGCAAGTGCCCCCCTGGCCCCCCTGTAGAGCCGCCACTGGCTGTACAGAGAGAAAGACCGACATTATGCAGGATCGAAATGCATGGGGTTAATGTATCTTCAGTGGGAAATAGTAGGCCTACGCAGCAGTGGATGGAACTTCCTCCTACAAATCTCAACTTTTGGTTTGTCTTACTTTTCTTATAAAACTGTGTTCCTTTGCCTTTTGTTTTTCCCTAAAACGATTTTAATACTTTATACAAAAGAGATCCAGTCATCTTTCACTTTATCAGCTACAATATATATATATATATATATATTATATATATATAATATATATATAACAATATATATATATTAGTACTAACTACATAAAGTAAATGTTATTTACCTGGCTCTCACAGATAACTTGAGCGAGTTTTCTTCTAAGTACGGTATAATCTCTGTATAGTTTAATTCTGAAACAATTGATCGAAAATTGACTACATACAAATACATCATGCATGTTTGTATTTGTATATGCATGTAGGCCTATGGTGCATGTATGCATTTATGTAGGCTTAAGTATGCAGACCTACACTGTGCAGGATCGAAAGAGCGCGGTCGACTGTATAGCGGTTTGCGTGCTGTTACTGCTGTAGTGTCAATCGAGAGGTTGGAGGTTGAAATTCCTCTTAGGGCAGAAATGTGAATCGAGATTTCTGCTCCATTTGCACTCCCTAGCCAATTAAGTAGCAATGAGTATACTGAAAGTACACTGGCACGGCGAAGGAGAGGACTGGCCACACGCCCTCAAATGCAAAGGCTAAGAAAATGAAGTCGTTAACACTTCATACCCATGGCTGCCTCAGGGCTAACTTAAGAGACTACTCCTCTTCTTTCAAGTAGGCCTAGAGCCCTAGACCATGCATTAAATCTGCACAGCTGAATTAGCGTGCTTTGTGTTGTCGTGACGTACTGCTTCTTCTTATTGCTCAATTTCTTTAGGCGAATAGTCTATCCAAATTTCTGTAAAACTTTTAATTCTTTATTAATTTAATATTTGGGTGGTAGAAGATCTATTATTACCATAGAAATAAACTAAAGTTAAACTTCAGCTCTACATAGCAATGCCGTCATTTTTACTCACGCGTCCTGCCCATTCGTTTCTTCGAATATTTCGATAACAAAAGCTTTTAAAACCTTGTAATATTGATCACATTGTCGGCCTTCTTATTTCTGAACATCAGGCGTCTAATATCTGCAAAAATACGCCGAAAATAAAGTTAAAATCGAAGAAATCTTCAAATAAACGCACGGCCATTACCGCACGGCTATTTCGAAACCTGGAACGTTACCATGACAACGGATATTACGTCATCAGAAGCCTTTGTTTCACAAGATGACGCCATCAAACATTATTTAATGTTGTTGATCACGTGCTTCTCGTGTCCAATCATTTTCTGGTATTAGTAAATAAGTGAGTGAGTAAGTAAGTAAGTATATTGTTTATTAAACCGGTTGCAGTCGTGCGAAGAGCCGCATTTAGATGTAAGAGAAATACAAAATCAATAGAGTACAGCATTCTTCTTATAAAAGTGTACTCATATTTATTGTCAATAAGTCTAGAATCAAGGCCCTGCCATGAGCTCGTGGGCGTAGGACATCATCATATATTCGTTTAATGTGTTAACAACAGACATAACGCTGTTAGGTAGGTACACAGAAAATAAAATACATCTAGATATAATAGTATGAATTAATAATAGCTTAGTAAGAGTTCAGGAATAACATACGAGATATAAAATTTCGTGAGTCCTTGTCAGGAAGGTTAAAGTTATGTGGTCTGACCCTAAGAAAATAGGGCGTAAAATGTTGGTTAGGAAATAGGCATCTGAGTGAATGATTCTCATTTAAGACTACATATTATGTAGTTCCATTTCACCGGGTGATTTGCTTTGCCGTTCTTTAAACCACGACATTAAGGGGTCTTCCATAAATGACGTCACGCATCTAAGGGGAGGGGGTCGGAAATTTGTGACGATGTGTGACATTGGGGTTGAGAAATGTGACGTCACATCAGGTCTATGTAATTAAATTTAGCAATTAAGGGGCCGTCCATAAATGACGTCACCTACCTAAGGGGAGGGGGTCGGAAATTTGTGACGATGTGTGACATTGGGGTGGGTCTGAGTAGTGTGACGAGGTCTATGTTATTAAATTTAACAATTAACAACAATTTAATTTTAATAACAACAGCACTAATTTTTAGGATTAAATTTTCATTATTTTTTAATTATTTTAATATATACGGGCACCATTATTAATAATTTTCTAATTATTTCAATATGTGGTCACCGTTAAAATTTAAAATATTCATGCTTTTCGCTATTTGTTCCATGAAAGAGCATTTTGCTTCGCCATGGAAATTGGTTTTAGGGGGGGTAGAGCTTTGTGACGTCATTTTCAGAGGGGGTCTTACTTTTGTGACGAAGTGTGACGAGGGGGGTAGGGGGGGTTAAAAATCGGCCAAAATAGCGTGACGTCATTTATGGACGGCCCCTAACAACAATTTAATTTTAACAATAACAGCACTAATTTTGAGTATTACATTTTCATTATATTTTTTAAAATTAATTTAATGTATACGGGCACCATTATCTTGGACAATTTTTTTACGTAATAATAGTCCCACTGTTCCAGCCATAATTAATAATTTTCTAATTATTTAAATAATTTCGCCATGCAGTAGCGGCGCCAGGATCTCAGGTTGGGGGGCTAAAACCCCAATTCCTTCCCTTTCTCCCCTCCTCTCTGGCATTGGCAGTGATTTCCCACTTTTGTTTGGGGGCTGAGCCGCCGATGATGGGGGGGCTTCAGCCCACCCTAGCCCACATGCTGGCGCCGCCACTGTCGCCATGGGAGAATGGAGAAGCATAAATTCTGTAAATTTTTAGATAAATTGTTTATATTAAACATTTTAATTCCAATGATTCTACCAGAGCTTTTCATTCTGTGGAATCAATATGTTATTGTGGTAGTTCTACTCTTTCCATTTTGCTTGATTGTTCTGCTACAAAATATTCTGAACATCTATAGTGATTGGTTAGACGATGAATATTCAAGTTAATTTTATGCTAATATCAGCTTTCCAACGACTCCTTTTTAATACCTGACTTTCTACTTTAATACAACATCAGAGTGCAGTGCCACATTAAATACTTATTACAATGACAATAAATGTGATTTGAAACATGTCTTATTATCAAATGGAAATTTGGTTGTAGGGGTCAGAGCTTTGTGACGTCATTTTCAGGGAAGCGTTACTTTTTGTGGCAAAGTGTGACGAGGGAGGAAGCGGGGGGTGGTTAAAAATCGGCCAAAATTGCGTGACGTCATTTATGGACGGCCCCTAATGAAATTCGGTAACTATGTACTCAAAGATTAGGCCTAATTGAAGGTATACCTTGCTTTACATTTCCGTACCTTTTCTTAAAGCCTCGTGACTGAATCGTATAAACTGTATAATTGTATAAACTGTGTTTATTTAGGTCTCTGCTAACGAGTGAAATATGGATTCGAACCTCAATTTGCGCAGAAGAGCACCAGCAGGCCAACTTACTCAGCTGCCGCCTCGAATCTGCTATGCTCACTGCTAGCTTGAACCTCTGAGGGTGGACTGCTGGACGCTTATAAATCAGCCTACTCTACTGCATTGTAATTGGTGTTTAGTTCCAAGAAATGCAGATGAAATTCAAAGGCCAGTGCGATTATAAGCCTCAGTGTTTTTGTAAAGACCATGCATCTCCTCCACCTCTTCTGTTATGGCTTTGTTTTTTCATTCAGATTGTTGCTGTTTGTCTGGCTCAGTGCTTTATAGTGATTGCTGATCCGTAACCAATTGAAGTGCCTGGGTCTCTTCTCTAACGTCACAGGAATTAAAACACCGCTTCTGACATCGTATAATCCGGTTCAAGCTGACTTCTATAGTTTATGCACATTATACAGCTATTAGGCCGATAGTCGTTTAGCCCACATAGGCCTACAATCAAATAAAATACGTCTCATAGTCTACACATTGGCCCGCAAACACTCCTTTATCTTTCCTTACGTCGTGATTAAAAAATATTAGTTCATTGAATGGTTTGACTCATGTTGTTTCCTGAACCAGAAAGAAGTTCTCAGTATTTCACGGTCATTGACCCTAGCCGCTGGAATTTGCCATCTGCTCTGGCTGCTCTGTAAGTTCTGTTATTTCGCTCGTCGGGTCTGAGGTCTCGTCTATTTCGTAATAATCGTAATCGTAAACTCCAAACTTCTAAAGCGCCACTCGAAAGCCAAGTGCAGGGCACCAGCTTATTCACGAGCGCTGCGTCGAGTTATAGGGGTTGTCCAAAAGAGTAGTCCGAAGGAGGTCCGAGTCTAGTTGCCATACGATTAGCGTTTTCAGATTGCGTTTTCCTCGAAGCCTGTCTTCCGGGTTCAGAAACCTTACGGCTTTCGACTAGTTCTGTTCAGTGGATTATGGTTTGAAATTCTGTTCAGTGGATTATGGTATTTGAAATTCAGTTTTGCTTAGAAGTGATCACGCCGAAGCGCATTTGGGGATTGACCGGCTTTGAGGTGGATTTTGAAATACGATGACGGCGCTATTTTAAGATTCGATTAGAGAGACGATTAGAGAGACTCTTACATTCGCCTGATTAAACTCAACTTTGCACAGTGGTACCCACGCGTTGTTGCTGTTGGTACCTACTAGTGATGCAGAGGCAGAGGCTTCTTTCCATCTTCTCTTCTGGTGGCGGACTCAGCTGAACGAGGTCGTGTCAACAGTTCTGTCCTTGGCCTTCCTGCGTACTGTATGAAGGCCGAGTTTCAGGGTTGTCAGAAGAACAGTTCTAGTTTCTGGAAAACGTGAGAACGGCATTCCTTTGAAATGGTTGAGTAATTCTCAATGCAATAATTATGAGGACTGATTTAGGCCTAATTGGCCAGACTTATTATGAGTCATTAGATTCGATTAGGTTAACTACATACGCATACATGTGCTACGTTTAAGTTAGGCTACAGTCCATTTATCTCAGCATGGAGCTTAAAGTCTTCAGGGAGAAATGCGCCAATAACGATTGGTTTTCACACGCGAGTATGCATGCCAAAAAATTATATATATATATTACATACACACGCACACACGGCGTGTAGGTTTGTATGTCGGTGTGTGTGTGTGTGTGTGTGTCGGTGTGTGTCGGTGTGTGTGTGTGCGGGTGGGTGGGTGGGTGGGTGTAGGTAGGTGTGTGTGTCTATTCTCTAGATACGAGTCAGTACTTCGATATAATTCAACGACTATGTTTGTCAAATATACTTCGGGCATTAAAAAGCCGGGTTTGACTTACGTGCTTGAGCTGTTCACCGCTCTAGACTGACTGACGGACGGACGAGATTTGAGCCTGCAGCCTATATTTATTGGCCTGAGGAGGATCAGAAGACTCAGTCAATGCGTTTGCTGAGCCATTGAGAAGCATTCAGTGCCGAACTTGATGCAGTGGTCGCCGTCATCGCTGGTAGGCCTACTATTGTTGTATTTTGAAAACGTGTCTAAAACTTGGCTGGTGTTCGCTATGGACACTGAATAACTGCCGAACATTACAACATAATTATAGGCCAGGCTGGCTTTTGTGCCTAACATCGTCTGAGACTAACTCACAGCTGCTGCTCTCACGGTAAAGTCAATTTGTATCAGTCAAATTATTATATTCACTCTAGAGAAAATAGCGTCGGTTCTGAGGTTCGTGGGAACTTCGTGAGGTCATGTTACATGGCTTTCACACGTTGTAACAGCGAAGTCTGTGTCTGCCGTTGCAAGGTCTTCAGACTGAATCATCACAGGCATCATAAGCCATAGCAGAGGTCATTCTTCTTCCTATGACCTTCCCTCTCGTTGTCCAGTTTCTTGGATCAGCATTTTAACAGAGTAGCCCACCTTTCATCTGTTTCTGCTTCACATAGCGACTTCTAGGACCATCTCAAAGTCTACTAGGTATCCAAATTCTATTCCGTTGAAAATGTAGAACTTTAACTGACTTTCATATAAGAATAGGCCTATAAGTTTAAACATTACACTTATTTAATGCCTGACGTACATCACACTCTAGGCTCAATCTTGGTCTCTCTGTCCTATAAACTTGCACTAATCTCACCTATGCGCTGACCTATAAACTCCATCACGTGATTATCTTGCCGGTGGCTATACATATTGCATAGACAAATTCAATAGACCGCTGAATTTCGTGCTAACTTAACTCGGTTCGTATACACATTGCCTTACTATGGTGATTTTCGTATGCTCACATTTCTGACTGTCTATGTCTCTCATCTCTCTGTATAAGATATGCTTCGACTGTAGGCCTACTGACTTTCAGAATTCTTCCCGAATTACTTCTATAAAGACTTTCACGAGTCACGAGTTTATTTCTGCGCAACACATCTTTCTACGGGCTTTTGAGTTCTGGGAATCCAACGATTTTGGAATTGACATGACGACCACAAAACATGTTTAGCACAGAGTTTGAACTGTCAGATTTGAACGGGGGATGGGGGCGGGGAGTGAAACATTCGTACATCTCCGGATGTCCAGACCAGACTCTCTTACGAACCTGGAACCGGTGCTAAATTGTATGGGTGTAGTGGGTTTGGGTGTAGGCCTATGTACTTGATCCTTGTCTGTGCATTTAATTTCAACTATGACTAGGTATAATTCAGCTGTCCTTGGCAAACTTTGTCCAGGGCAATGTTTGAACAAGTGAACAATGAAGAATAAAGAACTTATTGGAAAACTCTTGAGTTTTCTTTTCAGAAAATTAATAGCTCTAGCAAAAATGACTTTACCAACACGGAAGTGGTATGAATGAAAACAGAGAAAAACAAATTAATAGTTTTAATTAATGAAGCATTTAATTTCGAACTATGACTAGGTAATTCAGCTGTCCTTGGCAAACTTTGTCCAGGGCACTATGTTTGCCCAATTTTAACCAACTAATAACAAATTTCTCGGCATTCCATAGCGCGAGAGGTGGACCATTTATACCAATCATTAATGAATCATTTAATAAATGATTCATTAATGATTAAATGATCTATATTTGGTAACGATCAACTTGTTTCTTCCACTGATGTGACAGAGATTCATTTTATTCATTTGAGATGCTCACAATCAGTTGAAGAATCAGGCAATACCTTTAACAGTGATATCAAACTATATAGGCCTATCTTGTTGCCTAACATTGTACCATCACTGTTATTTGAACATAGCATATTATAATTTGGTAATTTTTGCTAACACTATCAATTTGCTGTTAGCGAAACACAAAAAAACATATATTGTAAAGATACTGCTCATGTTTCGCTAACAGCAAATAATTTGCATAAATTTGCAATTGTTTTTCGCCAAAAAATGCTCAATTCAAAGGAATTCCACGCCATGATGATCAATTCAAACAACTAGCAGCCTACGACATATCAGAAGATGGAAACGCTGTTCTAAATTGTCACATAAGGAGTGCAAAAACTGGCCTCTTACACAGTTAAAATGTTGATGTCGCCATTTCCCCTCAATTTTCACACCTTTATAGTGTCCATCTTTCCCGAAATTGCCCAAAATTTACCTAATATTAGCACACCGTTCTCTTGCCCATCCTTCTCTTTCCTATTGTCATTGAAAGCCAGTTCCTCAACCTTTGCATCATCAACACTGGACGTTGTATATAGGCCTACTATTACAATCTTAAACATAATTTGTTTTGGTCAGTTTTAACTTCGTCAGTATGATATTCAACAGAAAGTTTTTCAATCCTTGCAATTTCTTTACTGAGTATTTTGTGTGTCTTTTATATATCTTTAATATGTCTTTGATGTGTCTTTTATGTGACTAGCAGCATTTAAAATATTGGCCTCATGACTTTGTAAATACAATGACAACTGCTTGAGACACCGCAATGCATCTTTCAGCATGCATGACTGCCTGTCTCGCTCACAAATAACCATGAGTGCATTCAGGTTGCAGGTCCTTTAAACTTGATCTATTCTTTACACGTGCGTTCATTCGCTGAAAGCTGTACTGGGGAGTTTAACTTAACTCCCCAAGGTAATTTTTAGAATTAACTGGAAGGGTTGAAAAATGAATTTGTGGTTTGGACACTCCCAGGCCCCTCTCAACAATTCAATCACTGGTTTAGCGCCTGCGGAATAGAGTTCACGGCTGCTTCATTGTACAGTGGTGCAACTTGGCCTCTCCTCAGTCCCCTCAAGTTACTCATTTGAAGCAACCTGGGGAAAGCTCAGGCACTCAGCTGGCCACTTTTCCCAGATTCTAATACGAGGATCCCACAATTGAGACCTTGCGGTTCATAGTTACATAACTGTCTGTAGACCTGTGATATATCAATGTAGGCTATGTAGTATATAGGTGAATCTTCATCCTATCTTATATGTTTTGCATTGTCCTCTGTAGCTGGCTCCAGATCTCTTTGCTCTACAGCTCTATGCGATCTGATTGTTCTCCAGTCCTATGTTCTTCAAGTCTTGTCTGGAACAAGCTGTCACGCAACATGCGACGCGAGCTACTTGTCTTTTCTCTGTGTCTGAAATAGAGGCAGAGAAAAGACAAGAGATTAATATCCAGCAGTTGACCGTGAATGATGACCTTCATGTGTTGTCAGATTGGGAGCACCTCTGAGGACATTTTCTTCAACAGGTGCTATATAAATGTGCACTTGTGATTACGATGTATGCATGAACGTATGATACACACGTGTGCGCATATATATACATATAACGTGTGTAATACTGTGTATCATATATATATATGTATATATATATACATTGCATGAACGTATGATACACATGTGTGCGCGTATATAATCTATATACAATATATGCGCACACGTGTGTGGGGCGCGGTGGTGTAGAGGTATATTCGGTGCCTTGCAGCCGGAGGGTTGCGGGTTCGAATCCACCTCCAGGGGTATATTTGGTGCCTTGCAGCCGGAGGGTTGTGGGTTCGAATCCACCTCCAGGGGGGTATATTTGGTGCCTTGCAGCCGGAGGGTTGCGGGTTCGAATCCACCTCAAGCCACCGCGTAGGGACCCTGGGCAAGTCCTTCGCTCGCAATTGCTCATGCGCTTCGGCGTGAAACTCCCGATTCAGTGTCCGCGCTGTAGTCGGGGGCGCCTCTGAGTAGAAATCTTGAAGGGGCGCTATATAAATATCTGAAATGAATTGTGTATCATATATATATATATATATATATATATATATATATTCAATGTATGTCAACCAACATGCGTGCATGCTTGTATAGTGTATACATGTACTGTAGGGCAGCTTTTGCGACACATTGTCTTGCAGCGTTCTAGATTCTAGATTTCTAAAGCACTCGTTGACCTCTGTCATCTGCAGAATCCGAGAATGATGCCGACGAAGAAGATGCTTCTGATGATACTAACGCAGTTGACAATCATCTTGTTAACGGAGGCAGCAGAAATCAAACGCTCGACCGGTAGGATGTATTTCATTTGTAATTTCTAATTGCACGGCTGTTCGAGAAATTTCAGGACACTGCGTCGTCTTCTACTGTTCTGCACTGCTTTCAGCTGGTCCGATTTTTACCCTAGCGCTTTCATTAAATCTGTCCACGTGAATTCACCTCAACATTGGCCTACTTTTTAGACACGACCCGTCCTCATGTCTCTCCGACCACTGGATCCGTAGAAATAATTATGACTTCGAAATGCTGTGGTTTTACGTCAAAGCGTATACTGATACTGATTACATGATCATGGCGCTATAGAAGTCCTAGATTAGAAGACAATCTATAGACACTTAATGTATGCCCATGTATCTAGACAGGCAGAACTATGTATGCACTTAATATATGCAGGAATATATGGCGTAGAGGTCAACATAGTTTATCTGACGTGTCAGTTATTGCAAACGAACTCATCGTTGAGAGGTTCTCGAAAGTTGTTAAAATCGATGTCAAGCAGTTGTTTGTTTATCAACGAATAAGTGTGTCATGTTGAGGTCAAGACTATATACGACGGCTAAGCACATATGGCATGTCATGAAATGAATGTAGGCCAGGCCTACTTCTTGGTAGGCCCATTTTACAACAGAAGCTGAATCATCGTAACCATAACATGTTGCAACTGTGTGAGTGCACAGCGCCTATTTTGCATGCACTGCGCCTGTTTGTCATCAAGCAAGTATACATCCGTCTTGAGATCTACGATGAAGACGTCATAAGGAGGAGTGTAAAGCGAATAATAATAAGTGGGGTTTAGAGAATCAGTCGTAGGCTGTTACGAGGAATTCTTCAACGTGATCTAACTCTCCGAAGAACTGCAGCGAATTCTCTTCTCTGTCTAAGAAGAGTGTTTTTCTCTATCTCAATCTCTGTCTTTGTCTGTCTCTGTTACCTTCCTTTATCCTACTCTGTTTTCTTTCCATACGTGTAATGCATTTGGTGTCTGTCTCTGTGTACACCTAATTGTTTGCGTGTGTCGCTATCTACACGATGTATGCTTGCCTTTCCCTCTGTGTTAGATCTCTGTGTCTCTGATGGAAATCATTTTATTTCTCGTCAACTTCATCATCTCATCATCGTCGTCGTCATCATCATCGTCGTCATCGTCATCATCAGCATTATCATCACCAATCATTGTCATCGTCATCATAATCCTTTCATTCATTCATTCCGATAATTTATATAGCGCCCCTTCAGGAACCCACTCAGAGGCGCTCCCAGCCCAGGCACGGCTAAACAGAGAAGACTTGAGCAGGCGGCAGAAAGCATGCATATTGCTGCAAGAACGTCTAAGAAGCAAAAATCCCGATTAAAAATTTTTGCCCTGCGTGCGAGATCTGACCTCTAACCCAAGAGGACAGAGTCCTGTGCGCTAGCTCCATCTGATCTACAAATCTGAATCCGAGGAATTGAAGTAAATCTCCCGCACTTCCATACCTTCCGCTACACTCAGCAGCTTCAGTGAATGACTAAGACAGTTAAATGAGTCATAAAACGCATTATTGAGCAGAGTTAATTTAAAAAAACGAGGTTGGTTCAAACTACGGCATGGCTGTAGCATTAGCGAATGCGAGAGAACTCAGACAATCAATAAATCAATTTCGTTTATTTTCAACATAGAGCTGACTGGCCGCAACTTGAAAAAGGTAACAGTGCCGGTAGCAAAAATTGTCTCAGCTCTGACAGTTAGTTATTGAAGGAGAATTAGGTCAGTGGCAATGTAAGTTAGGACAACGAACGAGGTAGTCAATGAGGTAAGCTTATAGACTGGGGATAATGTATTTAGTAGATGTTTTTAAATAATAGGGCATACACGAGATATGAAATAACGATCGGTTATTTCGTTACGACTATAGATGTTTTTAGAATTTGCGTCTGAGGTCATTGGAACGTCCTTAGTAGGCTACATCAAAATATTTCTCTGTATACCTGTCACCTGTCCATCATCTGACTGAGATACAGAGTCACAGCATGTAACATATTTACAGACCTGGTACTTGAGTCATGCATGACCGATGGCAAATCGGTTTTAAAGAAACCACTTGCTGCTTAATCCAATATTTGCTTGGGTGCCTGTTTGTGCATAATGCAGATTCACTTAATGTTTGCATTTCCGATTAGACTTCAACAATTATTTGTAGACCTTCGAACGCTAAGTGGGCCTATAAGCATGAGTAGATCACAAACTCAAGAATACCGACTAACATGCTCATTAATCAGCGTCTGTTAGTTTCTTTAGAAACGTTCGTGTGTTCTCTATAACTACACAGGTTTGTGTGTGTGTACTGAATGCAATTATCTGCCGAGAGCAGCATATTGTAATTATGTATTTTAAACAGAATTTTTAATATTGACCCATATAGCAGGCAGGTGACTCGATATTTTGCAAAAAACCCAGAGAAAAGTCAATAGATGATATTGTGTTTGTTATAGTAGGCTACAGATAGACTTTTCTGTTGCAGCATGGCTGCCTGCCTATTTCAGTGCTTTTGCGATATACTTTAAGCATGCATACATGCGTACATACATGCATACATATATACATGCATACATATATACATGCATACATACATACATACATACATACAAACATGTACATGTACATTCATACATACAAACATACATACATAGAAATACAATGCATATATGCAAACATACATACATAGAAATACAATGCATATATACAAACATACATACATGCATGCATTTACACATACAGGCTTTCGTTCATACATGCACACATACGTACGTACATACATACATACATACGTCGTACATACATAGAAACATAAAGTGTACATAATGCATTGAATGATGAATAGATAGCCTAAGTACATACCCACATACATGCATGCCTATATGCAATGCACATACAACAAATAAGCAAACAGACAAACATACATACATGCATAACATACATGCCTTTCACCTCTTGCCGCAACAAGTGGCTGTCGAGCCATACCACCTGCGCTTCAACCCTTTACCCTCTAGGACGGACCGGTCCTCAGGCAGGGTCTTTAGGTCCTTTTAATCATAGTCCTTTGGAGCTGTAACTCCAACCACACAGCTTCAAAGGACGATGACTGCTTTTCATCCAGTTGATCCTCGATCGTCGGAGGCCTACATCACAGAGGAAGGAAGCTTCTACCACGCAGAAGACCATCCTGCAGCTGTTGGACCAGAGGAACACACGGAAGAGCAGAAGGACGCAGGAGGATCACACGACCAACAGGATGTCGACAGAGGAAGTGAACACCACGAGGAACCTCACGGTCACCACTGGAATTACCATGGAGACAATGGTAAGAGATGTTACCTCCTGCTTCTTTGTACTTCTTTTCTTCCTTTCCTTCTTCCTTTCCATATTGATTTACTCATTTGGTAGTTCGCCAGTTATAAGCATCAATCCGAGTTAACTAACGATTTATATATGTCCTCATCCCACGTTGTATTCCCGTAAAGTCGTAAACTGTCGAGAATAGAAGTCACTGCGTTTTTAGCATACGGTAATATAGCATCTCGATCTCGCAGCCTCAATTCCAACCAATGTAGCTCCAATGGTTGTTCCGTCGATGTAGTTCTGCATACACCGCTAAATGCAACGCACAGTCTCTTGATAACCGGTTACGGCTGGGTGCCAGCAACCATTCACTATGACCAATAGGGGCCTACTCCGTTCCATTACTCCGTTCCATTGATCGCTACTCTGGATGTCGACCGGATCGATCTAGGATTTATAACATAGGTTTCACTTAGCCATTTTACAATCGATTGATGTCAGCGCATTATTATAGTGGCACAATAGAAGTGATCAGATTAGTTTAGAATCGAATATCAATTGGTTGCAATGTTCGCAGAATAACTCCACTTCCGCTTTTGGATCACCAAAAAGATCCTTCCTTTTTCCAGACTTTGAGCAGACTTCTCTGTCCAACTTGCTTATTTTCTTTCTCAAAGATGGACTGTTGTAGGCTATCTTGCATTTCCTTTGTCAATTCTGACACGCTTTTCTTTAAAATTTCCTTATTGTACATTGTACTCTCCGGCATTTTGGCTGCATGCCACAGATAGGTCTAATCGATAAATGGAATTATGTTGATCGACGCAATGCATTATACTGACTTATGAATCATTCTACAATACAATGGAATTGGTATAGGGGTATGCAGCTGGACGGGTGTTCGAATCCACCTCAAACGCAATGCATTTACTGAAACGATTATGAAGCGCCTCATTCTGGAAGGGCGCTATAACAAGTGCTGTATAAGAAGTCCGTTGAAATTTACTGCGAATGAGTAAAGGCTACGTCTGTCGAATGTTGATGTAAAAGATTAGCGCAAGTTGCTGCGAAGTTTACCGAAAACGAGTAGCCTGCATAGTAAACCAAACAAATATTTTGCTTTTATATAAATATTAATATTTAGATTTTCCTATGCATGCGCCTACATTGGTGTGGTTATGGTTGTGTGATAATAGGTCCAAAGAATTGGTCGTCTATGCATAAGGACTGTGCCGGAAGATATCAGTCGCCGATCAACATCGCAATAGAGTCAACGAAACTCAACGAACTTCTGACTGAAATCTCTCTTCTTGTTCACAACGTATCAGGCGACAGAATCACGATCATCAACAACGGACATACAGGTCAGTCAGTCAGACCATTCTATCGGCCAACGTTCGTTCGATCCGTTCGGCCAATCCCAGCCGGGTCTTCCTTCGATTAGTAGTGAGTCCACTATAAGTCACTAGGTCACTCAGTTAGGCGTCCGTGTGGGTCACTCGTTGAGTTATACATAGGTTGCGTAAATTAGTGCAGTTTAACATGGAAATCAGTGCGTTACGCGGCTAGACGAACATCTGAAACTCTGCCGGATGCTAGTGGTACATTTAGGTAGGCCTACCACAGGACGTAGAATATGAGCCGAAAATGAGTTCATCACGGTGATAGTTAATTCATCAGAGCTCAACTGTAGTCCACTGTACATAAAATGCATTTCAAGTTAACGCCTCAACCGATATTACACTTTAACAACTTTCTCAAGCCATATCTGAAAAGTCCAACTTGATATTAACCAGCAAATAAACACATCGTAAATAATGTATCTCCACCATACAGCAGGTCTGTTTGCTCATAATAACGAATAGTTCTTAATGAGTTGAAAAGCGCGCAAGTATTTAATAACGGACGATACTATTACACATACAGATGCATACGCACGCAGACTTCCAAACCGTTACTTCCACCAGTGACCGATATATATGGTTAAGGACATAAGGCGTTTCAAGTTAACGCCTCAACCTATGTAACACTATAACAACTAGTTAACCGCAGAAGAATTATGACTAATAAAACAATCAAACGCCTCCAAATATGACAGCGCACCAGAGGAGAGAGCTTTGAATGGTCAGACCGATTTCTCTTACATGTAATCGTCATAACAAGACTAGTCTAAACTGGACTCAGACTCAACACTCTCTATGACGTCTAGTTACAAGGTCGCGTTCTACCACATTCATCCTGCTTTTAAAAACCGGTCAGTACTAGACAGCGACGCATTCCATAATCTTCGGAATCGATTCCGTCGTGCATCGTGCAAGCAAGTCATGCCTACATTTTATATGAGGAATATTATATCGGATACATAAAAATATATTTACATATGATTTATGTAAATTATATAGGGGTCTACACCCGTAAAGTGTATCACAGGCCTGTGTCTCCATGTGTGTGTAGCAGGGTCGTTGGCTAGATGTTTATGAGCTAACCATTTCAGACGGGAATGTTTACCTCTATACAGTATACACTACCGCTGTTTCTAAACGTAAGCGGCTGGTAAATTTATGAGAGCATCAGGTTGTCTTAAATGCGTCACAAAACATTTTGTAGCTCTGTAATTTATCGTATTATAACCGTGAAATATCGTCTGTTAATTTATCAGAAGCATTAGGTATCGACCCTTGATGGGCCGGTGCAAACCAGGCACCGTTAAACCCCAGCGCTCGTGTATAAGCTCGTGCCCTGCGCTTGAGTGGCGCTTTAGAAGTCTGGAGTTTACGATTACCATTCATTGTGGCTCTTGAAGTCGAGCAGCAGCAATTTCAACAGCGATAGCAGCAGCAACAGTAGATGTTTCTGAAGGGGCGCTATATAAATCATCCTAATAAATAAAATTAGGAACAATGGAGTCATTGAAAGTTGAGTCCATGGTTCAAATCTAAGGAATGAAAAATACCGGATGGGTGCAGATTGAAGAGCAAGTGCAGTCCACTGGTTTCTCACTTAAGATTTATTCGATGGGTTTAACTTTTCCTGCTCTTACCTGAGCTCACCGGATCTCAAATTATGTCCGGTGCTTTTGACTTGTTGTCTGATCTTTGCAGTAAATTTTGCCTATGACCACACGACGATGCGTCTGGACGGAGGCGCTTACGACCACACGTATCGCGTGGCTGCGGTTCACTTTCACTGGGGAGACGACGACAGCGAAGGATCGGAACACATGATCCAAGGGGAACATTTTCCACTCGAGGTAAAAGGGCCTATGGGCGTCGTAATTAGGTTATTTCTATTCGGATCATCTATTGAATGTCAAAGACATAGCTGAGCGTAGCTAGTACAGATTTAATTTTCTGTTGATAGGCCTATGGTCAACATATTGTAGAAAAGGAATGAGTAAACGAGCAAGTTCCTATCGTCTTAACAGAAAGGGCGGGGAATTTCAGTGGTTCAGAAAACATGCAATCTCTTTAGGGACTTCTGCAAGTTAACCTGTAATCTTAATAGCTCTTCATTGCTAGCTTCCTTTTAAAGGATATGATAGTAAATGTAAATGAACACGTTTTTAGGGACCGCATGCATGGTCTTGACCTGCTCATTTATCATTGACCTGCTCATTGATCGGGTGAGATCCTTCACCACCGCCTCCCGTTTGAATGTGCGCCACACCATTTTTAAGGTCCCCGAGTACGGACCGTTCTAGCACAAGATTTAAATCTCTGAAATAAGCCAGTATCGGGAGGCGAACCGCGATCTGCACGCACTCTCACACAGATGCGAATGGGACGGAGCCTCTGCTCTAACCAATGTGCATACACGTAGCTATCTGATAAATAGTGCTCTAATTTTCTACATTTGTTCGTTTGCTGTTGTGTACAAATTCTTGTGGGTTTATCTGTTCATCTGCCAACAGATGCACATTGTCTGTTACGATGAAGATGACTACAACAGCGTTGGAGAGGCGATGTCCAGTCGAGATGGCATCGCAGTCCTAGGAGTTCTCTTCACGGTCTGTTTAGTAGTCTCTGTCTCTGTTTTCTCTGTCTCTGTCTCTCTCTTCATCTCTAAATTGTTATCCTATGCAATGATCAACTAAGTCTTGTGACTGAAGCCTATTTTCGAACCTGCCGCGTCAGCAGACAAGTCCAGACTAGAATATGCTGACGTCAGTGCTGACGTCAGTCAAAGCGCGCAAAAGCCCACCACGCACCGACGTATATTACAAACGTGTTCGGGCAAGAATCGCTGCTGAATGATATCAACCTGTTTCAGCGAAGTAGACTAAGTAAGCTCATATCGTCGGCCCCCAATAGCAATAAGTCCCATAACCGTTCCAAAAAAGTCAACTACCAAATCACTTATTGACGTTATGCCATTGAAGATTCCGGCATAATTTTTTAAAGTGCTGATTCATCATTGAAAGCCTCCGTTCATATGACTTCAAATTGCAGTTTATTTTATACATAAATGACCTTCGGTCAGCTACATCTTTAAAACTTCTAAAGGCCTATCGTGTTGCAGAATGTAGACTAAGACCTCCACGTTTGTTCGAGTCGTAGACTATATGTCACGTGTCTAAACTATTTTGGGAAGCTCGACCCTGGTTGACTTACATGTAGCCTATAGCAGTTAACACTACAAATAAACCACTTTACGCCTAGAAGGAAAGGTGAAACATATAATGTGCTCCTTTCAAATCTGCCTCCTTTCTAGAGGAAACTTATCCGTTCGTCCTAGCTGTGAATGTGTCTGGGGTTGACCATAAAAACAGAGTGACAATAATAGAGGTCAAAGACCATAGGTAATTCTATTATCGAAACATGTGACATTAGACGTTGCATGATTGCATCCATCTGAACTCAATATAATTAAGATCGCCATTGAATGTTCTATCTGCAGGTGTCCGAGAACGGCTGACAACATATACCTCGATCCACTCATTTCTCACCTCAAAGACGTAATAGATCCAGGTAAGTGAAGGACATTTTACGCATGCTTTTATTCGCTGAAAATCAGTTTAACATAAAACGATATACAATGTGTGCACAGGTTTCGGCACAGAACAAATGTGTGGGGCAGAGGTATCTTTGGCCTCCACTTCTGGGCGATAAACTTTTTGTGCATAAATTTTTTATGTGCTAAAAGTCTGGAAGGTCTGTTGGAAGAAACTTCAGAGGAAGTTATTAGAGTAAGATAGGAGGTGTGTGAAAGTGATGACTCTATGCAAATCGCGAGGAGCAATATAGGCCATTGGAAATTCTGGGAAACGCGTTCGCCTAAATCACAAAGACCATAATCTTCCGTACCCCTTGGTCCTGGATCCGTTTGTCAGTGGTTCAAACTCTCAAACTGCGCACAGAAAAAATGTGTGGGGCAGAGGTATCTTTGGCCTCCACTTCTGAGCGATAAACTTGAATGTAGTGAAACACATGGTTTATGTAGTGCCTCTTTCAGATAGCCACTCAGAAACGCGCTCAGCTTCCATATATGGTCCTGGATCCGTAGTCAGTCTTTCGTTTTGTGAAGAAGATGCCCCTATAGACCCTAGCTTCAATCAGGACCGAGAACCTTTTGTGAAGAAGATGCTCCTGCAAAGTAAATGCTCGATTTGATGATGCAAAGGCTATATGCTCGACTTGTGTAGTAGTATTGTTACAGACAATGCAAAGCAACCAAGGAACGTAGAGATCTCCGGCCAACCATGACGGTTGGTCGGAGACGGTGCATTTAAAGTACTAAAAAGCCAATCGTTGGCCTGCTTAACTTTTATCTTCAAGCCCACATCACAAGCCTATACTACATGCCCTGACAAATGAAAACATCACTCATTTGAAGCAAGGATAACAGCGTCACATTTCATAGGCAATGAACAATTTTTGGTTTGCTTAAATTCGGATAACACCACAATCGTGAGAATTGTTATGTTTAAGTGGAGATCGTGAAGCAAAGGCATTAGAAGCGATGAAGGGCAAAATGTGATCACAAATTTTAACGCAAGACGGTGTCGTCGGTTGCCCAAAGTTAAATGCCCCTCAAAGACTTTCTTTCAAACATTTTTGACGTCTGGATTCCTACTATTCTGCGAGTAATATCAACGCCATTGATTTGAAACATGATCGATATACGTTGCAATCGGAATCCAACTCAACCTAGTCTAGTCCAATCAGATCAGCTGTTGTCTGATCGGATTCAAAGGCAACGATCGTTAAAGTGCCAACGATGTTATAAGATCGCTGTGGCGTCTTGAAATGGGAACCAGTTATGCATACAGCGCTCGTGAATAGGATGGTGCCCTGCCCTTGGCTTTCGAGTGGCGCTTTTGAAGTTTAGATATGCGATTACGGTTACATTGGATTGCAAGCACTCTACTTAAAGTACCGTAGAGCTTGTTTACTGTCTTTAACAGATAAGCCAGTGTCGTTGGATTATTTCAACCTGGAAAAATTGTTGCCGTTGAACCGGAAGAACTACTTCCGATACAGCGGATCCCTGACGACTCCACCGTGTTCCGAAAGCGTCCTCTGGACGGTCTTTGAAAAGACACAAACGATTTCATCGACACAGGTAAAACATACTTCAAAATAATGAGCCGACGTAGTTTATGAGTTCATGCTGCGTTAGTCACAGGCAGACGCACGGTCGCTTCATGGGTGGCCAAAAATCACTGGCACAAGGCCGCACAACATGTCTGCCTGCACCATCCATCCTAATAAACTGCAATACTTTAATCGTAGGCTATACATGCCTATTGTCGAAATTGTCTAAATTACAACGCAGGTAGGTGATTCTATACGGCAAAACGTTGCCAATAGGCCTACATAAAATAGCCCCTATGGCGTTGGCATAATTTAATATAGTCAAAGTAACTCTACAGGCAGGAAGCGGGTATGAATAGGTCTAATTAAATGCATGGTAGTCACAAATTAATTAGGTCTATATGATTATACAGGTATACGGAGACTGGGATATATTGCTGTATAATATTCAAAATCATATAACCTATTCGCAATAGTCAAGTAGATGCATTTTACTAACCAATCAAGCACACTGATATAGTAACAAATAAACCACACGTCCGGTCAAAAGGTAAACTGGGACAAAATTGAAGATTGTGCTGTATACACTTTAGCAAAATATTACAACGTTTTCCTGTTTTATTGTTAAACTGAGCCGATCTAATGCAAGTTACTGAAATTCTTAGTCTATGACCTAATACCTCTCATGACCTTTTCCACACCCATTTCTTTTCCCTTTACTTCCAGTGGATTTCCAGGCTTTAAGTCATTTGAAACAATTAGGGTAAACAGGAGGAATGCGCGCTTGCCTCCACTTTTTCACTAAAGCATTGTACCACTAGGCCTATGCGTAGAATGTGGCCAACCATTGCCCCGATCTCTTTATGCCGATCCCCTTGCTTGCTGGATATCCATCCCTCTCTGCCCTTTATTGCAACCTAAGACTGGAATCAAGCTAACATTTAGTCATTTTACAGACGCTCAAATTCAATGCGTGCGATATGGACTCCATCGAAAGCGCAGTCCATTGTTTGACTTGATACCTCTCTATTTCTGTTGAATTTGACAATTTAATGCTTAGGATTAGGATCAAGTATTATGCGCTGTTCAATTTTAGCTGGCTGAATTTCGGACGCTGCATGAGAGCGTGCACACCAATGGAACAGACGATGACCATCTACGTCACAACTGGAGACCGGCCCAACCAATCTTCAAACGACTCGTCTATCGCAGTTTTCCCGCTGCCATGGCCGTCTCTCATCTCTCCCCCGACGACGCTCAACACAACCACATCGACGACCACCAGCAGCCATACAACGCAGCCACTTCAGTTGTGTGGAACAATATTTTCATTGGCTGGATAGCCTTCTACCTCATTGCAACGATGCTATGACCCGCATAATTATGGTGTCTGACTTCTTCTTCTTCACGTTCTCTGCCCTCAGGCAGGTTCATATGTCCAACGACGCCATTTTTCTCTGTTCTCTGCTTCTCTTTTCAGTCCGCTGTATCCCTCCTCTGCCAACATCCAGTCCAGTAGCATTGTTCTTGGCCTACCTCTCATCTTTTTCCCCTCCATTCTTCCCTCAATGATGTCTCTTAGTAGGGTGTCGCTCCTTAAGATGTGTCCTATCCATTTCTTCTGCCGCTCCCGTATAGTGCCTATCAGTGATCTTCTTTCTTCCACCAGCTGTAAGATTTCCTCATTCGTTCTTCGCTCCACCCAGCTGATTTTCTCCATTCTGCGCCATATCCACATCTCAAAGGCCTCCAGTCGTTTTATGTCTTCTTGCCTCATTGTCCATGTCTCAGAGCCGTATAGGACAACACTCCACACTAGTGTCTTTACCATTCTCTTCTTCAGCTTCCTGTTTAGACCGCCTCTGAATCCCCTCTTTTGTAGAATGCATCTTTTCCCATAGCTATTCTTCTTTTCACTTCCACATGGCACCTTGCATCCTCTGTAACCACACTTCCCAGATAGCAGAACTTCTTCACCTGTTCTATTTCTTCCCCATTTAATGTGGGTGTCTGACTAACAAATTGAATTCAATCTACGTAACACTTTCGCCAACATCGAGTTAATTCTTCCAGGACGAACAGACCCATTCTCTGCCGGGTATTTCTGTATATCATCTATATACTGTACACGAACAATCTGACAAGCTGCTATGAATGTAGTATTTTAGAGAAATATTGTAAACTTTAAATTATTCTAAAAATACATATATTTTTAGTTTTGACAAGTTCACTATGTATGACCATAGGCTACATCCTGTCGTGATAAACTTATCCATCGTTAGTATAGAAAGTCCGAAAGACATTTAAATTAGATAAATATATAGGAATGCATAACATAGATCTAACAACTTACAAGGGTTTAAAGTGGTTCAGAAACGTGTAGTCTGCGCTAGAACCACTACAATGATCAAGAAACCTGCAATCGTCTGATATTCATTAATCAGTTTATACATACAAAGACCCTAGACTACCTACACGGCACCAATTGACCAATCTAATTATTATGCTTTATCTTCTCAGTAGAGGCAATCTTAGGAAGTGTTTGCACATATCGACAGTGCCGGATTAAGGCATAAGCCATGCATGATGCATGGCTTAGGGCCCGCAAGTTTTTGAGGGGCCCCAAATCCGGAGAAATTAAATAAAATCAAATTGTTGTAGCAAATTACTAATTTGTATAATTTTAAATAATTTAGCGCTTTACCCTGAAACGTTTTTCAGCGCTAGTAAGTCTGTTACTACTTACTGAATACTGACCATAGTCGCAGACACACTCACAATCTGTACAGGAGCCCCTAGCGACCGACGGCAGACGTCAAAGGCTCCAAGCGAAACTTTAATATTTCCCACTCTGCGTCAACCATATTTACACATGAGTGATACGGTGACCAGGCGCAAGCGGGTGAAAATTCTTAAATAACCTAATTTTAGTTTTATAACGGAACATAATAACATTACAGGGTAACAGGACAATAACCCCCGGACAATCACCCCCGGACAATAACCCCGGACAATTACCCCCCTGGACAATAACCCCCGGACAATAACCCCCTATACTTACTTACCAAACATCAAAAACTAATTATTAGACAATTAGTAGACATTATAAACCAATTATTAGACAATTAGTAGACAATTAGTAGACATGAAAGAAGACTCCGAATTTGCACTGAAATTAAGAATGATTCCGGCTCTCGCATTTGTGCCTACGGACGACGTTGCTGGTGCCTTTGAGGAATTGTCTGAAATACTGCCTCCAGAAAGTAGACCGGTTGCTGATTATTTCGAAGACGCATACATAGGAAGACCACAACGAAGAGGACGACGACGACAACCTAGGCCTACTTATGCCATTGGGATGTGGAATATGTACCAAAGATCCCAGGGGCGGACTGGGCTGAGAATTAGTACCGGGAAACAGTTCCTCAGGGCCCGATCACGCGTGGGTGATTGGGGCGGTGCCTAAGTCGGTTGTCTCAGACTAACAGTGACACGTACGTTACTAATGTTACGAAAACAAGTAATAGTATTCAACAGTGTGTCGACCTTTGAACTGCACTGAATAGTAATCGTAATCGTAAACTCGATATTTCTAGAGCGCCCACAAAAGCGAAGTCGCGGGAACCAGCTTATTCACAGGCGCTAGTGTTCAACGATTCGTTGGTCAGTAGCGAGTCGGTTCAGGAAATCATGAAATGAGTCTATAGTATAGCAGCATCCTAGCAAAGACTTGTGGTAAAATTCCTGGCTCGGGCCTGGCCGTTTACACTCTGTTGCAGGGTTTGAATTGTTAAATTTGAACTGAGGGGTTGAAAAATTGGCGATGTTCGGATGTCCAGACCAGAATTTCTTTAAAAACTGGAACCAGCGTCCGTAAATTGTAGTTGGTGTGATTGTCCGTACTTGATCCTTAGCTGTGTCAAAAATGGAACAATGAAGAATACAGTAGCCTACTTTTATTGGAAAACTTTCGAGTTTTATATTAAGAAGATTAATAGCTAATAGCAAAAATGACTTAACCACTGAAGTGACCATGGTATGAATGAAAACAAAGGGGAAAACTAATTGATATTTTCATTAATTAATCAAATAATTTCGAACTATGACTGGATCATTCAGCTGTCCTTGGGAAGCATGTAGCTTTATGCAGGGCACTATGTTTGCCCGACTTCAACCAACTAATAACATAGGCCTACTTCTCAGCATTCCATAGGGCGAGTTTACAGTTATTTTTCACCAATCATTAGTAAAGCATTTACAGATGTAACGATCAACCCGTTTCTTTTAGAGGTGTTATAGAGATATGCATTTGACTGAAAACTCTCTCACAATCAGCTGAAGAAAAAGGCATTTTACCCTTAACAGTGATATCAAACTATAACTGGTTGTCTAACATTGCACCATCTGTGTTATTTGACTATAGCATAGGCCAATTCTGAATTTGCTAATTGTTATAATTCTAACAATTTGCTGTTATTTATTTCAAGAACGTGAATTGATTTTGCAAATACCAAATAGTCTTCTTTGCATAGCAGTTTAATCCAGTACGCAGATCTCCAATCCGAAAGCCAATTTTTTAAACACGTAGGCCTATGCTTATCCAAAACGCTGTGATTTCGGTTTAGAACTTTACATGTCGACTGCTAGAAATTTGAGATAGGCCTACTACAAACTCTTGGGATGAGCTGCCTGATAGGCCGAATGTGTGCCAATGTGACGACGGATAGGCCTACGTTTAAGCCTGTGTGGTTTCATATCGAGGATGACTCATTGACTATAGCCTACATGCGTTTTATAAGTTCATGATTATTGCACTTTGGAACTTTTAGTTGCTCCCTCGGAGAGTGAGAGACTGAGAGTCAATTCAAGGTCATGTCAATCTTTAGGGCCTGTTGATGCTGTATGTCTACCCCTCGAGCCGGCCCCTCCTGACTTAGCCTACATAGACCTACGTTAACATAGACAGAACAGCAATACGTGGGGAAGCACATTATTGGGGTTAGGAAAGAACTAAACCTAGGCCAAGCCAGGCCCGTTCTGGCAGCACGCCATGATGGGTAGGTCTGGTCTGCGGGGCACCGATATGCAACCAGAAGGGGCGTGGGGGGAGGGTTCGCCCCATGCATATGGCCTCATCCAGCCGATATTGTACAGATTACAATAAAGAATGTATGCTTTACAATGCAGATTGATATTCAGTTTCCTTCATTCGAGTTGAAAGCTCCACTGTGTGTCTTTCATTTCCAGGAATATGATATTTTCTTCCCTTAAATGTTCAACACTTTCCCCAAACTTAGCCAAAGCACAATTATTGTATAATACAATACATTGGCATATTCGCAATCCAAATCCTCGAGTAGAGATCTGAATTGTTTGTTATTCAACCCCTACCTCTGATGAAATTGACAGCACTTAAAATGTGTCAGCCACGTACTTCAGGTGTAATGCAACGCTACACAAGCTTGTATTTAGTAATCAATTACCATTGATTACCCTGTATGGCTGCAATTTGCGGCGGGCCGGATAAAAAGTGTTGGCGGGCCGGATGTGGCCCGCGGGCCGTAGTTTGCCCACCCTTGCTTTACATGCTAACCAGAGCCATGTAGATTATATGTGGCGTCATTATGTTACCCGTCTTTAGGCAAAATACATGCAAGTAAGTAAGTGCAATTTAACGTGCTGATCATAAGTATGATCAGCCGATTTTAATTGAGCAGGGGCCGGGGGCCCACCCGGAAATTTCCCGGTTTCCCGGCGGGCCAGTCCGCCCCTGAAAGATCCGAAGACGAGATACCAAAAACAAACAATTCCGTTGAAAGCTGGCACAGAAGTTTTCAGTCGAACGTCGGAAGTTTTCATCCAACCATTTGGAAGTTCATTGGATTTATTCAAAGAGAACAAGCATTCAAGTTCACTGCAGATTTATTCCACGGAAGAAGTATGCTGACTCCAATGCACGGATTCTGGCCGTCGTTAGTAACTACAGTGAGCGCAAGAGCTCACAACCTTTCTTTTTAACAAGCTAATTAACAATAAACAGCATTTCATTTCATACTGTGACATTTCATGGTTCTGTAGTTCTCTTATGTAGGCTAAGTCTAATAAATAAAAATATAAACTGTATGATTAATACACATTATTTGTTTATTTATATAGGGTGGTCCGGGGAAATATGGACACCTTAAGAATTTTTCATCATTTGAGCAGTCCATATACATGTAAACAAAATATTATTGTATAATGTGAAGCAGAATTTAATAACACAATTGCATTTTGTGATATTCTAAAATGTTATTGGTTGAGAACAAAAAGAAATTTTTTATAAAGTGTCCATATAACCCCAGGGTGTGGGGCAATACGGGCACAGTATGTCCATTTTACCCCAAATAGGCTACGTCCATAACAACCTCATTATTATAGGCTACTAGTATCAATCATTTGAAAAGCAGAGAGATTGAGTTTTGTACAGCAAGGTAACAGTTTAGGCCAATAACAAACATTTTTGCCTAATTTAAACAGGAAACCTTACTAGAATTACTATGGAAAGGAAATTATTCCAAAAGGACAAGTTCACTTTAGAAATGTAAACTTCACAATTAACTTTCAAATACGAAAGCCAAACCAAAGCAAAAGGTAAACATAAAGGCCCATTTACAATCAGTAGGCCCTACCTAATCACTGCCATTGCAAATCTCACAGAAATTGTATTGAATCGTATTGTATCTATCAATTTATATAGCGCCTCTCGCAGTGCACACCAATCAGAGGTGCCAATCAGAAATGTCTCTTAATCATCATCAGCTCCTGCACACTGTTGTGTGCCCAGAGATTACATTTCTGGCACGAAATCCAACTCTCAGCAGAAGCTGAAAATAAATCAGCACAATAGATATCTGTGTCATCTTCTTCAATTTCAGATAGTTTTCTTTTTCTTGTTGTCTTTTTCTTAATTTTCCCTTCGACTATTTTCTTTCGTGTTTTCTTTTCTATGTTCTTTCCATTTTTCTCTTCATTTCTCTTTTCATTAACCTTCCGCATTTTCCTGTTTCCTTTCCCTTGTTCCTTCCTAGTTCTTTTGAAGGAGTTATCTTCTTTTTATCCCCCTTCTAACATGGTTATAGATTGTGCTATGAGAAACAGTTCGACGAATGGAAATACATGAAATACACTCAAGTTATTTCTGCATTAAGAATGTCTGAAAATGTTTTCGGCATTTCTGCTTGTGCAGCTGTTAATGGAACAAGATCATCGTTGACCTGGCAGGACTGCTCGACGGCTGAGTCGGCTGATGTTCCACCTCTTCTTGTGGCATAAAATTGTCTGCATAGAACTTACACATCTTTTCAATTTCAGTTTCTTTCGTTAGGTCATACGTGGAACATGAAAATCGTTGGCAGCTTTCTATAAGGACATTTCACCTTCAACGGCAGCGACAGCAATAGCTGCATCTTCTTCTGACCATTGTGCTCGAAAATTCTTTGTCTTGTACAGTCTAACCATTTCTCTCTAAAAACAAAACTTTTTTACTATAGGGCTTGGCACAAGTTTGGGTGGTGGCCTAGGCCTAATAAAAAATGAAATAGGGCCATTCCTAACACTTAGGTAATCATAACGGGGCAATATGGACATTGCACGGGGTTATATGGACACTGGCCATATTACCCAGGCTAGTAGTGGCCATATAGCCCCAATTGAGTAGCAGTAACAATGTTGTGAAATGGCGGTCTACCATGTGCAACACAATTAATCAAAAACAATTTTTCGAAGGCCAGATGCAATATCAAATCAATGGAATTTTTCAGAAAATTTCATCCAACAAAATCATTGTGAAAAATTGTATGTTATACTTACCATTTCCTTTAAGGAAATATGTCAAATATTGGAAAAATTCGAGGAAAATTCTAAACTCAACAAGTAGTCTTCTCGCTTTGATTACGAAATTCACCGGAAACAGCATAAGAATGACAGTGCACTAGAATTACCATAGACTTAATATTTAGCTAGAATGACGGGGTGACCATAAAACCCGGAGGGCCATATTACCCCGGCCGACCCTAATTAATATATCAGTATAGGGGTTATTGTCCGGGGTTATTGTCCAGGGGTTATTGTCCCGGGGTTATTGTCCGGGGTTATTGTTCGGGGGTGATTGTCCGGGGGTTATTGTCCTAGAACCCATTACAGTAGCGTTATTATATAGCATTCTGAAAAGTGAGGCGGTCATATCCAAGTGTGTATGAAAAAAGAAAGAAAAAACAACTTTCAAAAGAAAAGAACAACTTTCAAAAGAAAAGAACATGAACCTTAAAACGGCCCTGCCTATAATGACTTAGATTTGTCGGACGAAACGGTGAAGTCAAAAACAGTTGAAGCAAATTCTGTAAATAATCTTTAAATAATCTTCTGGGTAGGCCATATAATAATCTTCTCGGTTAAATAGAACTGTGTTGGCATACAATATCAGACAAGGTTGTTTACCTAGCATGTGCGCCGAAAGTAACGAAACTAACTTATGCAAATGCAGTTTGATGATATTGTTGAAGAATTTGCAAGGTAGAAATCAAGCTTTGCTTTGGGGTTAGGGGTTAGGGTCCCCGAATGTCTTAAACCGCACCACGCCTCTTGAAGGATTTCCATCCAGAATTCCGCACATTTTCGGTTCCTCGAGGATCCGTCATCATTGTCACTCACCCACCATCACCTGCTTGAGGCTCCTCTAGCATAATATCACCTCTCGGGCTTTCCACTCAAAACTGAAGCCTCGCGTCCAGAACAAGGCTAATCAGTGCGATCTCGATAATTGTATAAGCTGCAACGACACTCCATCTTTTAAATGTACTATTTCTCAGTCTCGTAGTACGAAATATTGCATCAGCGGAACGTACGGTTATTTGAAACACTTCGATTCAATACCTGACAGATAGAAATATTTCTGTATAATGACACCTATAGTAGAAAGAAAGAGAGGTTTTAAAGCCAGCAAGAATCACCAGACAGGCAGACACATTGAAAAACACAACACTGCCATTGGCACAGTTGAGTCTGTCGCTATCATATTGCACTTTTTATTTTTTTTTATTGTAGACCTATTAACGAAAATAACAATGAATTTTCGTTAGTGTTATTTTCGTTATAGTTATAGTTATAGTTAATGATATTTTTAGTTACTGTTATAGTTATCGTTAACGAAGTCATTTTATTTTCGTTAACGAACATTTTCGTTACCGTTATCGTTAACGAGAATCACACTGGCGTAGAAGGCTCCAGCGCCTGAGGCGAGATTCTAGCCAACGAGCGATTTAGCATGTCCCAGGAAAAGTGGACGTCGTTGCAGCGAAGGAGACTTTATAGGCCTAGTCGTATCAGCAAAGATCTTAGTTAGACTCTAAGATCTTTGGTTTCAGTTTAACGACACTGTGTGATTACAAAGATCATTAGCGTCGCCCTCCTCCTTTATCCAGGCTTGGGACTGGCACTGTAAGCGTGCATGCAAGCAGTGGCGGTGTTCGAAGGAGACTTCAGGTTTATAACGTTTATTTAACGACGCCGTCATATCGACGATGATAGGCGTAATAATAATAATAATAATAATAATAATAATAATAATAATAATAATAATAATAATAATAATAATAATAATAATAATAAGACGATTTCTATAGCGCCGTAGCACAGCCGAGGCCAAAGGAAAGGGCGCTGTACATGAGTTCAACAAATCACAAATCACAGTCATAATATGATTGTTTAAACAGATAGGCTAGGTCTTAATGAGCTTTGATTTAAATGTCTTCAGAGATGGCGCATTCTTTACATGGTCTGGAAGACTGTTCCATGCAGTGGGTCCTGCGACAGAGAAGGAACAGTCGCCAAACCTCGTAGAAGACCGCGGGACCTGTAGCAGATTTTTATGAGGATCGTAGCCGACTTCTGTTCCGGTTGTCTGCTACCCGAAGTCTGAGATGTAGTCTGGCATAAAGTCATTCAATTATTTGTAGGTTATCAAGCACAGCTTGTAGGTGATCCGCTGGGGAACACGCAGCCAGCGTAGATTGTCGCGCAGCAGGTCTGTGACATGATCAGATGGTGTCCGGCCGTATATGACACGTGCGGCAGAGTTAAGCACTGATTGTATCCGGTTTAGCTGACAAGTCGGCAGACCCGCCAGTAGGCTGTTGCAGTAGTCAACCCTGGAGATAATGAAGCCATGCTGATTTGGCGTCGTTTATTTAACGACGCCGTCATATCGACGATGATACGCGTAGCCTACGTAGATTTGGCTTCTGTTCCTTAGTCCAATATGACCAGAGCTGGTCAGCTAAGAAAAAAGTGTACTTGAGTTGAAGATGACCAAAGTTTCCGAAACACTCGCCAGGTGTCGCCAGCAAGCGAGCAGCGCGAGATCCTTATTAACCAGAAGCGACAGTTTTGCAACATAATTATATATCTTCTTACGTGGGAAGGAAGGAATCATCAAGGCTAGGCCCATAGTTAAAACTGATCGAGATCACTCTTCTTGATACGAAGACGCAAGACTGCTCTCTTCTGAGTAGAAGAAAATATGCCAGTAGAAATAAAAACGTTATCATGGAAAGATATATATATAGGATCAGAGCCGGATTAGCAAATGTGGTGGCCCTGTTCAGTAAGACTGTGGGGCCCAGCCCCATAGAATCACAACAAAAGGACACATAAAACATGTTATATTCAACGAATCAATATTCTTCTATTATTATAATTCGTGCCAGACTTGTATACGAGACATAAAACTCGAGACCGAGACCGAGACAGTGGGGTCCGAGACCGAGACCGAGACAGTGGGGTCCGAAACTGAGACCGAGACGAGACACCAGGTCCGAGACAGTTCGAGACAGTTCAAAACGAGTGAAATGCACATTGGACCCAAGTCCCAAAACAATTTTTCTCAACTTTTGAAGTCTAATACAAGGGTCCAGTCACTGAAATCAGCCGATCACCTGAATTGTATAAACTATAAAGAAATAAAATATTTCAGCCATTCTGAAATCTTCTAAATGATTCTAAAGTTTAAACCAACAAAATTCCATATAGGCCCTGGCCCCTAGGCCTATTAGCGATTTAGCGACATAAGTCACATCACTCACCTTGAGAAACTAGATGTTGTTTCAAGCGTTTCGCTTATGTTGGCTTTACACAAACGACGAACGGCATGCCATTTATTTTGTTTTTCATTGATTTCAAACTGCGTGAATGCAAAATTCACGATTTCAGGTTCTTTATGAGACATTTTAATATTTGGAAATTTTGGACTGAAAGTGCAAACTTAAGACTGCTTTTTTCAATACTCTTAAATCTTAATACCAGAAACACCGCTTTTTAAAAACTTCCTGTCTGTTTGGCACTTCCGATTAACTAGCTATCCGTTCGGCACAAGACAATTTTATAGCGCAATACTGTACGAAGTTCCGAACAAAATACAGTTTGTACGAGAACTTTGGAGACCGCTTCTACAAGAGAACAAGACTTTCGCTTCGAGACAGTTTCCAAAAAGACAAGACTTTCGCTTCGAGACAGTTTCCAAAAGACAAGACTTTCGCTTCGAGACAGTTTCCAAAAGTCAAGAAATGATCTCGAGACCGAGACAGTGGGTCCGAGACCGAGACATCAAAAAACCTGTCTCGAGACGTCTCGAGACCGAGACAGTGTCTCGAGACAATACAACTCTGATTCGTGCCTTCTTTCTTTTTGTACAATATCAGTAGGGTTTATAATTATCCAATCTGGTGTTAAAGACTTTAACTTAAAGTATACATCTTTTACGGTTAAACAATATGAGAGTGACTCGTGGGGGGAGTCGTGGTAAAAGAAAATTACAACTGCAGGCTTACCACAAACAGAAAATAAAAATAGGCCTAATAGGCTTAGGCTAACAATATAGTCTTGACTGATTGGACACAGTGTTTTCAGTTTACATTTTTTAGCAAAACTAACAGTTAGAGAGTTCAGAGCAAAAAATATGAATTGACAATGACAATCAATATCGCTGAAATTGTCATGGAATGTACACACATAGGCCCATACGTTGCGCGCCATTTGGCTATGTCGTCAAAATGTAGCTCACGTTCAGGAGAATCCGCAAGCTTCGCTCTACTCTTGACACAGCATAACTGAAAACACTGATACACTGCCTTATTCTGACGCGACTTGACTACTGCAACTCTGTACTCTATTGTCTCCCTGAATGCACACTGCCTCCTCTAACCAAAATAACGCATCAAGCTGCAAGACTGTGTCTTGGAATCGCTTACCGAGTCCATAGCACACCTGCTCTTCATTCTCTGCGCTGGCTTCCTGTCTGTGAGCGTGTCCGCTTCATGCTGGCACTCCTCATGTACAGAGCACGTGCAGATCATCTGTGTTCTTACTTATATTCTATGGTCACACCTTGCGCAACTCTGTTAAAGGCCGCTCCTCTCTTCGATCAGCATCTGTATTGTATGTCACTTTCGATGCTCAACAATGTCAAACTAACGAGTCTGTCTTCGACATTGACGCTCTCAGTCTGTTTTTAATCAATTTGAGTTTTGTAAACGATCGAACGTACGTTCTCTGCTGCAGTTTGTCTCCATCAGAACAAGATAGGCCTATATTCACAGTGCTGTCTCAACATTTGGAAAAATGTCATTAAGTCCTTTTTGTGATTAACCAGTAAAGGATGTTTCATTTGTCTGTTCATCAGCAAATGACTTTGCTAGGTCAGCAAACTGAATCATTTCGTTTTCGGCTGATTTTGAGATGAACCTGCCTGATAATCGAAACTTTAATAGAGGCCAACACAAGTGCAAAAGTCGATTTTTGTGTGTATTAAAATGAGCAGTTTCTAATAATTTATATTGAGTTTTTTGCTCAATTTTACTGTTAGACTTAACAATAACAATAATAATTATAAAATATTGGAAAAAAATTCTTTGGCATTTGTGGGGGCCCCTCACGTGTGGGGGCCCCTGTTCGGCAAAACATGTTGATCATGCCTTAATCCGCCTCTGTATAGGATAGTGAGGATACCGTACCGGTACCGGTAATCGTTCTGATGTGAGGTTGAGACTTAACAAATGCCTTAAACTGAGAATCTATATGGCACATGATGCACATATACCTAGGCTATAATTTTTTTTATTGGAAAGAATGGAGGATCCCGAACTCACCATCCTAGAGGTAGGGCCTAGGCCTAGGGAACCAGAAGGAAAGAGAGAGAAGGATAATCCACCCATGCAGGCAGTCAGAAGAGAGACGATTTTCGCAGCAGTATGTTGAACTTTCATATTTGAATTTCTCAGAATTGCAATTTTTGGACAAAATAGCCTAATAGACAAGTAATTCTCAGCCTGCGATATAGGCGCCATATGGATTCTAGGCTAGGCTAAAGCCGCCAAGGGTTTGCCTCATGTGCATTCAATGTGGGCTGTCAGATGCAAACCAGATAAATCATGCCATAGGCCTAATTATGGAGTCCCATATGAAGCCCATTTGGCTACCATAGTTCGACTAGCCTACTATGTAATTAAATGGTATAGGCCTATTCAAATTATATAGGCTACTGTATTAGGCCTACTCAAATTGTTGGCGTTGCAAACTCAGCAGTGCTAGAAGTACATTGCAACTCCGAATGTCTGATAGATAAGCATAATAAGCATAGAGCATCTCCGAATTTCTGACATTTAGACATAATGATACACTGAAGTAGGGAACTAAAATCGAAACTCCGATAATTTAGGTTCTAAATTATCGGAGTTTCGATTTTAGTTCCCTACTTCAGTGTATCATTATGTCTAAATGTCAGAAATTCGGAGATGCTCTATGCTTATTATGCTTATCTATCAGACATTCGGAGTTGCAATGTACTAGACTGTGATAAAGCGCTAGATAAACTTAAGCCAGTACGTCACATTGTTTACGCTGCAACAAAAGTTGTATAATTTCATTCAATAATAATAAGAGTGCGATGCGATGTTTAAAACAATGCGATGTCTAATATTTGGCGTTTAATTAGCATTGTCTTCTGTACGACAAACAAGCAAGTAATTACTGTAAACGTGAAATGAATTTTCAGATTGACTCTGCTAAAGCTGTAGTTTATGACACAGTAATAACAGATGTTGCAACACAACACGACTTACAGATATACACAGTAGTGGATGTTTAGCCGCCTTAATCTTCTTATATTATTAACGATTTTGATTAAAAGTCCAAATCGCAAATGGCCCACTTGGAAAGTGAAAGAGATTTAAGATGCAACTCTGAAATAATTCAACAATACCGAGCCTGGTTGTGATACGTAAGGCCATGCATCAGCTGTTCGTAAGAGACAAGACGATATCTTACCCTATGAGGGGGCATCGATTGTCCAACACAGCTGATATAGGTTGATAAAGGCTGATTCAAATATTTCACTAGATGCTTGCTTATACGGAAGATTATCAGCATCTAATATATTTTCCTACGTGCTCACAAAATTAAACGGAAATGTGGATTTTTCAACCTGTTTGTAAATACAATAGCAATTTGATTTTTAAAGTGCTACTGGAGTGTTGTTTTAAAAGTATGACAGCGCTCTTACATGGTCAAGTTTTATGTATTTCGTTTTTGAATTGTATATGCTACTTTCTTCAAGCAAACTCCAGTTGCAAATCGCAGTTCTATGCTTTTGTTTCACTAGCGCATATCTTGTTTTAACGTAATTTATTTTTTACTATATTTTCATATCTTTGTCAATGTAATAGCAGACTTTTAAATGCTACAGCTCTAGTTGTTGTTTGTATTAATCGATACACTGCTTGGTTCAGGTGACAAAAAGAAAGTCTCTGGCGATGCACAAGTTTGCCTGACGGGCAGGCAAGTGCGTCTGGTGGGTAGCGAGCTCAGTACAGTTGAGTGTCGTTGGTGTTCTGGTGTATTGCATCATCTGAAATCAGTTGAATTTGTTTTTATTACATTTCCTTCAGTCGTCTGAAATATTTTGACAACTACCATAAGCAAACTTGAAAACGCCATCAGCTTTTTCACAGGACAGGCCATTGGGACAGCTCTAAAGGTTTCAACCCTAGGCTTGAGTGAAAGAGAGCGTCATATTTCCAAACAGAAAGATTGTTAACCTGACATGCAGACACCAGTACCGTGACAGACATTCAGTAGTCGGGCTATCTATACGGGTGATGCGCTAGTGCTAAAAGTAGACCAGACAAACAATTGTCCCATTAATAGGCAGATACCCAGTGGGCCATTTTCTCTAGTCTCCTGCCGTGCCAATAACTAACTTAATAGTTTATGAGACATTCTATTTTAAGGTTGTCCAACATATGGCCCCTGGGCCACAAACCGACCTGCCGAGGGGTTCATCCTGCCGAGGGGTTCATCCTGCCGAGCTTTTAAAATATTGATTTTTTGGTCTAAAATTGTGACTTGCTTACTAAGTTACTAACAGGCGGTCTTGAAAATTTCCCTTGAGTCGTTGCTTCACACGACACAAAGTTTCAATGCTAGCTCTGTGGTGCCACACATAATTTTTCTTTTAGTGCCAAATGAAGTTGGTGAAGTCAGCAACTGCAAAAACCCGTGAAAATTGACTCCAAATATAGACCTATAGACCAAATACGTGGACAGAGAAAAGTTTTGTCAATGAGCATTCTCAGGGTGTATGGTGTTTAATCTATCAAGAAAAGATTGCAATTAACAAAGAAAATAATATTAAGCGGCCTTATATATTCCACAAAACATGGTGCAAAGGTTGACTGCCTGTCCGGCCAAGTTCGAACTTTGACTGAGAGAATTCTCTGAAACAAAATTTAACTGGACAACAGATTTTTCAAAGATGCAAGCAGTTATTTTGAAGCAACAACCAAGGGCATCTTTTTGATAGCTGAAGCAGGGAAATGAGAACCGTTTTCTGATGAGGAATTTATGAAAGATTGCTTGAGGATATTTACTAAGATGGCCTCTCCAGATAAAATTTCTATGGTAGAATATACCAATCTATCACGTCAAACTGTGGCAAGCAAAGTTTTTGATGACTCAGCTTCCAACCTTCAAGAAAATCTTGTTAAGAGACTTTATGTGAGCCAGTTTTACAGTGTGGGTGTGGAAAAGGTCATGAGAGGTATTAGGTCATAGACTAAGAATTTCAGTAACTTGCATTAGGTCGGCTCAGTTTAACAATTAAACAGGAAAACGTTGTAATATTTTGCTAAAGTGTATACAGCACAATCTTCAATTTTGTCCCATAATACTCCCATTTTACTTTCTCACCGGATGTGTGGTTTATTTATAACTATGATGAGAGATTTAAGTTGAATAATTTGCTGCTCTGTGCTTAGTGTTACAGTAGCTCTAGAAGAAATATGGGTTTATGATCATTGGCATAGGAGGCGGGAGGGCAAACGGTATTTCCCCCCCCCCAAATTGGGGTGTTTGTGTGTTTCAGGAGAAAGAGAAGGAGAAGGAATATTCCAGATTTAATTTTTCACAAAAAGGTGGTTACTGGTTAGGCCTACTGGCTACCACCTGTGTATGCTATAGACCATAGGGTCTACCGTCTACCTATGTAGCTCACTTGCGCATCATATGCGTAGGGACCCTGGACAAGTCCTTCACTCGCAATTGCTCATGCGCTTTGGCGTGAAACTCCGATTCAGCGTTCGCGCAGTAGTCGGGAGCGCCTCTGAATGGGAAATCTGGTTGGGGCGCTATAACAAGTGTTCAAATACAATACAATACAATATGCACAACACCAATTATTCTGGAATTATAATATTATTTGTTTCGGGCAGAAGTAAAAGCTTGCAGTTTTGCCTCCACCAACAACAGAATTTTCCCCTATCCTTACCTTAGACCTTAGTCCTTCCACGCGCTTGCAGCGCATCGGGCGACACAGTTCCTCCATCCCAGTCTGTCCTCCGCATTCCCCTCGGCTTCCTCCCATGTCATTCCGCCGCCGTCCAGATCCTGTATGACCGTGTTTCGCCAGGTCTTTCTCGGCCTTCCACGTTTTATTTTCCCCTATGCCTATGTCTATTATTATGACTTAACGTAACTGCATTGTCCTGGGGTTATTCTGTTTTAAAAGCTCTTGCAAAAACAGCTACCATAGACTGGACAACTTTCCTTACAAAGGCGTTATGTAGTTAATAGGGAGTTTTACAATGGATATTCAATGTCTCTAAGATTCAAACCCTGTGAAAGGCAGTCTGTAATAATTGTGACTGGGTCTGAGGAGTAGAACTATTGTAAACAGGAAGATATCAACTGCTATCCTGCTCTGTTTATGTGGCTGAGCCTACATTGGCCTAGTGGTCCTGATTCTTATCTTATTTTCCCAAGAGGTGCTTCTGTTCTAGATTAGCTTATATTCTAGCTGTATTGAAGTGTCAGTTAATATTTAAATTTGATTGCCCTGGTGTACGTGCCTGCTATTCCTAGTGCTGTAAATCATACTTGAAAACAACACTCTCAGCATTTGACTCAACGTGCTTAGCCTACATAATTATAACAATGTCTTTCAGCCTGCGACTGATTGGGCTCAGTTTACATAATTAAAAGAGTGACTCATCAGATCTGATAATAAAACTGCGTAGTAAATAGAGATGAACTACAATTTGCATTTTAGCCAAGACTATTATGTTTTATGGTGTAATGCAGTTTGAAAGCAGTTATTCTTTGCCACCAGCTCTAACTTGTTGTAGCTTGATGGTCTGTGTTTGCATGCCTTTCCTGTCTGTCTGTCTGCCTACCTATGTGTCTACCTATCTTTGCTTTCTGAAGTCCCTCACCTGTCTGCATGCCAGTACAATTACTTGCTCACTCCCACTGGGCCAGTTGAACATTACAAAAGCGTCTCTTCATCCACGCAATGTCTATTCATCGTTTCGCCTAAGAAGTTAACTTTGAAGTACGTTAGTCTTGCACTTGATTCAGCACTTGTATGTGGTTGAGGAACATTTCACTTGCTTGAAAGTAGTATTTATGTGCATTTCTAATTTTGTTATACTTGAAGAAAGTCTAAGTAAATTCATATATGTGTGTATGGGACGTATAGGTGTTATGGATGCTCTGGCTAGTGTTGTGGCAATATGATTGAACTACATGACCGTCATATGCACTCTGCTATACAGTTCAGCCAGCAAGGTTAACCTGGGAAATTGTGCATGTCCGAAGTCTGTCTGAAAAGCATTTGTCACACATTGAACTAGTTCTGATCAAGCAGTGGATTATTCAGATGTTGGGTACATCTTAGTACATGGCCAGTAAAGCTTCCGTATCCCTAGTGGAATATCTATGAGAGGTGCTCAGTTCCTGATCTTTGGTCCTTGTTCCGGCAATTGGCGAATCCCTTGGAGCTGGACACCGGACCAGTGTATCATAGGATTTGCCATGTTTACTTCCAAGATTACGCCTGTACCAATTGTACTGCTAGATGGCAGAGGCGCGTGTGTGTGCAAACAACTTGTTCAGGGTCATCACACGAGGTCTGCTCAACAGGCATAGACCTGCAACGCTTCAATTACTGACCCTAACAGGTTAACCAAACAGACCACCTTATCACATTTATTATCATTCAGTTATGAGAGCTTACATGCTGTCAGTTATATTGCCACAGATCTCTGGCCCAAACTGTTGTGGATTAACTGGATAAACATGCATCCCTATCTGTATGGGAGAGGTAATGACTGTTTGTTTTGTCAAAACATCAGATAGTGCAACAAAGCAATAGCATGGCCTGCCTTAACCAGACTTAGTGAATCTGGTTTGAAGGAATAATATTCTGTTATGAATTACATCAGAATTAATTGTAAATCAAGTGAAGTTCGTAATTTATTACTTGGTTTAACATAAATCTCTTGTGTTACTCCTTAGCGCTGAATTCAGAAAATGAAAAGCGTGTGTTTATGATGATTGGTCATTAAAATTACTTAGGCCATGAAACTAGACCTATTATTATTCAGGTTAAGCACAGTCATGCGCAGCCAGTCGAAGTATGAAAACACGACAACAAAGACCAAAGGGCAGATAAGACCAAATCAGCTTCAGTCTGGCATTAGCCACATTAACCATGTCGCCTGTAATAACTTGCAGCCAGATTTAGCTCTCCCATGTCGTGGTGTTGATGTCGTTGGTGTTGATGTCGGCTGAGGAATTTAGAAAACAGGACCAGCAATTAGGATTTCAAGACTAGCATAATTTAATCTGACTTAACATTTATACGGCAGCTTTTGAGATCCTCTCAAAGCGCTCTGAGGCTCTGTGCTTTATTGGTAAAGAGTGAAAGAGAGTTACGGAGTTGAAGTGATTTATTCTCCAGAACTGAACCAGGTATGACGGCTGTCTTCTGAGCCGGTCTAATCTGAATGAGGGGTGGTGGGTTGTTGGATGGATTGCCATTTATTTTGCATTTTATGATGCCAGTGGATCGAAATGTTTCATGCTTGAACTGAGAGGTGTGTCAGAAAGTGCATGACTGATTTCTGGTTTCTGAGAGAATTTTGAGTCACCGCAAGTTCGGCAAGTTCGAACCAACCCATTTCCTATAAAAGGTGTGTGTGCTCAAGGGGACTCCACCTACATATAGATAAACAGTCAAATATTGCATACGCTGCTCTGTTCCAAGTACTTGACTTCTTCTGAGATAAATCCATAACATTATTTTATATATCTTGAACAGGTGCCTGACAGGTTTCATTGCAGTATTTTATTTTTTTGCATTAGATTGTCAGGTGCAGATTGTTTGTTGAAAAGCTGAACCTGATACTCGAGAGGATAGTTTACTACCGTAGTTGTCCCTATAATAAGGCAACACAAGCCCAAACACAAACGACGCAGATAAATCTAGGAGCAAAGAGTAATTTTGTCGTCATTTGAGTCGACCACTGATTTGCTGTTCTTATTTTACTTAGCAAAGGTCAAGAGATGAGAAGCGATGTAAGGACTTGAGAGCACATTGAAGACTCCGATCATCGGCTGAGTGTTCTGTCATTCACTAAGCCGGACTCTGTGCAGCTACACTGCGGGCTGTTTGACGGAGAATATGATGGATTCAAGTCAACTTAATCTAGATGAAATTGTCAGCGAACTACAGGTCATCAAGTGCGTCGTCGTTGGTGACACAGGAGTTGGAAAGACTCGCCTTATCTGTTCACGTGCTTTTGGAACCAAGTACAGCCTGCCACAACTGGTGCAAACGCATGTCCCAACCGTATGGGCGATTGACCAGTATCGTAAAAACCCACAGGTATTTACTTCACTCTTTATTGCTTTATTATTGGTGTTTTCATGAGGTAAGGAATGAAAAGTTTAGGCAGGTTTAGAAATTAAATAGATATTATTTAGAAATCAAATAGATATTATTTGTTAGATTTATATTCTAATTCGTAAGGAAGGGTTCAGTTAAGTGGTAGTCAGCCCTCACATATCCTGTTTGACTGGCACACTGGCAGTGTGCGTTCAGCATCCAGGTACTCATTCAATTTAGTCAAAGTCTGAAAACAAATCTCAGCCATGGCTGGAATTTGAACACCCAGTCTTTTGATTGACAGTCCAGCATTCTAACCACTAGAATTTTGCATAAAACCACTTAACCCTCTGGTGAAGTTGAGTCACAGTCCAATAGATGCAGTTGATTCGGAAGACTGGAAGGCAGATTGTGGTGGGTAAGTGAAATAAAGAGTATTGAGCCTTGACCTGTATGATATCAAATAACTCTTAAACCAGACAGAACTAGACAGCAAATTCAACAGCTTTGAATTACAAAAGAATGCCTGAGACTCCAACACTGATCTTATCCGTTGTCTTCTTTCGGCTGCCTCTGATCGCCCTCGCGGTTAGTTAGACCAACATGACCTCTATGTGCTTACAGGCTACTGCCCAATTCCTTGCTTATGTATCTGTTGGCCCTTTGCTCTGGAATGATCTTCCCTCTTTGACTCGCTCTATGATCTTAATTGGTGGTATTTCTGCCTCTGCCCGTACTCTTAAGACTTCTCTCTGGGCTTTTTGCACTGGGAGCGCCTCTGATTAGGTCGTACTATGAGAGCTGCTTTAGAAATCCGTAAATACAATCAGTACAATATACAACACTGTCAGTCATAAATTAACACAGCCTTGACCTGTATAATATAAAAAAAACTCTTAGACCAAACAGAACTAGCCAACAAATTCAACAGCTTTAAATTACAAAGTAATGCATGAGACTCAACACTGTGGGTCATAATTTAATTAACATTACTTCTAAATGTTTGCTTCGGCTTCTTGTTCCGTTCTATATTATGTACACACAGATGTGGCATTTTTGTCAGCATATGAAGATAAATTAGTCTTGATTCATTGACTTCGTTTGTGGCTCTTTTGAAGAGCTGAAAAACGCCATGTTAATCATGAGATGTTTTTATGATTGAATATTAATTTTACTCATTTCACATCATTAATGTTTAACATATATACAGTGGAAGTACCTCTTCAAGATATCTGCCCAGAAATACTCCCAGCACACTGTTGATAAGATGTGCTCAGTAGGAGATGCAGATCCAGAAATGGCGATTTCAGGTTCTTATTTAAGTGCATCTCAATTTCCTAGTATGTTTTCTTGTTGTGATTGTTTTTGCTTTGTTTGACAGGCCCTTCAGAGATCCTGGTGTACTGTGGACAATGTAAGCATCTCTCTGCGTCTCTGGGATACGTTTGGAGATCACAACAAAGACAGACGTTTTGCTTTTGGCAGGTCTCTTGCACATTTTATGCCTATTCAGTTCTTTGTGCCTTGTTATTTGGTTGGTCTAGACCAGGGGTGTCAAAAGTCCGGCCCACAGAACATTTTTAGTCCAGCAGCGATGTTTTTCTGACCCTTGAAGCCTTGCCTAAAGACTACACTACTTATGAAGAAAAATCAGATTGCTGTGCTAGCAACATCCTCCCTTCAGATTCTAAAGCCTCACTTGTCATTGCATAATTACGTAACTCCGAAAATGACCGTTTTTGACCCACCCACCCTATAACACTTCATAACGTTTCCCTAGACCCACCCACCCACCTACCCCAGCGTTACGTATTTATTCTTACAAAAAATCGTTTTAGATTTACTATGTGAACGCGTTTACAATATCTGGGCAAGTATCCTGAAGAAGAAGCGAGACAGTTTGCAAAAATGACGATATGCTGGTATTGGATCCTTCGGCGGCAGTGTATTAAACACTAACGTAAGAACTTAAGCCTAGTGATGATTAAATTATACTATTTCGTGTTTTTAGTTAAGTTTTAAATCAATGGCACGAAGTTTGAACTTCGATCACATCGTGTCTAAAGTGTCATTTGATGTTAATTTAAAATTCATTTATAACTAAACTTTTGGTAAAAGCATTACGTAACGTTCAGCTCCATACACCCACCCACCCACCTAACGTTTCGTAACGTTTTCAAGGACCCCACCCACCCACCCTGGAGCGTTACGTAATTATGCAATGACCCCTATGGTGGTTTTTGATAATGAAGATCAGAATGAAGACTTTTTGTATGCTAAAAATGCACCATTTAAGATTTATTTTTATAAAAATTTTCAAGGCTTAGGCTCAACAAATCCTCTCCCAGACCCCCACTCCATTTTGCTCAGGCAAGTTTGGCACCCTGGCATGCCATGTGCTGTAAAATATTGCCACTGGCCCACCGTTAAAAAGGCTTTGACACCTCTGGTTTAGACTCTAATCAGTGGCTGTGTAACTGAATGGATTCTTAGCTGGATGATTGGTTGCTGTGTGTGCTGGTAGGTGGGTGGATGTCTGGATGGCTGGGGGTGGGGGTGGGGATGGCTATAACATGGTCTGTTGGGTGTGTGGCTCTCTGACTACCTATATAGGTAGTTGGGCGGATGCATGGGTGATTGCTGTTTGACTCACCTTATATTGAGTTGTTGAGTTACTGCCTGCAGTGGTGACTGTTCTTTTCAAGTTCTTCAATGTGTACATATCTAATCTGGTTGGTGATTTTCTAGTCTGAGGGCTAGGTGGCAGATGGGATGGGATTAACCTTGTGGTGGGTGTTTCTGTGGGTGTCTTTAAAAGGAAATATAACAGTGAACGGAATAAAGTGTGAGGGAGGGAGGATCGGGGGATGTCAGAGAAAGGGCAATATACACCAGTTGACATTATGGCTCGCTCACTCACCCACTCACTGTTCACTCACTCAAGAAATAACTCAAGAAATTACTTATTGATTTTTCATTCTACCCTAATGTCAATCAATCATAGAATTTATATTGCGCCTCTTCAAGGGCTCTACTCAGAAGCGCTCCCGAGCCAGGCCTGATCATAGAGGAAAGTCTTAGTATTGACACTCGTTCCTAACTTTGTAAAGAATCTTCTGCCTGAATATATTCGCACATCACTTGATTCTTGTCAGACTGATTTTAAAGGCTGTCATGGATGTTCTGAAATTGTTTCTCTGGTTTAATGTTTAGGGCGGATGTCATCTTAGTCTGCTTTTCCGTTGTTCAACCGCGGTCTCTGCAGCATGTCTGGAACCACTGGCTCCCAGAGATCCAGAGACTGTGTCCTCGTGTTCCGATTGTGCTCTGTGGATGTCAGGTGGACATGCGCTATCTCTACAGAGATCCATCTTTTCTTGAACTGGACAAGGGACCGTTCTTCAAGTAAGTCAGCGATTCATCATTTTGGGTCTTCTCTGTGTGGTTCATATCTATTTGAAGCACTTCAATTGTCAGCAAATGAAAATCCAGCATAGTTGACAGATGATACAATCAATCTTCATCCCTCTCTGTCCCTGCAACTTCTATCTCCATCCTCTTACCATTCCTGCAATCCTGTGTTGGTCTTGGTCAAGATGGAGAAGCGCTGTGAATTGTTTTCAGAACATGGATATCGATTTAGCCTGGCAGTCCTCAGATTGACAACAGCTGGTTAATTCACACTGGGGAGCCTTCGCTGCTCTTTAGTCTTTGTCACTGTGAAAACTAGTAGATGGCCCATACCAGACAGTCTCTGAAAGGGCTTGTCCTGATTTGTCATATGGGGTGGGAATAGAGAATAATGTAAGGACAGAACTATGTCCCCCATCTCAGCCTGCTTTTTTATTTTTGACTATCCTATCCCCTCCGTACAGTCCCCTCTCTGTCCCTGCAACTTCTATCTCCATCCTCTGACGATTCCCGAATGATGGATTTTCATCCAAGCACTGTTGCCGCTTCATGAAAGTAAGAAACATCAACCTGTAACATTATCATTGAGTACTAATTAAAATTTATGATAAAGGTAAATGTCTAAATGCTGTACCGCAGCTGTTTAATTTATTTAATCGATGAATAAAATTTAATAGTGTTCAGATTATCGATATTGTTAGTATTCAGCTGCATTCGATAATCGTCGATGGTTTGCCCTGCTGAAGAAAATACCTTTTCTGATGATGTCTCCGTAGACTCTGTTGCCAATATGGCTTGGAAGTTGTGAGCAACTGAAACCAGTTTAGGCCACACAGTAGATTTCTGATTCCAGTAGGCAGTATGTCATCAGATGTTCTCAGCAGGAAATGTGTCATACTTATTATTGTCATTAGCAACTTTTGCAGTGAACAAGTTTGGAAAGAATAAGTCACTGTCTCTTTGGCTTTCTTAAAAGGAGGTTCCTTGCTTACAGCAGTATGTAGATGTAAATCTATTAAATTTGTAAGCGCCACACAAAAGCCACTTCAGTGAGACCAGTTTCTGTAATTAATAAGCAAGTTTAAGAAGCTCAGCATCATAAACTAATCATAAGATACAACTGCTGTAGGTATGAAGTGTTGTTAATTACGTTGTTGTAGCCACAGTTATGGCAGGGCAACAAAACTTTTGATTGCTGACTAATGTTTCTGTCAGTTTACTCTGACATATCCATTTTATAGAAGTGTTTGTTGGGAGATGCAATCATTATTAGCTGTTCTTGTGCAGTTCTATTTTGACCAATATTAATTTTCTAGCCAAATTAACTAAGTTTGTGAGGGATGCTGAAGAAAATGAAACACTGAAATATATTTGTGTTCTGGTGGGGGGAGGTTCAACTCCAGAATCTTGTTGTTCAATTTTAAAGTGAAACACTTGAGGTAAATGTAGACAACTATGTGTAGAGCAATTGCTAGTCACATTTACTGTTATTTAAAGACTTGAGATAGAGCATACTTGACTTCTAGTGGTCATATATTTATAATTATAGTTATAAACATCTCAACATTTATGTTATGGGACAATATATATGTTACAAGAGTCTCAAAAATTGCCATAATAGGAGTACCATATCATTTACCTGCACAAAATATAAGTAATTAACAGGTCGATAGAACTGGCGGTGAGATAGCATAGAGTTCAATTTTGGGAATCCATGTTGCCAGCCATGTCATGTCAGAATTTGTGTTGTAATTATAACAAGTCTGTAGTGCATTACTGTACAGTTACTGGTTTATCTTTGACAAGAGGTGATATGTTTCTGGTTTTCAGAGAGATCTTTGACGAAGACATTCTATTCCCAGAGGACGGTCGATTGGTTGCACAGCAGATCGGCGCCTATTACTATGAGACGAGTGTCCTCGAACAGTTTGGCATCGACGTCCTCTTCACAAATGTCGTCCGTGCGGCCCTCGTCTACAAGCGTGATTGCCACTTCTGGAACAACTTCGGCTTGCTCAAGGGCATCAGTCGCCCGGTCTTTCAGGCGCCACATCTGCCTCCGCAGCAGCCCCAGCCAGAGGTCGAGGTTCCAGATGCAGAGTGCAGTGACAGCACTCTTGAGGAACTATTGCAAAGTAAAACATTTTGTGACGTCGTATTCCTAGTCCAGAACGTTCCAATCGCGGCGCACAAAGTGTGTCTCCTAGCGGCATGTTCAGTATTTGATGCACTCTTCATACCTACGTGCATGAAGGTGTCTACATTTTCACAGGAACTTGGTCACCACAATGATGCAATAACAGATGCGAATCTTCTGTTTTCATGGAAATCCAGTGACGAGTTTGGAGAGACAAATGTGGCTCTGTCGGTTGAGACACTGAATGAAATGGCTCAGCTCAGTCAAGGTTTCCCAGAGACCGGGTTTTTTGATATGGGAGGAGAAGCTAGAACTGGTTCTGTTAAGTCAGTTTTAACGCTGATGGATTCTGTATCTGAGCTCAAGTATTCAGGTGCGACTGTTGTGACTGTGGACAATTCCATTTCTACTGCGGCCTTTCGTTCAATTCTCAAGTTTCTGTACACGGGAAAACTTGTGGCGGGTGCGCAATTGCTGGATGAGGTTCGCACGGCCAGTCAGGCTCTCGGACTGACCGCTTTAGTCAGCTGCATTGCTAACATTCAAAACAAGGAAGAGTTCTTCAATCAGGAAATCTTTGCTGATTTTCACAGCAAGAGAAGCAAGAAACTGATGGAGACAATCATCCCAAAAGGTCTTCTGTCAGGTCAGCAAGAAGTCGTTGATTTTTAGATAAATGAATATCTACACTGTGTCCGGATGAAAAGTAGAACACAACAAAAAGTGTCATAACTCGGTCAAAACTATCAGTATTTACCTGAAATTTTAAACACAACAACAGTGACCATATCTACACGAGATCCTAAAGCCGTTTGGAAATGTTCGTGAATTTATCATATTTATGAGCGTTTGCAATGGAGCACTGACAAATTAAAGTTTCCAACATGGGCCCTTACATATTACATAAGAAAGTGAAGTTCAGCTACAGCTGGTGTTCAAAATGTCCTCCTCGTTCACGGACACATGACCGTAGACGTGGACGCCACTGTTTGATGGCCCGGTCGATGATCGCGTGGTCAAACAGCTGCCACTCCTCAACCAGACGCGCCCTTAGATGATCGACGTCACGAATACGGGAACGATAAACGCGCTCCTGCAGTACACTCCAGATTTGGTAGTCAACTGGATTGAGGTCTGGACTGTTGGGTGGCCACATCTGCGGTGATATGAAGTCGGGTGTCTCCCGGGACAGCAGAGCAATGGTCTCACGTGCTCGATGCGCAGGGGCACTGTCTTGTTGGAATGTGAAGTAGCCGCCAGAAACCTGCTTGATAGCAGGTAGCAGATCTTGCGCTCGCCTCTTCTTAAAACAAACCAGCTTCAAGTCCTTGGCAACGATTTCATGTACTGCGGTCTTCGGAATCCCGATATCCCTCGCAATCTGACGCACCGTTCTATGGGTTCCCGGTGCATCTTCTTGGCTTAATGCCAGCCTTTCAACCAACTCGACGTTTTCAACAGTGCGTGTCGTGCGTTTTTGGCCACTGCCAGGTTTTCGCTTCACTGTGCCGGTTTCATCGATCTTCTTCAATAGCTTACTCACAGACGAAAGACACCAACCTTTATTCGAAAATTCATTCAGAAACCTTCTCGCTCCATAACCATGTTCTTGCCGCAGTACTTTAATTAAAATTTTATCTTCTTCTGTAAACGCCATTTTTGTTGTGCTTAGACCAAAACAAGTGACGTATTTCATCGATGACGACGTCACAGCGTCTGCGTAAGTAAGGGCCCATGTTGGAAACTTTAATTTGTCAGTGCTCCATTGCAAACGCTCATAAATATGATAAATTCACGAACATTTCCAAACGGCTTTAGGATCTCGTGCAAGATATGGTTCACTGTTGTTGTGTTTAAAATTTCAGGTAAATACTGATAGTTTTGACCGAGTTATGACACTTTTTGTTGTGTTCTACTTTTCATCCGGACACAGTGTAGTTCTATGTACATTTCGTAGTAAGAGAATTGAAATGATCTGTAATCTAAGTTCTGGTGGATCACATGACTTCCTATGAGATCAATTCACAGCCACATGTAATACAGTTCTAATGCATGCTGGGTGATGGGCTGGGTGAAGCACAGTAGCCAATTGGTTAGAGCACTCGGCTTGCAACATGGGGACTAATTGGGGAGTATAGGTTTGAGCCTTCCTTTAACAGTTATTTTGTAGTGACTTTGTTCAAGTCCATCACTCACAACGGCCCAGTATCATTGATACTTTGTCATATGGTGATGTTGAGCGACTGTGACTGCCTAGGCTGTTAGGGCCATGAAGATAAAATACAAAATATACATCATTTGACTCTACTTGTATGAAGCTAAATTCACCTCCTTTTTCATAGTTTACCAGAAATGTGAATAATTGGCACAGTAGTAATGGAAGAATCTGAATTTCAGTCCATTTGTTTTAGTGGCTGAATTTGGAGTACACTCTGACACCTAACAGTGAAACTTTTGCGATGTTCAGCCTAAATGCAGCGTTAAAAAGCCAACTTGAAATGAGTGGATATATATTGACGTTTGAGTGCTTGTGTAATCATTTTGTTTTTCATTGACTTAAGGTGGACCCTTCATTTACGTTCATACCAAGTTTTTCGTCAAAATCTCTACTTCAGTAGTTAAACAGTTGCTGAACTGTATATGTGAATATCCAGAAGATCAGTTTAAACAGGTTTCATGTAGATGGGCAGAAAGGACCTGTGTAGACTAATTAAGTTGGAGAGGCCCAAGATCCAGTCATTAAGTTGGGAGAGGCCAACAGCAGTTAGAGTTAGGAAATTTCTTGTAGCATTGTTACATCCTCCTTTAATTGTTTTCAAGGTGCTCCCTTCATCTGGTATTTCTCCAATTGTTTTCAAGGTGCTCCCTTCATCTGGTATTTCTCCTGTCTGGCACAACTTCTTCATCCAGTTTAGTTAGGCTGCTTTCTTTTCCTTATTCCCTCTCAGGCTCATTGTGTCATATTCTTCCTGCAGATCTACTTCAAGTTTCTAGGCCTTCCTTATTCAAATTTGGGCTTGTGTGCTCTTTTATTTATTTATTTTTCATCTTATGTTCTGCTTTGATTAGATGTGGAGTTCAAGTTGGATGATGGACGATTGAATGCTCATCGTGTTCTGCTGTCTTCCAGATGTGACGTGATGGCCAGCATGTTCTCCAGTAATTTCATGGAGGGAACTGCTAAAGTGGTCAGCACATTAAACATGTTTGGACAAGAGCCTTTAGAGAGCCTTTTGAGATGACATGAAGTTTATGCATCATTTATTTTTCATGCAGTATGTGAAAACATTGTACAGGATTTGAAGGACCTTTTGGCTAAAGTGCAGATTAAACAACGATAGAAATATTAAGACATTTCATGTGGATTGCAGTGCTTGACAGTGAATTGCTGGTTTCACTTGAGGCTCTGAGATTCAGAGTTCAATCTCATCAATGCTCAAAAGCCTATCAGATACCATTTAGCCACCATTTAGCTTAATTTTAATGTCAGAGTCCTTATCACTGTCCAGAAGGAAGGCTTTTAAAGTCGATACAGCTAACTTACCATGTGGCTTAGGTGCCATTATCACTGTTCAGAATTAGAGGTTTTCTGTCTATATAGCTCTGTTGAGTCTTATGACATCTTTCTACGCAGTCATGGCTTTTGGTTAAATGACCAGAGCAGTAGATGAAACCAACAGCCTTTGCAAAACGTTGTGCGGATTGACAATGCTTTTGTCAGTTTTGCTAAAGGTTCAGAAAATGATGCATAAAACCACTTAGATTACCACTACAGTTAAGTCATTTACGCTTGAATCATTTATATGCGCATCCACTTAGCATTTGGCTGTGCCAGGTCTCTCAATGCTGCCTATGTAACACACGAGATGCATTGACACACAATACAATACAGGAACTTGAGGAATGTAGCATGCTAGAATGTTTGTTAAATCAATGCACACACAGGACTGGCGTGTCAAATGCACCAACCTTGGGTCGGCATTCATTGACAGTAACTGTTGCTGATCCTCTGTCTGTAGCTCTCTGTAGTAGGCTGTCTCTCGCTCTAAACTCAAAACTTACCACTTCAAGTCTATTTTTGGCTCATAAGGTTTGCCCAGAGACCACAACTAGTAGCAGCTGTAACACAAATAGCCAGCTTAGCTAAAATGGGCAGCAGCTGGACAGATGTCTCAGTGGAAGTGACAACAGCTGTGTATGAATCCACTAAAGGCACTTAATACTTGCAAATTATGTATGGAAATAGTAGATGTTAATGTAGCCTGAAACATAAATTGTCCTGTGTAAAATCACACTTTAGCCTGTATCCAGAAAACCATGTGGCCTTTCAAAGTAGCTGTAAACAATTCAGCTGGTAACACAGTGCATGTGCCTTAACAGCCTGTGTCTTTTATTAATTGGGATTAAATGTGCAAACGTATTCCTGTTGTTTTAGATATCCTATCCTGGCATTACAATGGAGACATTTCGAGTTCTTCAGATGTTTCTGTACACAGGAGAGTGTTCAGACTTGACTCGTGTCAATTGCTTGGAGCTGATTGAGCTTGCCAATCGCCTATGTCTGCCTCGGTTGCTTGCATTTGCCGAACAGTCAATCATCAGGGACCTGACAGCGGCTGAGAAGAGCTGTCAGGATATTGCCGAAGAGGTTCTTTCATATCTGGAACCTGCACAGGTATCTTACTCTTGTGTGATAATTACTTATAGTGTGTTATTTTAAAATACTAATATTAATGTTGTATTTTAAAGTTTATGTTTCCATCAAAATGGATTGGTAGAGCATGATATGAATGCATTTTCTGGAGTATCATTGGCAACCATCGCAGACTGAGTCATGGCAAGGCTGGAATTATTCTTCTTTGTTGCTGAAAAGAATTTGTGAGAAGATTGAGTCCCAGCGAAGAATATGTGTATGTGTTTATTAATTGTTTGTACTTGTGTATTTAAAGGGACTTTAGTGATAGCTGCACCTTCCGCAAACCTCTGGAAGCTGCTGAAAACCACCATCATTATGTGACAGATGTTCTGTCTTGTTGTTGCAGCTTCACAATGCTGCTCAACTTGCCAACTGGTGCCTCTGGTATTTGTCCATCAATTACCTGGATGTCTATAGAAAATACTGTAAACTCCTACATGGTCTACGGCCAGATAACCAGATCTACCTTACCAGCCACCGACACCCACCACTCTGGTTTGTTCATTGAAAAATATAATATAATAGAACAGTAAAGTTATCATCACTTTATCATCTTCATCGTCAACATTATCATAATTATGTACTCATCATCATCTTCCTCAACAATGTTTTTTTCTTCATCAAATTCATCATCTGCTGTGTTCTTCTATTTTCTGTTTTCATAATTATCGTCGATGTAAATTATGCAAACAATTATCGTGTTATGTTCAGTAACATATTCATTATTACCTGAGTGTATTTATGTGAAATGAGTGCAGTTCTTTGTCTTGCTTATGTGCTGGGGAAGTGTAGATATTTTGTTAAGCAGCATACTGTATGAAAGAGAAGCCGTTGCGTTTTGCTCTTGCTTCGGGTTTTATTCATGTGATTCCTGTGCAGTAAGTAATTTGTGACTCAACTGCACAAGTTTTACTAATAAAGTTTTGTGCCTGTTGGTAATGCAGCAGCACTTTTTGGTTCTGCCTCCACCATTCCAAACCCATTGTGCCTGTAGATGTTTAATTTGTTCGATTGTCATTTTCTTGTCCAAGAACCATGTAGTTTAGGTTTGAGCTGTTGAAGTTGTACAATATATGCCGTTATTCTCTTTTTTTCATTAGTAAAACGTAGAATAGCACAGTTTGTGTAAATATTTCAGGTATCTAAAAGAACTCGATGTCTACGAGAGATCTGTTCTCGACGTCCAGCGAGAGAGAACCATTCGTCGCCATTATTCGCATCGTCAGAAGACGGACGTTGACATCTGTGGCTGTCTCTGCTTCAGTGGACGACGAAACTGAAGAGCATCCTCCGTCTTGAGATGAAAATGGTGTAGATGCTTTCTGCTATCTCACTCTGCTTACATCATATCAGATGAGAAAAGGATTTCTGTCTGAGATGATAGCTCACATAGGATGACCCTATCAGTTAGTTGATGGGTATTGTTAGATGTTTTGCTTTTATAGAACTGCCATTGTTGGACTTTTAGGTAATTCAGATGTTAAAAACACTGGATTTATATAAATGTTGATGTTCCCATTGTGTTTGATAATCCTTTGTTTTACTATCGCAGTCATTGTGCTTTGGGTGCTTTCTGAGAATTAATTTAGTCCAGACTGAGAAGATATTTTGTGATATAAGTTTGTAGAATATGTTTAGTTATTGCCGTTAGTATAGTATGTGCTTTGATGCCATTCCTCATGCAATGTGTATAAGAGTATATTGTTAGTACTTGATGTTTCAAACACTGCTCTTGTGGCTGGACTGATTTCGTCTGCTGACAAATTTCTGTCAGTAGATGTCTTACTGACATCACTCGTCAGATCTTTGTACTCTGTATTTTCAGAGTTGACTGTTCCATCTCATGTTTAAAAAAATGTTGTAATTTTAATTGCAAGTTTTAATTGATATAGTGCCACTTTAAGAGAAACTCGGAATTGCATTGTGAATCTGTGCATGTATGATGCTTAACGGGCAGTTGCAATTGAACTTTTAAGTACAGGTGCACTTGGACTGAGTGAGGCCTTATTGCTCAATGCTAAAGTTACCAGTATAGGCGATTGATTAAATGCAAATAAATGCCATCCAAGCTGTTTGCTCTAGTCAAAACAGGTTAGCAACTTAATTATGTAATTGACTGATTGATTTACTGAATGAGTAGTTTAACAATTAAATAATTTTTTGCTACTTATGCTTTGCTTGGTTATCGATTTAATCAATTTTTAGTTGATATTTGAATTTATGTTTTTTCACTTTTGTTTAAGAGCCATGTGTTTTAGCCTTTTTTGTTTAAGAGCCATGTTTTAGCCTTTATAGAATGTTATGCATTGTAACAGACCATGTGTTACTGTTTACTGTGTTTTTGTCAGAGGAATTGTACGAAATCTGCATTAGAAACAGTTGTTAATTCTATCGCAGTGACAGTAGCATATGCAACTTGCCTATTATTATCATTCTGTTTATTATGAGAATATCTTGATGCAGAGTTATATCAAAGAAAAAACATCTTCACACTGTTTACTACGGTATTATCTAATATCATCTACACGTATTAAGTAAGTACCTGATGGAGAGGTATGGTATATTGCAAAGAAACTTTTGTAAGTACCTGATGGAGAGGTATTATTGCAAAGATACCTTTCCGGAATTGCTTTATCACCTATTATGAGATTGTAATATGGAGAAAGTTATCACAGACGTGCTTCTAATGACACGTGGAAGTAGAAAGGTGACCGGGAAGTAGAAAGGTGGCCTCTAGCAACATCTGTGTTGAAAATCCCTTCCAGTTGCATAATCAATCACTTCTCAAGGTATGCAGTTGCTCGTGAGCAGCTGTTGGTTTGTGATGGAGGTACGTAATAAATGTACAGTTACTGCACATTATGTTGTCTGGTATGTTACGGCTCAGGCCCACTAGTTTCCAACAGTCATTAGATGTGATAAGATCACATTGGTTTACACAGCTGTGTTGGCTCTAATCCACAAGAAATTAATTAAATAAGTTTGCCATACTTAGCTTGTCACAGTCAGTTTCAGTCAGTTATTATATTAATATTTATTAATATTTATAAATTTTTGTCAAGTCATCTCAGAATAACCGAATTTGATGGTATTTATCCAATTGAATGAGAATTTCTATAGCACTACTGTATGAATTTGATAAGTCCTTTTCATGTTTGCAGTACACCAGAACTTTGTTATACACGTCTTTTTGGAGCCATGCCACGGACTGCTATTATTTGTGTTACAGTGAAGCATGTCTCTCTGGTGTATAAACATTGCAGTGTCTTGTAAGATTAGCAGCACTAACATTGCACTTTTTAATAAATATGTATTGTGTATTTCCAATTTTTATTTATACATAATTTATGAAAATTAGTATTAGTCAGTAAAAATTTGTTAGTTTTATTCCACTGGTATATAATGGATTTGAGAGGTCTTTACTTGTTAATGTTTGACATTGGTGGAAAGCAAGGCTAACTTTATTACAGTTGAAGGTTTCTGATGGAACGAGCAAAGGCGATCAAATACCGGACAGTTTCAGTGCTACTAAAGCCATTATTTCTGTTTTGTTTGAACAGTTTCACTGCAGATTTTATTAAGTGCTCACGGGTTGAATCTGATGAGTCTGTTTTGCAGGTCATTAAATTCTACTAAGTTTTTGTATTTTCAGTTTATTTCTGCATGATCATTTGGATGATTAATATTTAAGAAACTTGCAGACGTTTTATTAAGCACACAATGCATTGGACAGTTGCTTTCGTTGTCGTTTTTATGAATTCCTGATTTTTATTTGTGATGACTGAATACATCTGATGCCAGTTTTAGCAGCCTCTGTATCTTTTGTGTTTGTGATGGTAACTTTGACAGATCTATGCTAATAAATTAAGACGACGTCTGAAATATAGGCCTATAGTCCCTAAAACGGCCAAAACAGCGTTCTTAGATCCTCTTGTCTATGCTATCCAAAATGGCTAAGAATTTCTCCAACCATTGAGCAGCAGTGCCATGAAGCGGACTCCCACCTGGGGATATGTATTACTTGACGTGCTCCCCCTCCAATCAAGCATACTGGACACTTTTTGCGCTCTCATGCTCATAACCATGTAATTCCACCAGCCGATTGTCTGACCAGGAAAACGTTCTTAATATTATTAGGATGATATACGAGACATAACTGAGCGCATAAACCTATATGCAGCCCCATTAGGGACGGGATGGTAGTTTGAGAGGTTTCCTATTCAAGATTTACTTTCTTGAGAAGGGGAGTAATGAGAGAGTGCTTAAAGGCCATTTATTTGGAAGTTGCCAATAGAGAGGGAGAGTTTGATAATTTGGTAATTGCAGGAACACTGACAGAGGCGTTTAGAAGAGAGGTGGGGATTGGACCAATTTGCATTGCTCGCTATGAAGAAGAGAGTCATCACCCTACCACTACCAGGATGCCCACATGGAGCCTTATAAGATCCATATTGGCATATTGCCATAAGGAACCCATATAGAGTCGACATGGGTCCCATCTAATGCCCATGGATATCCTGGCCAGAGGTGCAAGAAATCGATGAATGTCAGCATAACGTTGTCATCAGTGTTGTGTAGTTTCCTTTATCGCCTTAGTCCATGCAAAATGTATAGACTCACTTGTTTTAGTTTGTTTATTGTCAAAATTAACATCTTAATACCAATATTAGGTCAAAACTAACGGACCGATTTTACCCATATTTCTTATACGAAATTTGTAAAAGATTAATCTTTTTTATTTAATTTCACGCCATTGTAGTTTTTCAATATAATTATTATAAACAATATTAGGGCGTATACCTATACTCTGTGACTCGGTTTGTAGGTTGTTGGAGTTGATAACTAACTACGGGTCAACGCAGCCTTAGGTAGGCCTATAGCCTAGTAGGCTAACCTTAGTTTCCGAGGTTGGTCATCCGATCAATTGGTCAGTGATCCGCTTGTGTAGCCTACTAATCATTCTGAAAAAGTCAACGTAGGCCTAGGTATGGTCACTTAAACCAGACTACCATAGAAGGACTTTCTGACCGATTTGGTCCACTCTTGTTATAGCACTAGCGTTTACAGTGTAAGAGCAGTTAGAACGTCAGTTAGAGTAGCCATGGTTCGTGGTCAGTTGAAGAGTAGGTCCTTGTAGCAGGAGAGTAGGCTGACGAGATTGGTCGTGTAGTTGGTTGTTGTTCGAACAACTGTTGTTCGATCTGCTCTCTCGAAGTTCGACTTCACCATCTCGAAGTATTCGCCGTCGCTCAACGACACCGATCGGATCAACGGACTCTTCATTCTGCAGAGCACAGAACAAAACAATCAGATCACTTCGTAATCGTAATCGAGTATTTAAACAGCGCCACTTAAATCAGAGGCACTCCCGACCCAGGCCCCGCTCCCGACCCAGACCATGGTCACATTCGTTGCGTCTCATTTTTCGTCTCATTCAACATGCAGGGGCGGGCGCATTTGTCGGGACGCTTATAAATGTCAGGCGCATTTGTATGTGAACCATGGTATACACACAACTGTTAAGCCTCGAAAACTCGAAATTAGCTGGGACCTAACTCAAATTGTAAAGGCACTGAGCTTAGTGCGACAGATGGGTTAGGCCTACTGTGACCCGGATCTAGCAGAACACTTCGTTCCGCTGCTTACGCATAGGCTAGTCTTGTGGAGTAGTAAAACCAAGTAGAACAGGACAATACAGTTAAGATCGCGAGAGAAAAAGTCAAGAGAAGAGAATTATTAATGACTATTGTCTCCAAACGATATTTATTTCAGCTATAACAACCGAATACTTGAGACAGTTAAAACTGATTAGCGAGATATAGGATCCGTGACGACAGTGATACCTGAGTTGGTCGATGAATTTGCTGCTGTTTTCTGAGTAGCGAATTGTGTCCGGGTCCCACTGGACTTCCAGTCTTTCCAACTTAGGACAGTGCTGGGCCAGACAGATGACGATCTGGTCAATGTGGACACGTGTGCTCATCTTCAGGAACCAACCATTCGCTGTGCCACATCCTAGGATCCTACACGTTCACACATAATATTATTTCCAATATGAAACTCTAACAAATTCTAACAAGTCTCTTGCATGCATAAATGGTACGCTGAACGAGAACAATCACTCTTTAAGCATGGCATACGAGTGCCTATAATTATAGCCCTACTGCAGGGAATAAGATAATTATTTGACTCTTCTGAAGCCAGAAGAATCCAGATTCTAGATTTAGATAAACTTTGTCTAATAAAAGCACCAGCAATTAAGAAGAGTTTGAGCCATAAGAACGAGCGCATGAATCTAGGTTTAATAGCCTACCGGCAAGTAATTATTCCACCTAGATCACAACATTTAGGCCTACTGCTTCTATAAACTCGCCTTTATAACATTTCGCCATGTACAGAACCAGAAGCGAATAGCTAGGCCTACGCCTATTGTTGTTTTTGTTTCGCCAAAACTCGAAATTTCAGATGATGTCTATGATCGAGTGTTAGCCTAATCGTAAGCGAAATCGTACATTTGTATAGCGCCACTTCAAGAGAAACTGCTCAGAGGCGCTCCCGACCTGACAACACCAAACCGCGATCGAAAAGAATGGTTTTCAAACGCTTGCGGAAAAGGGGAAAAGAAAGACCAAGAAGTTAATTACGGATGTTGCTAAGAAACCTGTTCCAGAAAGAAGGACCGACCACAGCGAAGCTTCTATGGAGCACCGGTTAAGTTCGAGCCATAAGGACAACCAGGTCGATTTGCGTGGCAGAGCGAAGGAATCTACGGCCGGATATTAGACCTGGGAGTCGACCCCAATAAGTCGACCCCAGTCGACTTGGGCATCCCAAGTCGAGTCGAGTCGTTTCTGCTTAGCGCAACTGACCCCCAAGTCGAATTTGTACAGAAAAGTGACCTCAAGTTGTTTTCTACACAAGTCGACTTAAACCGACTTGGGACACAAACAAATACAAATTTATCTCGTCACACTAATCATCGTAAGGCCACGGCCTCGTTTAAGCAGTTGTATAGTGTTTTTAGCGTGAACAAGCGTTTTTAAGACATATAGTGTGTTAGGGTTGTGTCATGACAATTATACACCTGTATATAATTATATATGTATAAACATAATCTAGTTGAGCGGGCGGTCAGCGCCGCTCGTCTTATGTAAACATTGACTGAATATAGCTGTACTGAGCACGTGCTAATAGCGCGGGAAAGGTTAGAAATTGCTGATTACAGTCGATTTGAATAATGCAGTTGTCTTAATACAGTAGATAGAGCTGTATATTGAGAGTGAATTGTTAAGAAATATAGTTGATTTATGTTGACGATGCACACTGAATAGAAGTGTTGAAGATAAAAGTTGATTTTCATCTAATTTGAAAGAGTATAAAGAACTATTCAAAAACGCAGAACGGTACTGCGATATTATTTTGTATTATCGACGCCGGTTGCGGCGGTTGGACTAAACAGCTACTTAACTTAGGCCTACTTATTTTTATCGGTGTCGATTTATCTATATCATGAGTTATTATATGTTAAAGCATCACACGTACGTTTAATAAAACTGCATGGTGAATCGAAATGTTAATAAAAATGTTAGCACGTCTGCGCAAATCAATGAACTTTTAGTCGTCAGTGAATGCGACCCACAGAAATCTGGATCGCATACTAATCAATCGATCGTTTTGCGCTACTTTGGTGCACTATTAGTCGTTTGCAGACGGAAAAACTTTTGTAGTAACAATGATCGACTTTATTGTCGGTGAGTGGTAGTACTGGGATGATACGCTTGCATTTCTATTTGAATGACGTTAGTGGCCAAATAATTATAACAACAGAATTAAACTGTGTCATTATAACACGCCATTCAGTGCAACCAGTCCGCGGTCCGCTGCAGATTCTTCTGTTAACCCATTAAAGCATTACAAAATTGTTCAAGAACAAACACAAATAGCTTAAAATAGGCCTAATAAGCAATTTTATTCATCAGGTGTTGAGATCTCATTACTCATTAGTATAAGAAATTAATGCTTGCCATGACATTTTGTATTATTAGCTGTACGTAATCGTAATTACCATGTCAGAAGTCGACTTTAAGTCGGAAGTTGGTTGTTTTTCTGCCAAGTCGGGTCAAGTCGTTTTGACTCCAAGTTGTCGACTTCAAGTCGACCTCAAGTCACTTTAGGGTCAAGTGGGGTCAGATTGGGTGACCAAAGTGACTCCCAGGTCTACCGGATATGGATAACACTGGCACACAAAGCTCCCTCAGATAAACTGGGGCTTGGCCTGCAAGGCAATGGGGGACTCTGTAAAAATATAGGTGGCGCCAGGATGGGATATAGTTTGGCTACTCTAGGTAAAATGTGTGCTCTGTTGTGCGGTAGGTTTATTTCATAGACATCTTACATTTAATATATGATGTCTATGGTTTATTTACGCTAAAGTTGTCTAAAGTTTGACCACATCACATACTGGCGACGCCTATCGCCGCTTAAAGGAACTGCTCACAGAGTCTCCCATTGGGCTTAAGCACTAGAATCTTAAACTCAATGCGGATTTGCATAGGCAGCTACTAAAGCTGTAAAGCGGGATATAGGCCTATATATGCCCGAACTTAGGTAGGCCTACGCCACCAATCAGGCGAGCCGCGGCATTTCGAACAGATGCAACTGATAAATGCGCAATAGGGTTAAGCCCGCATATAATAGTCGACTCTGCAGGTGCATATGAATGCATGCATCAGGGTCGTAGCGGCTTTAGTTGTTAGAGAGCGGCGTACCGAGCGAATCTGACGTAGATGGTATACAAGCACGTGCGATAGGCCTATAGGCCTACATTCCTCACGTTTTCTGAAAGGGTCAATTCCTGGTCCAGGTCACACCCAAATCCAGCACAGTGGAAGAGAAATAGAAGCCAGGGAAGCGATGCTGTAGATTGGACTTCAGATAGCCGCCCGCGACTCCCAACCCAGATGCGTCTTTCAGGGGTTTAGCCATAGGCGGTTGGATGACATCCAGGCGCCAATCACTTCCGATGTCAGTGTTATTCAGAGTGTTTATATAAGAGTAGGCAAGTGTAAACGAATGCAGCTTTTCTAAAAAAATCTGTTCTGAATTGATTTCACAAAAACTCACTCTCTCTCTTCTAAAAGAATAAGATTGCAATAAAACGGTTAGGAGACGAACGGTTTTCTGAGAGTCTCTTTGTAAAAACGGTAGATCCCAATAGACGTGGCTTGTATGCAATTCAGGAATCGGTTGAGACCGGAACGGCGTTCCGGTTCTTTTTTGGACGACCGCAACGCCGTATCGATTCTTTCTTTGATTAGCATGGCTCTGGAAGCCGGCGTTCCGGTTCTTCCTGAAGTGGACGTTCCGGTTCTTTTTGTTTAGGACGGGATCAATGATGCAATTACACCAATTGTCAAGCTCCATCGGCTGCATTAGCCGTGCTTTACAGGCAGACAATAGGCCTATAATCTATGTGCGTGCTATAGCTTTTCATGAGTGTTTGCGGCCTTAGACTACAAGTGTCTAGTGTCTACAGCTGTCAGAGGAACATAGTAATCCTCCACGTTTGCCTATATTTAGAATATTCAAGAGCTGTGCTTAAAATGCGCTTATCTCTCTGTAACACCGGAGGTTGCATGCTTTAAAAGCGGTTTTGATATGTTTCATGCTATAGGCGGCATCACTTGGCCATAGATATCACACCCTCAACGCTCTATGGCATCACTTGGCGAAAGATATCACACCCTCAATGCTATATGGCATCACTTGGCGAAAGATACCACACCCTCAACGCTCTACGTTTATGTGAACAGTAATCTACGTATTGGTGCAAACTTCTCGGACAACAATGAACTTAACTGTTCAGTGTTCACACGAACAGCATTTGTTGTTAAATGTTCGTTCATATGAATGTCCATGAACGAAAACGTATAGGCCTAGACCTATTTTCTTCTCAGGACATAGAACCTCCTGGTTGCGCTGTCTTCCGCTGAGTAACAGATTCGCTGGTTTATAGGCCTACCATCGCCGAATAGGCGGTGGGCTATTGAACGAACGAAAGTTTATACGACTTTGGGATTGCCACGGTCCCCTTGACTAGCATTTTATGTCTAATTGTTGATAAGGAACTGTAATGAATTGCAGTTTAACGGTTTTCTGTCAAGTCGACCTAATTGATTAATATGTCATGCGCTTTTATTCCAGATGAACTTCAGAGAGCTGTCCGAGCCGCTTTGGCTTAAGAGCAAACAACAATGATTCTAAAACAGGAAAACATTTCCTAGGAGGAAAAGCATCTGAACACAAAAGGATGAATCATCAGTTCCTTAGGAGATACGGATTCAAATCCTGAAAGGATTGTCATGAAGGACAATGCCTCACCAAATTGTATTGTATTTGAACACTTGTTATAGCGCCCCTACCAGATTTCCCATTCAGAGGCGCTCCCGACTACTGCGCGGACGCTGAATCGGAGTTTCACGCCGAAGCGCATGAGCAATTGCGAGTGAAGGACTTGCCCAGGTTCCCTACGCGGCGGCTTTGAGGTGGATTCGAACCCGCAACCCTCCAGCTGCAAGGCACCGAACATACCCCTATACCACCGCGCCCCAGTTGTATTGTGTTGTGTTGTATTGTATTGTATTGTACTCCACGTTTATATTGCGACCGAGCAACCCGCAGTAAAGATCCGAGAAATTAATCTCTGATAATCCGACCCGACCGGGAAGCGAACCCGGGGCGCCGACGTGGAGAGCGGGCTACCAACCCACTCGGCCACTCAGGATCTCTGTTTTGCATTTGCATCGAGCAAATGACCAACAGACGGACAGGATGATTTATAACATGATGTCGGCCAATATTTACTACTACCAAACGTAAGTCTATAGTTAGGGGGATTCTGATGGGTGGTCACCTGATTTTCCTGACGAATGGTATGATGTTGAGAAAGAACTGTTCGGCCAGTTTTGGTTTTCCGCAGACCATGAGGCCCTCCAGGAAACGACCTCTCTGTGCAATGAACTGGTAGATGGCGTTCTCAGACAGGCTGACCGTATGGCTCAGGTCAATCGCTCGGATGTAATCCAGTTTGCCCTTCTTGATCATCTCCTCAAGGACCTGTGCATCGAACAAAGACAATGCAAAGACAATGCAAAGACAATGCAAAGACAACATGCAAAGACTGCATGCAAAGACAATGCAAAGACAATGCAAAGACTACATGCAAAGACAATGCAAAGACAATGCAAAGACAACGCAAAGACAAAGGATGCAATGCAAAGACAACATGCAAAGACTGCATGTTGTCATTGCAAAGACTGCATGCAAAGTACTGCATCCTAACAAGGAGACATTGTTTAAAGACAATTTAGTACTTATATGGAACAATACAATGATTACTCTGAGTAAATACGATGTGAATACGATTGTTCAATGTAAAGCATGAAAGAAACGCCATGTAAATTTAATGCAAGATGGGAATAATGCTTAGGCGAAGCAGTTAATTTAATGGTGCAGCACAACTATTAACGTCATCGTCGTCATCGTCGTCATCATCATCATCATCATCATCATCATCATCATCATCATCATCATCATCATCATCATCATCATCATCATCATCATCATCATCATCATCATCATCATCATCATCATCATCATCATCATCATCATCATTATAACACAAAGGATAATATGCCAAGAGTAAGATGAAAAATAATTATGCCTATGGGACTTGTTACTTCAGGGATTGCTAATCCTCACTTATGTCTGGCTCGATGAAAATGTCAGGAGCTAATAGCTAGTGTGCTCTTGTAGCATGTTTCAAGGTCGCTATACAGAACAGACTCGAACCCGCACTTTTCACGCTACAAGGCAAGCGCTCAACCATTTGGCCTCCGTGTGAGACAATCAGATGAAACTCTTCGGTGGAACGTAGAGATGCAGAATGCCAGAGTATAGGCTAATATGGTACCTTGTCGTCGAAGAATTCGCAGTGCGCCAGACCGAGGTAAGTGAACCCATTGGAGCGACAGAGCATGTCCATCAGGCATTCGGTCGACAGCTCCGTCGATGACAGATCCAGTTCACGGATGCGTGACGACTCCCATTCCACCTGCTTCATGTGCTGGTCTTCAAGACCTAAGCGTATGTATAATGCATATATACATTATGTAGATATATGTGTGCACGCATAAATATACATGTTCATTAAAAACCACCAAGACGAGACATTATAGCTGGCGGCTTAAATATCGGGCTGAGCGGAATGCTATCGGAAGACTCTTCCAGGAAGAATCAGCGTAGACCAGAGCAAAGTAAAGTCGACTTAGATTAAACTAGATACGAGTTTATTCACACCGATCTACTTGAATTTAAGAACATGCAAGATTGAAAAAGGATGTTTACATACAAAAGATGAAAACTATAAAAGTCAGACATGTTAGGTAAGGTATAAAAAGGTAAGATACGGTAAGGTTAGGTAATTAAAGCAATCACTTATTTTTACACTTCTTTTATGGCAGCTGTGCCCAAAGGCATTGTGAGAGCGTAATTGCTTTAGCTTAGGCATAGACATAAGTTACAAAACAATAGCAATACACAGCAAATCAACGCAGCTGTTTATTTTCTAAACAGTTTTTCAATCAATTGTTCAATTGGCATACAGGTTACGAATCACTGTGATTCGTAACCTGGCACAAACTGAGGCCTACGATTGGAATCGAATAGAAACCCATTTATTAGCTTATATGCCACTAAAAATATCCAGGTATACGCCAGGAATCGACGTCAGCATATTATGGACAGCCGCATCTCAGTGGAAGAAAGAAAGCAATGGCAGATGTCAGCGAAGTACGACGTCATGGCGAACAGGTGTTATAGAATGACGCGGAGACCCAAGATACACAGTATTACACACGGCCTTAGGACTTTCACATGAAAGTTCAAAGGTAAGGCCTGAAATTGACATTGGATTAATGAGATTTACAGGTAACAGATAATAATGTAGATATTATCGTAATCTTAATCAAACATATTATGCGCAAACACCATCAAAGAACACGCTTTTCCAGTGCCTGTGGGAAAGGTAAAGGAACATCAGAGGATTCCTATAATAGGCAACCTGTTGGAGAACGAGATTTGCGGTGGGATTGATTTAATTTAATAAGATATGACGAAGCGCTGCCATTAAAACACTTGCACTTGACAAGTAAGATGCTGTGCTTAAGTCATTTATGTAAGAAGCTAAGCAGTGCAGCTTAGTACTCAGAACTTGTTTATAGACATCCCATGATCATCAGAACCTCGTTATTTCTCTGATCAGGCGAACACCGAAATTTAAGACTAACTGTAGCTGGTTAATGTAGGAGTAAAGTGAAACCTTTTGCCAACAGTATTAGCACTTAGTCAATTCTGCTACAGAATATACTTCACAGCGTTGAGGTTGTTTCAAAGGCGAATTGCGAGCGGGTAGCATTTACCCAAATCCCAACCGGTATAGCAGTTCATAAAATTTTAAAACATATTTAGCATTAATACCATGTTTTCATCGCTCATCCAACTTCTAGTTTTACTATTACATTATATTTAGGACCTCCTATACCGGTTGGGATTTGGGTATATGCGAGCGGGTATGACGTAGATGGTGGAATCATAGTTTGAACATTATTAAGATTTCAGTTTTCGCGAATAAAGCCTATACATAATTAATTAAATACCGTAATGCAGTGGAGAAAGATCCGTCAGAAAACTTGGACTACATTGAATGCAGACGTATCATTAGGATATGTCTCTGTTTACAGTAGGCCTATCCATTCTAGTTACCCCTTCAAATGCCATAGAGACGTGATCATGCTATAATATATGAAAATTACGAAAGCCCACTCCTGTAATGCATTTACGCGAAATCATTTGTTTCTGCTGAGATGATATGCCGTGAGTACCTTGTAATGCCTTGAAACATAATAATATAGATTATTGCTGATGAAAGTAAGCGCTTCGATTTGCTCTGTAAAACCTGGAAAAAAGATCAAGAAATGGAACCCCATGGCCACAACAGAAGCCGGGTCTTCCCAAGCTGAATGATCACGATTCAAATGAGGTTCATACAAGATGCAAGATTATATTATGACTGACGCTGAAGAAGTCACTTGTCGATAGATAGATTAGTCAACTGATGCTAACCGCAGTGTTGTAATAGCAGCACTTTGAGCTTCTTGCACCGTTGCACTAGCGTCTTAAAGGTGGAACCTTTCACTCGTAGGCAGTAATTGAGCGCAAGGCACTCCAGATGAATGCAGTTGCTTGATAGAAGTTCGACGTGTGAGTCATCGACGAAACTGATGCCAAAGAAGTTGACGATGCGTAGATTGGGAGTGTGGGCTTTGATCTTTCCGACGTTAATGACTTCGTAGACTTCCTCTTCTTCGTCGTCTCCCAACTCAAAAGTTCCTGAAAATAAACAATTCTATTCAATATATAAAGCATAATTGTAATCGTAGTCAGAAATTTATATAGCGCCTCTTAAAGAGAAACCTAGCAGAGACGCTTCCGACCAAATGATGGAAAAACAGGATCAAACAAATGTTTTCATGCGCTTGGTTAAAAGCAAAAATTGAGAGTGGATTCTGCTCTGTCGGCCGATTCTGACCGGTAGATTCCGAAAATCCAATTTACCACTTTCATCAGCTGATAAGTTCTACGTGCAATCAGATATAAAATACACGGCTATCAAGTACCACAAGATCATTGATTCTCACCTAGCTAGGCCTATAGATAATATATTATTTATGCATAAGTACGTATACATGTACTTACATTATGCATGCATAGCTCGTAAGACGAGCATAGCCCTTAATTTTTAAGGCTTGTCTATTTGTGGACATGCTAAACTGCAGTCCAAATGCAAAGGTTGGAGGTTCAATAGCTGTAAATATGCATGAACCAGTACGTAGTGCAGACTAACGCACCCTTGGCCTTGACTCCCTGAAGATAGCCTATCTGAACAGCGTTACGGTTCACATGGCATATTCGTTGTAAAGCTCCGTTGGTCGGGGGCAGGGAACGAGGTAAAGACCGCCTCGTTCATATTATCAGGAATCGGAGGGACTTATGTTTTGCATTTCCTGCGCTCCACATGTTGGCTCATCTACCTACCGCCTCTGAACAAAGTAGCGTCCAATGTGGAGAGGCGGCTTGTATAACAGCACAGCTCTCTCTCTGTGCGTACACCTGGAGGCTAAATATACGCTGTTTGGCTTCAATGGAGCAGAGGAAGAAAAACAGGAACCCATTTGTTCCTATACTCTAACTTACATGTAGGAAAACAGCTCCTCAGCTTATTCACTACACGCTTCTTAATACAAACTTAGTTTTTACCCGAGGTAAATTTAATCTCTCAGGAGATAAAAATTGTCCAGAGGCTGTTAATGACTAATTCCGAAATGACTAATTCTCTTACGGTTCTGCAAGGAGAATGTGCTGGGAAAAGCAACGGCGTTAAAACGTTAAATCATTACATTAAATCAGAGACGTTCAAACAGAAGGCTAATTCTCTCGCATTCACAGAACAGCAAGTAAGATTGCGCTCCAAATCCACGTTGATCACTCGACCGCTGCTGTTATCGTCATTGGTATTATTGTATTATTATTACTTTTTATTGTTTTTATATTTTTTGCCCGATTTAGGCTACATATGAATCATCGGGACTAAAATGGCTCCGGAGAATTGTTAATGTCTGGGTTGGCTAAATTTATCATAGAAGAAAGTATTGCGAAAGGCGACATAAAATCACTGGAAAAAAAGCAACGGCGTTAAAACGTTAAATCATTACATTAAATCAGAGACGTTCAAACAGAAGGCTAATTCATAGAAGCAACGAGAAGCAATGAGAGGCGCTGAAAGAGATTGCATCTTTCTCTTGAGTCTCCAGATACCTTACCTGTGTTAGAAAGCGCAAAAGCTCCGTGATAAAAGGAAGCCCTGCGCTGTTAATAGGACCAAAATGAACGTTTATTATTCTTTTATTCAGGATATTATTCATATTTTCTTACCCGGGGTAAGTGCAATCCCTTAGGAATAAAAAATTACAATAGGAGCTGTTGTTGTCGTTGCTATCATCATAATCATTATCATCATCATCATCATCACCAGTACCACCACCAGTACCACCACCATTACCACCACTACCACCACCAGTACCACCACCACTACCACCACCACCACCACCTAATCCACCACCACCGGCTGTCATCTTCTAATTATTCTAATCAAGGGAACCCAAAACAGAACAGCGTTTCCTATTTGTAAGGCAGCTGATAGGCGCTGGAGCAGATGGCTAGACTCACGCAGGTTTTCTGTCAACGCTGCAATCTTGCTTCCCAGTTCTTGGAGAAACTCCAATGACTTTGCGTATCAGTTTCTTGCGGTTTCCACTGCAGCATGGACGAAACGGTGTGACTGCTAGATAGCAGCATATCTGCATGACCTATTACAAGCTGTTTTTCCCCAGGGACGTCACTTGGGGGAAAGAGGCATTTACCTCTGAATTTGATGGAAAATCAACAATTTATATGCAGGCCTATGCCAGTGCATCTTATTAAATAATATATCTCTATTCGACACTAGGAGTCTATGACAGCAGAAATTCAAACATAGTAAGAGATGAATAAGAAAAAGAAGAAAACATGTTGGATCATTTAACCACAGTTTTGCACATGTAGACTAAACACAAAGCTTAACAAGCTGGCCAACGTTCCCCTCTGAAAAAATGTGTGCCCTTGAAACGAACTGAAATGACGTCCATGCTTTTTCCGCTGCCAAACCTGCCTGTTGCTATGTTATATGCTTCTCTGTTGCTGCGAATCTGTCTGTTGCCACGCCAACAACGACCTCTGATCCAAGGTATTTCGGTGACGCCATAAGCCTTATACCGTAAGAGGCCTCAATGGCCTCTTGAGCGGCCATTGGGCTCTTGATGGCTGGTTTTTGGGCTCTTGTGAAAGCCAGCCAAAACACTCCATTTGATAATGCCATGTGGTTGTTGTCTCCCTGCTGCTTTGATGCATGTGAATCTGTGATGGCAACTGGGTTCACTATCACACCGTTTAGTTCACACAATGCGGCTCTCCTCATCCTCAAGCCAGCTGCATTTCTTAGCACTACTCTTGAAATCCGTAACTCCGCCGTATCTTACATACCACAAGCACTCCTATCATAACGACAGGTGCGCTGGAAGTCAGTCTACTGAAAGTGGAGACTGTATTGCGAACAATCAGGCCTTAGCCACTGAACCGGTTGCTCTTTGTCGCAGGCCTTAAAGTACACGCAAAGTGAGAACGCTGTTCCATTGTTTTGCGTATGAGACTTTTACTTGATAGAGGAGGTGCGTTATATCTTACATAGCACAATATAGAAGCTTCCTCTATCAATGTATTGTATCCGTGACCAATGCTGGGACACAAATGTAGCAGTTAGTTTTGAAGACTTCGCCTACCAGCGGCTGACACCAAAAAGACGAAAATAGCCAGCATATTTTCACTACGGATGCCCAGACCTCCGTTTCTCTTGGCAAAGGTGCCTGGATCTACTGGTCGTCGCTCATGTGAAATTTTGAGGATGCTATTCAGTCCTACTCTCGAGACTTCAAAATAATGCTGAAGCCCTTCTGAAAACGATATACTAAGTCGTGACAATAAAAAACCACGAGCGACATTATCAATCGCGGCATCTAATTAAAGAGATATTGTTAAAGGTGCTTTATCAGTGTCCATTTATTGAAATATGTTTTTAGTTGTAGGCTACTTGTGATAGTAGTCTCGCTTCAATGATGTTTGCAAAGGCGAATTGAAAATTACTGAAACTTGGAGCTGCTGGATACCCATAAACACGGCGTTCAAGCAGTTTAGAAACATTATTGGAATTAGGAATAAGTAAATAATTAGCCGGACAGTTCTGGTCTAAATTAGGATGTAGAAGACGTGTCAAAAAGCAGTTTTAAAAGCAGAGGTAAACTTCATAGAAGGAGTGATTAGCAGGATGAAGAATAAAATAAAAATTGACTATACAGTACAACAGGCTACGGTAAGAGAAGTTTGGATGGAGTCCAGCTGTGAAGAGTTAGATTAACGTTTCCAGTTAGCTTTTACTCTGGTTAATTACTGCCATTGTGTGCTGAAAACTATACATTTGAAGAGTAAAAAAGCGAATCCTAAGGCGAAAATAAACAGTAGCCTAATATAGAGGGATCGCTAGGCCATAAAGCTCTGAAGCAGCATAGCTTATCAGGAGGACAAAAGCCAGCTGCCGGAGTATAGTGCGAAGCCACTGCTCCTCAAGCAACGATAGTAGGAATTAACTGACGCGTCTGAAGAGGCGAAATTCTTCGAGAAGCAAAGCAGTCTTAGGTCGATCGCATCACGTGGAAGGATATTGTTTGGCACGTCGGATATTAAGAAGCACCAGTGGTCCACTGGTGGCAAATTGAAGGGTTCTCTCATTTGTTATCATAATGTTGGCAGGGATGAAAACACAGCGGAAGCAGATCGAAGAGGCAGGAAGTACTTAGCAGTTACGGAAACACATACCCACGTCCAGAGAGTAAGTGTAATGTAAATGGCCGATGCATAAAGCTACGTTAGCCAAGAGTTTATTAAGTGGCACCAGGCAAAAGGAAGACACGGGGAAAGACAGAAGTGCGAGTATCAACAGTGCTTCGTCGAGCCTTCTCGGTGATTGGGCCTTTACTTCCTATATACTGAGATGGGCTTTCTTCGTAGTTACGCCAATCATCGTCGATATGACGGCGTCGTTAAATAAACGTATTTTAAGTAAGTCTTCGTAGTTAATTCGTTCAGACATTTCATGCTGATGTTATCGACCTCTGACACCTGCATAGTCTCTTTAACCGAGGCTGGACAAGTCAAAAACGCCCTTTGAAGTCGCTGTCTTTAAGAGGAACTATATAAACTTATAAATTAGAAAAACGAAAGAAAAGTATATGAACGATTGAACGTGTGTTAACGAATGAGCGAGAGAACGAATGAATGAACGAATGAAAGTTTGAATGATTAGCTGGCGAATGTAAGGAGAGTGAAGGTCAGGACATGATAACACTTACAAAGTACAACTTTTGTATTAGATAATATGTCGAGGTATGTGGATAGTCAACCAATGAATTTGAGACTGGGCTCAGTGGTTGTGTTCGAGGTTTTTGTGATGAAACGTTTTTTTTAGCTTTGCAGCTTTCAGCAGCGTAACAGGAAATATGGCATAGGTCTAAGTTTGGCCTATAAGATTAACAAACAAACCGTCATATGAAATCAATGGAGTGTGTGTTGGTGCATACCTATGAGATGAAGTACTTCAACCGACGACAGACTCTGGTAGACCTTCCTCATGAATCCTTCCATGAAGATGACTTCCGACAGACAGATCGTCAGGTTCCTTAGGTTGCATGGAAAGGCGTTCAGGTCGTTGAAGTCGTGCAGCTGCATCGCGTTCGAAAAATCCAGAATGAGGTTCTTAAGGTTTGGACAGCGATTGGCGATCTCGTGCAGAACGGACGGGGTGATGAGTTCAGCTGACAGTTCGAGGTACTGGAGGGTGGTTCCGAACCGGACGCTGATGATTGCCATCAGTGCCTCTGGGTTGATGACGTGCAGACCACCGTACTCTGGTCGCAGGGAGACTCGCATCCATAGTCGACCGTCGTAGGCCAAGAGACGCCACTTCTTGCAGATATGAGCCAGACGACAGAGATCCTTGTGCTTCAGGTAACTGAATATGTTCAGCAGGATCTTATCCGGCAACTGCTGTATTGTCTTCTACAATTGTTATTAAGAGACAATAGCATCAGTTGTTCAAGTGCCTGAGTCATACACAGAACTACGTATCCTATTTGACTCATGGATCAATCACTCAATCATAGATCAATCAATAACTAATCGGTTCAGCCATTCAGTTCCACAGATAGCGCGGTCAGACGGACATAGCACATAATTAACGCAGTTTAATATTATATCTCAACTGGTAAGTGGTAGAGCCTTGCTAAATCCCTTGGAAACAGTCTTGGTGACACGTGTAATGTAAGACTATAACTGTCTATAAGCTTAAGTAGCCACCGCAAGATGAATGGTCAGATATCTGACTTATCAACATTGCATCTATCAATCTGTCGGGAGATCATAATGTCGTCACTGAATTTGTTCTAATCGTCCTGAACGCTATAGTTGTAAATAAGTTGCCATGTAAGTGTAAGTAAGAATTGAGTCCGTTTCAGACATCCTTGTGTGCAGGATAAATGTACTTTACTGTTTTTTTAAATAGGGCATAATGCATATTTTGCGTTTGCAAGTGGCGCATTGATAATAAAGATAATAGGTAAGAGTGGATGAACAAGGGACTTTCCAGGGGTCAATTTTACAGGAACCATAGATTCATTGGTCTTCGTCTACATGACTTGATCATTGCTAGGAATGGAATCGCAGTGAACAAGTTAAGGTCATTACAGTATTGACACTGGTAACAAGAAGATATGTTTGTTTTTGTGGTAAAATTGATTGCTCATGCATGATAACGACTTATGAAACGTAAAGAGAAGTAAGAGAAAGTGAGATGAGATCGAAAAGTCATAACTAAATATGTAAATAAGTATATTCTTCATTGAGGAGCACTAACAAACGCACAGCACTGTACATGGCAAGATTAATACATTCAAACAAACAAACAAACAAAAAGTTTATATATACAAGCAAATAATTGAATGACAGTAGTTATTGCATATCAAGGGAAGAAGAGTTAGGGCTAGTTAAAGGGGGAAATGAAGAGCTTAAATAGTCAGATTTAGGGGAAACATTGTTTATTTGCATAGCATCTGGGCAAGGAAGCACTTCTGAGTCAGGTTGTGAAACATGGGAATCTCACGGTTATGGGACTGTGGCCGTAGGGAGTAGTAAGATTGCTTGATCGGCGGTAACAATTAATGCAATACATGACATTGTGCAGAATACCAGGCAAAGAGTTTGTTATCCGCATTGTTGCAAAGAGTCACAAATGAGGAGGAAGATGGAGGTAAGTACTTCTGGCGTATCAGCTTCCGGATAATTCCCTCAAGGGCCTCGCGTTCCTGCCCTCTCGCAAAGCCCCACCACACAGGCGAGCAATATAGCATCATAGACTATTCATAGTGGCACGAACTACATCAAATAAGCTGTCCCACGAGCGCCCATGCGACCTCAGGATCCGAAGTGTGTAAAAGGACAGCCTTGCTTTTATAAGTAAGTAAGTAAGTAAGTAAGTAAGTATTTCCTTTATTGAGAAGCACTAGCAAACGCACAGCACTGTACATAGCAAGATTAATACATTCAAAACAAATAAACAAAAAAATTATATATAATATACAACCATAGAATTGAAATGAGAGGCTTTATTGTACAGAGGAAGAAGAGCTAGAGCTAGTCATAGGGGGAAATGAAGGGCTTAAATAGCCAGATCTAGGGAAAACATAGTTTATTTGTATAGCATCCGGGCAAGGAAGCATTTCTGAGACAGGTTGTCAAACATGGGAAGCTCACGGTTATGGGACCGTGGTCGCAGGGAGTAGTGCGATTGCTTGATCGGCGGCAACAATTTATGCAATACATGACAAGGAATGTGCAGAATACAGGCAAAGAGTCTAGTATCCGCATTGCTGCAGAGAGTCTCAAATGAGGGAGAAGATGGAGGTAAGTACCCCTGGCGTACCAACCTTCGGATAATTCCCTCAAGGGCCTCCCGTTCCTGCACTCTCGCAAAGCCCCACCACACAGGTCAAACGTTTAATGTGACTGGAGAACCCAAATTATTCTGTAAGCTCAACACTCAGAATATTTAGAGTTTGCACCCGTGCGATACCTTTTAGAGTAGGGGGACTATACCGATGGTACCTGTGAAAATGATATCACTGGACTTGCTTGAGTATTGTATTGAATCAAATCAGTGAATGACTATTTATGCATTTATTACATCTATGTGTCCATGCATGCATATAAGTGCAACTAATCGTCTACGCATCTATTCATCAGTGAATGCAATTCATCTATTTATCAATCAATTAATCCCTACTTTCCTCCCTCCATCCCTCCTTCCGTTTCTCCCTCCATATTTTCATCAGACATACATACTTTGATACATACATACGTACATACACACATATTATATACACACACACGAATACATAAATATATACATGCATAACCATGTTAAAACGTCCGTAAATACAATAATTAGTGATGTTACCGAGATGTAGGGAGCGTGGTCGTGGCCCATTCCGAGCCCTGGGGCGAAGCTGGGGCGTCTTTCGGCCCCACTTGGTCTTCGGTCGGCGTAGCTCTGCTTCCGGGTTCCGTCGGCGGCTGCGACGCTTGTCTTCCGATCGACCATCGCCTGCAGTGTGTGATGTCCTCCTCCTCCACCTCCAGCTCCTCCTCCTCCTCCTCCGCCTGATCCTCCTCCAGTTCCTCCACCGGGATCTCGATGATGCGCCTCTCGACTGATGCTATACAGAGTATCCATTCTGATTCAGACAAAGGCCTCACAGCAGCAGCAGCAGCACCATCATCAGCATCATCAAAAGCAACTTTAGCAGCGCAGCATCAGCTCCCGTAACTATGGCAGCAACAGACCGATAAAGTTACCGGTAGACGGCGTCTTTGGCAGCAGCGCTTCCTGAGTAATTTATTCGAAATGAGCGATTTCAGTCATCATATTATGTGCAGCCCATAAAAGTCGAAAGCGAGCTGAGATCACTCGATGCTACTCGGAAACCCCATTCTCCTTTCTTACCTCCGTTACAGGTAATAATCACTCGCGTTAGCCCCGCTGAGGCGCATCGCTAAGCGTTGCTAGACAGGGCCAGAGAGACAGAGAGAGAGAGAGAGCCCAGTTTCAGCAGCAGAAGCAGCAGTAGCCGGGCAGCGCTGCTTCGATGCCAGTCAGAGATGCTATTTTGGCACCGAGTGGCTGCGGATCCATTATCGTAACCTTTCGAGTTGCCTGCTGCCTCTAAGAGTTGCTGCTGTTTGGCCAGTTGAGTTGAAGGTCTTAAAGAGTTGGATGCTCATCGATGCTCATCATCATCATCAGCCTCCTCCTCCTCCGCAGCAACCAACAGTAGCATCACTGCACTGGCTGACGTAGCAGGGCCACAGCTGCAGAGACTGCAGTGCGCGTGTGTGCGTGCGGGTGTGTCTTAGCATTCCTCATCCGTACGAAGGATGCTCCCGTGCTGTGCAGCTGACTAGAGGCCTATTTAATACAGACGTCAATGTAGTAATGGCCTACTCCGCCTCTGAAGAAAGAGGCGCCAGCCGCAGGGTACGAACGTACTGCTGCCGCTCTAGACGAGAGGCTCCCTGCCATGGCACAGCTTTCGTGTTGTGCGAAGGAGTCTTTCCTCTCACATCCCGAAAGCGAGATATGCATCTAGTTATAGTAAGTAAAGATGTCTGGGACAGATGAATACGCTGTGAACTCTATGATCATTCAGGTGAATGACTGACTGTCAGTTGCAGTCAACTTACAAAGAGGAAATGGCTATTCATCTGCCAGTGATGTGTTGATATTTCCCGGTTTTTGATCTACAAACTGGGTCGACTACAATGACACTGGGTGGAGCGATAAAGACCGACCTTCCCTTTGATATCTTTCAGCCGTATCTAACGTGCAGCGAATCCATCAATCTGCAGCTGAATGTTGTAACAAATCACCAATCATCAGGTTGTCCTTTCAGTAATGCACAATTGCATGCTTCTCTTGGTTTGAACCACCTCAAATATTTAAAATTAATTAACTTCGCTTAGTTTTCTTCCCAAAAATCCACGTAGCGATAAAAAAGACATGCGTACAAATTCTTAATAAGCCTACATGGTGCAAACTGTCAAATTAGAGCAGATATTGATTGAATGGCTGACATAGATTTCATTTTCGATAGCAGTGAATGAGGTTGTATTGTTGATGAAAGGCGTTGAAAATGTCCAGATAAGACGTCGTTTGTTGAGCTAACAATATATTATTGATAATATTGTGGGGGTTCAAACCCAAGGGTCTATAATTGTACATTACTAGAAGGGAACACTTACGGTCGCTGGTCTGAGTCAAAATCAACAGTGTAGATTGGCGGATCCGTTGTGCATTAGGAAGACATCGAACCGACTGCAGCCATCCAGACGTGTCTGCCAGTTATTGCAGACGCCACTGACTGATGTTAGACGAGCGTCTCTGAGCTTATCTGAGACAACATTTGGTGGAAGCGGTAGATAGACAAGGCATTCAAGTTTCAGTGCCTCTGTAGATTGGAAGTAGCCTATACTTGAACCTCAATTGCTCGTAGTTCATACAGCGACCACCCTCATTCCCTCTATAGTTTCTACTTGGGGTGGGCTCATTGGGACCTCCCAGTGCTCGTTCTACTTTTGTGACCCTTGGTGGCCGACTCGATCAAAGAGTAATAAAATGCTATTTATAAGACACAGAGAAAAATAATGAAACCGAAAAAACACACACATGCATACTTACGCATTTAAACATATACATACATGATATGTAGGGGTTGACTTCTGTGATACCAATAGCGTGATGGGAAGTGTGTATTCAGAGGCAGACTATTATTATGAGTCACCTATAAGCAGACTCGCCAGTCTGTCTGAAGTACAAGGTCTGTGAGCGCTGGCCGACTGACCAATCAATGTTCTGCCATGTAAGTGGCACACCAGAGGTATAGAGACGTAGAGATACAAACAAATACAAATACAAACAGAAGGAGGTATATATACAAAAGACAGATATGATGATGATGATATTGATGAGGTCCAACATAATGGTTCAGTTAGAATTTATTATATTCCGGTGCCTTACCGACAGATAGGCCTACCTCGAGCGTCCCACAGTCGCCATAAAGATTCGGTTAAGTTGTTGGTATCAAGTTCACAGAAAACTAAGAGTTGCACACTTAAAATGAGGTCGTGCACATGTTATTTAAAATTGTCGTTGTTTATACCCAGCGCTGATCATCATCAAGGCGCTTATCCTAAGTTCTTAGAAACAATGCAGGTACAGCTTCAGACAGATAAATCTCATACTCGTGAATGTAAATTCAACAAAACATCATAGACAAATGTTTACATTTTGGTTAATCTTTTAACGTTTTTGACTTGTTGCGGACACGAATTAATTCTGCACAAGCTGCAGGCAGTGCAGATGTTTCCCATCAGGTCTCACATCCCAACTGCAGGGCCCAGGCGCCCTGTATCAGGCCCTATGTATAATCAGAACCAGTATCCCAACTTCACGTGTCCCCTATCAGACCAAAAACAGGCGGTTAGTTTATGAACACGTGGACTGGAGAAGTTTCTTGAAGACGCGTCTGAACTGGGCGTTGAATATGGTGTAAATGGTTGGATTGAGAAAGCTGTTGATGTATCCGAGCCAGACGAAGAACGAGAAGAGGATCGGATCCAAGTGACAGACGGAATTGTTCTCATCCAGCAGATCATAGCGAATGCAGATGGCGTTGACTATGTTGATCGTGAAGAATGGAACCCAACAGAACAAGAACACACCTGGCAAAAGATACGCATAGGTTACGACAAACAGTCTAAAAGTTATTTGCACAGCAACATGCCTAAATATGGATCTAGAATTTCGTTAAAGATGAAGTCATGGTTTTATTTCTTTGTCATCATCTGACACACGAGAGTGGCACAACGAAGACAAATTTAAAACAACTGCTAGAACTATATATATATATATATATTATATATATATATATATATATAAGTAAGTAACCCAACTTCTATCGGCCATAAGGCCAGGTGCTTTAAAATTCTTCTAGTCAGAGTGTACTGCTCTCCAATCCTCTCACTATCTGACCTTTTCCCAAAACTAAACTCTCTGGATTAAAAAAATTAGACTATAGGTACGTAAGTCAATTAAACGACTAAATATAGATCGCACCATGTCATAATATATTTTATAAATTAATTTTTTATTGAGAAAATGTTGGCAGAATGCTTATATATGTTAATTTCTCGCACGGCAAAATTTACCAGAGTGGCTATAGTGCAAAATGCCGAAAAGCTTCGTTCTAAGCATATTTTTATATATTATTTATTAAATTTATTTATTATTTACTACTATATTTTAACTTCAGTGCCCTATTACCTATCACAAACTCTGTACTGAGGATCGCGTTATCTCGTAATTAGTCTTGTTAGCTACCAACTCTCCAAGAAGGAGAGTCGGATATGTATACTGTACATATTGGCTACGGCCTATACAACTGTTGGTTTCATATTAATTTAATTCGCATAAGTTAACGATTGGCATATTATTATGCTAGTTTCAATTCATCTGCTCACCGAGAACAATGGCCAGGGTTTTGGTTGCTTTCTTTTCGTTCTTGCTGAACAGTCTCTCCTTGTTGTGCGCCGCTCGACGCTCGGATCTTTGACGAACAAAGAACTTGAACCTGCTGCTTCCAGTTGACTGTAGTTTATGCTGCTCTTGATCGCGGTGGCAGTTGTGAGGATGGTTTAGACGATGGTGGAATCCTTTCCGCTTATTAGAAGATGTTGCACAAACTGTTTCCCGTTTCTCCGAGAAGTCCTTGCCGTCTGCTCGGGTCATTTCTGCTCCGGCTGAACAACCCTCGTATTCCAACTGCACCATAAATCCAACTTCAATTCCGGTCTGGATGAATTTTTCAACTGTGCTTGTTTTGTCGCTATTGGCAAAGTCTTCTTTACTTTCAGCCACGTGGCTTACATCTGCAAGGCAGTTGGCTATCTGTGTCTTGTCGCATATCTCTGCTGTCAAACACACCATCTGCTGATCATTCTTCGGGACGTCTGTTGGTGACACTGCAGTCACAATTTCATCTAAAGACTGGTCGTCTTTTCTAGGTTTCTGCACGTCGGCCATGTTTTCATTTCGAGCAATGGTTGCTCTTTCTGTTGGGTTTTCATCAAGGAGGATGTTTGCGACCGATCCTGTTAGTTTGTGCCTGGACTTTGCGTGAGACGGACACTTGGACTTTCTGTCAGTGATTTTGCTCCTCATGCGCCGTCGAATGGTAAGAAATATGCGCCAATAGAGACCGACCATGATGATAGAGGGAATGTAGAAGGAGCACATGGACGAATAGATAAGGAAGTCGGAGTTGTAGAAGGTGCAGAGGGTCGGCGTCTGCTTTCGTCGCTCTGTGTAGTTCATTCCGAGGGCGATCGGTGAAGAAATGACCAGGGACACGACCCAGGTCAAGGCCAGGGTCACGTAGACGCGCTTTGAATTCCGGTGCTTGGCGTATCTTATGGGATGTGTCACCGCAATGAATCTACAGCCAATGGAACATTCACATACAGCCTTTATTATAAGACACCACCCATAGACTCTGAAACGATTGCTCTTCTAAATTGCACAGATTCTCTTTCCTCTATCTATGTCACAACTCACCGATCATCAGCTGCATCAAGCTCCCCTATCACTCTATTATGATTTTAAAAATTACTAAATTAATTACTAATTACTAAAGCCCTTGAAATATTCATAACATGAAAGATGCAGAAGAAATAAGGAAAGCTATGTTGGATTGTTCGAAAATCCAAGATTTTGGCCATTCGTTTGGCTACAGGCGTTTGGCCACAGGCGTTTGGGTATTTGTGGTAGGTTAATTGCTTGGTTGTAAGATGAAATTTGATCCCGTTATGATCTTCTAAAACAGTTTGAGACATAAACTAGAACTCAGTTCTTTCCAGCGATTGCTTTCTGTTTTTCTACGATAATTATTCTTAAGTTTTCGCAGGAGAGACCTTCCCGCACTCTACACTGTTACCGGAAAAGGGGGGATATCCCACCTTTTAACGTGGTCTCTATAGCCGACCCTATTTTGTAGATAATGGTGGGATTTCCCACCATATTTGCTAGGTGGGAGATCACACCTTGGATTGTTACACCTTAGGGGTGGATTTTAACACCTTTTTTATATCCCACCATTTAGGGTGGTCTCTATACCCCACCCTATTTTTAGTAAAAGGTTGGATATTACACCCTGGTTCGTTACACCCTATGGGTGGAGTTTAGCACCTTCTTTGAAGGTGTAATATCTCACGCTACGGTGTGATAGACCACTCGACTCTAAGGTGTGATATCACACGTTAAACGTGTGGTTTCCCTCCTTATTCTAGGGTGTAATATCCCACGTTAAAGGTGTGGTATCCCTCCATCATTCCAGGGTGTGATATTCCACGTTAAAGGTGTGGTTTCCCTCCTCATTCTAGGGTGTAATATCCGACGTTAAAGGTGTGGTATCCCTCCCTCATTCCAGGGTGTGATATTCCACGTTAAAGGTGTGGTATCCCTCCCTCATTCTAGGGTGTAATATCCGACGTTAAAGGTGTGGTACCCCTCCCTCATTCTAAGGTGTAATAGCCCACGTCAAAGGTGTAGTATCCCTCCCTCATTCCAGGGTGTGATATTCCACGTTAAAGGTGTGGTACCCCCTCATTCTAAGGTGTAATACCCCACATCAAAGGTGTAGTATCCCTCCCTCATTCTAGGGTGTGATATCCCACGTTAAAGAAGTGGTATCCCTCCCTCAGTCTAGGAAGTAATATCCCACGTTAAAGGTGTGGTATCCCTCCCTCACGATAAGGTGTGATATCTCACGTTAAAGGTGTGGTATTCCTCTCTCATCCTTAGGTGTGATATCCCACGTTGAAGGTGTGGTTTACCTCCTTGATTTTAGGCTGCAATTAATATCCAACATTACAGATATGCATTGCTCATTGTTGTGTAAAAACTTGTACAGTGTAATTGATATCTTACAATTAGCATAGCGGTAAAATATTCTACATCATGATTATCCAGGGGAAGGAGTTGAATTTTCTAAAACAATTATCAATGGTACATCTCTTTAAAACTGTGACATTTTGCTGCAGGCACATTAGTATAAAATTTTAACTATAACAGGAAGTTGTAATTAATATAGAATGAAAAGTACAGCAGCTTAAAATTTTATTTTCACGTTATTACACAAACTACAATACAAAAATTGAAATCAGTATAGAGAATGAAAATAGAATAGCATATACATTTTTATTTTCAGACTTGAAACTACAATGCACAAGGAGAAATCAATATTAACCTTTGACTGGGAACCGCGCTAGAAAACGATACATACATACATGTATATATATCATAGAGTATATATACAATACATGCATATAACGGTCTGGACATATATATATATATACATACATATATATATACACATATATATATATATATACATATATATACATATACCATACATAACATATGGCATATATACATGGACATATACACATACATACATACATACATATATACATACATACATACATATATACATATATACATATACGTACATACATATATATATATAATACATACATATATATATACATATATATATATACATACATATATATATATAGCAAATGATATATACATACATATATATATACATACATATATATACATAAATATATATACATATATATATATACATACATATATATACATACATATATATACATACATATATATACATACATACTATATATATACATACAGATATACATACATACATATATACATACATACATACATATATACATACATACATATATACATACATACATATATACATACATACATATATAAATATATATATCATATATATATACATATATATATACATACATACATACACACATACACAGACTTGAAACTACAATGCACAAGGAGAAATCAATATTAAAGAGAAAAAAACATTATTATTAATTATAATATTATTATTAATTATAATAATTAATTATAATTATTAATTATAATTAATTATTAATAATACTATTATTAATTTGTTTTGTGCCAAAAAAACCAATACATGCCATAACCACAGTCTTCCAGAAACATAAACCGTAACCCGGCAAAAAAATATTTACAATGATCGAGCAAACAGCCCTTGCCTTTCAAAGATTGAACTTCTACAAACAATTGCAAAAAGAAACTGTATGACAAAATTATCAACCAGACATAGGCACTTCGATCTAGCAAAGAGCCTTGTCCTTTCAAAGACTTAATTTCTACATGCAATTATATATAAACGAAATAAACCAAAACAATGGACCAAGATAAACCAAAAATAACTGTACTGATCCAGCAAACAGCACACTAGAGTACGTTGTGCCTAGGAATGATGTTGTACTCTAGAGTACGTTGTGCCTAGGTATATGATGTACTCTAGAGTACGTTTTGCCTAGGTATGATGTACTCTAGAGTACGTTGTGCCTAGGTATGATGTACTCTAGAGTACGTTGTGCCTAGGTATGATGTACTCTAGAGTACGTTGTGCCTAGGTATGATGTACTCTAGAGTACGTTGTGCCTGTACTATAATGTACTCTAGAGTACGTTGTGCCTAGGTCAGATGTACTCTAGAGTACGTTGTGCCTAGGCAAGAAATGAACTGTAAAGTACGTTGTACCTAGTATGATGAACTAGTACGTAATGATAGGTGAAAGGTTAGCCCAGTATGAAGTATATGATGTGCCTAGGTATATGATAACTAGAGTACGTTGAGCCTAGGTATGATGTAGTACTCTAGAGTACGTTGTGCCTAGGTATGATGTACTCTAGAGTACGTTGTGCCTAGGTATGATGTACTCTAGAGTACGTCGCTAGGTATATAGTTGCCTAGGTATGATGTACTTTGTGCCTAGGTATGAGTGCTCAGCTATGCCTGTACACTAGAGTACGTCTTATAATGGTATGTGCCTAGTGTATAGAGTACTGCCTAGGTAGATGTAAGTACATTTTGCCTATGGATGAACTATAAAGTACGTTGTGCCTAGGTATGATGTACTCTAGACTGTACATTGTGCCTAGGTATTGTGTACTCTAGAGTACGCTGTTTGCCTAGGTATTAGCCATGAACTGAGTTGCCTAGTAGTCGAGTCGGTAGGCCTAGGTAAATGATGTACTCTGGAGTAAAGACAGAGCCTAGGTGTTACCGATGTGCAGGAGGATGGCTCTAGAGACGCCTCTAGGGTAGTTGTAAGAAGTACTCTAGATCGCCTAGGATTGTTTATCAGTACGTTGTCCGTGAATGTACTCTAGGAGTAGCGTTGTGCCTAGGTATGATGTACTCTAGAATGCGTGTTGCTAGGTATGATGTAATAGAGTACGTTGTCAGTAGTCTACTCTGTAGGTTGTCAAGCCTAGAAATCCATGTCTAGTGTCCCTAAACCAGATCAACTGAGTCTTTGTAGCATGTAGGCTAGAGTACGTGCTGTCGACATCCATGATGTATTCTAGAGTACGTTCGTGCCTAGGTATCATGTACTCTAGAGTACGTTGTGCCTAGGTATATGATGTACTGTAGAGTACGTTGTGCCTAGGTATGATGTACTCTAGAGTACATTGTGCCTAGGTATATGATGTACTCTAGAGTACGTTGTGCCTAGCGGTCAATCTGAGTAGGCATGATGTACTCTAGAGTACGTTTTGCCTAGGTATTGATGTACTCTAGAGTACGTTGTGCCTAGGTATGATGTACTCTAGAGTACGTTGTGCCTAGGTATGATGTACACTAGAGTACGTTGTGCCTAGGTATGATGTACACTAGAGTACGTTGTGCCTAGGTATGATGTGTACTCTAGAGTACGTTGTGCCTAGGTATGATGATGTACTCTAGAGTACGTTGTGCCTAGGTATGATGTACTCTAGAGTACGTTGTGCCTAGGTATGATGTACTCTAGAGTACGTTATGCCTAGGTATGATGTACTCTAGAGTACGTTGTGCCTAGGTATGATGTACTCTAGAGTACGTTGTGCCTAGGTATGATGATGTACTCTAGAGTACGTTGTGCCTAGGTATGATGTACTCTAGAGTACGTTGTGCCTAGGTATGATGTACTCTAGAGTACGTTGTGCCTAGGTATGATGTACTCTAGAGTACGTTTTGCCTAGGTATGATGTGCTCGAGAATAAGTTGTGCCTAGGTATGATATACGCTACTGTAGGATTTAATGGATTTGATGAATAATTTGATCCAACTCCGATAAGTTAAACGTTAAAATTTTCAGAAAGTATTTAATTGTTTTTTGTTTTTAATATTAAAAATGTTGCTACTGTCAATTTCGCTGCCATTTTAAAGTCCTAAATTTTTTAAAGACATAATTTCTATGGCCAAACTAGAGTATGCAAAGCTTGAAGTTGTGTGGATCTAGGGTACAAATAACGTATGTACAGAGAGTACGTTGTACCTAAGTATTATATACTTTAGAGTACGTTGTGCCCTATGATGTATTCTAGAGTATGCCTATGTACTCTAGAGTACGTTGTGCCTAGGTATTATGTACTCTAGAGTACGTTGTGCCTAGGTATGATGTACTCTAGAGTACGTTGTGCCTAGGTATGATGTACTCTAGAGTACGTTGTGCCTAGGTATGATGTACTCTAGAGTACGTTGTGCCTAGGTATGATGTACTCTAGAGTACGTTGTGCCTAGGTATTATGTACTCTAGAGTACGTTGTGCCTAGGTATGATGTACTCTAGAGTACGTTGTGCCTAGGTATGATGTACTCTAGAGTACGTTGTGCCTAGGTATGATGTACTCTAGAGTACGTTGTGCCTAGGTATGATGTACTCTAGAGTACGTTTTGCCTAGGTATGATGTACTCTAGAGTACGTTGTGCCTAGGTATGATGTACTCTAGAGTACGTTTTGCCTAGGTATGATGTGCTCTAAGAGTACGTTGTGCCTAGGTATGATGTACGCTACAGTAGGATTTGATGGATTTGATGAATAATGTGCTGTACCTCCGATAAATTAAACTTCAAAATTTCATATATGATTTAATTCTAGAGTACGTTCTTTTATATTTAATGCTCTAAAGTAGTTGTGTTAATTAGGTACCATTTTAACAAGTACGTTGTGCCTATGGTATAACTGGAGTCCTAATACTAAAGTACGTACAGTGTGAAATAGGTATTAATGTTACGACAGTACGTTGAGCCTAGAGTATGTTGTACCTGTATAGAGTACTCTAGAGTACGTTGTGCCTAGGTATGATGTACTCTAGAGTACGTTGTGCCTAGGAATGATGTTATACTCTAGAGTACGTTGTGCCTAGGTATGATGTACTCTAGAGTACGTTGTGCCTAGGTATGATGTACTCTAGAGTACGTTTTAGCCTAGAGTCCACCTTACCTGCCACACCGGGTTGCTTTGTGAGGTGATTCTGCGGCACCGAATTGCTTTATGAGGTAATTCTGCGGCACCGAGTTGCTTTATGAGGTGACTCCGCGGCACGGAATTGCTTTATGAGGTAATTCTGCGACACCGAGTTGCTTTATGTGGTGACCCTGCGGCACCGGGTTGCTTTATGGAGTGAGTCTGCGGCACCGGGTGGCTCTATTGGGTGATTCTGCGGTGCCGGGTTGGTTGTGAGGTGACTCCGCGGCACCGAATTGCTTTATGAGATGACCTGATGAAGCAGGTTGCTTTATGAATTGACTGCGCTCCTTACCTCGACTCTTTTCTACCTGCCCCGCTTCGCCTCCTCCTCTCCCTCTCTCTCTCCTCTACCTCTCTCCTTTCCTACCTCTCCCTCTCTCCTTCTCTTCTCTTCCTCTCCCTCTTCCTCTCTCTCTGTTTCTGTTTCTCTGTTTCTTTTCTCTGCTCTTCCTCTCCTCCTCCCTCTCTTTCTCCATCCCTCCTCTGTCTCTTTCTCTTCTTCTCTTTCTCTCCCTCTCCCTCCCGAAGCGGAGGCAGAGACGGTGTCCGAATCAGATGCGGAGGAAGAGGCGGAGGAAGAGGCAGAGGAAGAGGCAGAGGCAGTGGCAGTTCCAGAGGCGGAGGCAGAGGCAGAATCAGAGGAGGAGGCGGAGGCGGGGAAAGAGGCGGAGGAAGAGGCAGAGGCGTAGGAAGAAGCGGAGGCAGAGGCGGAGATAGATGCAGAGGCAGGAACGGAGGCGGAGGCAGGGCATAGGCGGAGGATGAGGCGGAGGAAGAGGCGGAGGCGGAGGTGGAGGGGAAGCGGAGGTAGATGCGGAGGCTGAGGCAGAGTCGGAGGCAGAGGCGCAGGTAGTGGCAGAGTCGGAGGCAGAGGCGGAGGTTTCGACGGAGGCGGAGGCAGAGGCGGAGGCCTGTCTTTGTTCTTGTTCTTGTCCTTGTCACTGCCCTACCCTCTCCATGTTCCTGTGCCTTTCCCTGTGTCTCTCCGTTTTTCTCTCCCTCTTCCTATGCGTCTCCGTATTTCTATGCCTCGACCTCTCCCTCTTCCTATGCCTGTGCCTCTTCCTCTTCATGTGCCTCTGCCTCTCCCTCTCTGTCTCTCCCTCTCTCGCTTCGTTTGCTTCTCGTTTTTCCCGTTTTCATTTTCAGTTCGTTATAAACTGCGAGGAAGGATTCGCACTTTGCTACTCCGGCCATCCGGGTGCTCGAGATTCAACGCGATATGGTAGAAGTGGAACTGGTTCTTTCCTTCCAGAAAGAGGTAGGTAAGACTGGACACTAACATAAGACATCTTCTAATCGATTTATTCGTAATCGTCATCTCGAGATTTTTACGGCGCCCGAAAAAAGAAAGTAACATCCGCTCAGTCATAACCAAATCTGGACATTGATCTCTGCACAATCCCTCTGATACGAAGCAGCGCTCGCGAATAAGCTGGTGCCATGATGATGGTGGTGGTGGTCTGGTGGTGGTGTATGTTGGGATGATGATGATGATGATGATGATGATGATGATGATGATGATGATGACGATGATGGCAAAGTTGAAGGTGATGATGATGATGGTGGTGGTGATCATGATAGTGATGGTAGCGATGATCTGGTGCCATTATGCTGAGGGTGATGATGATGAAGGTGGCAGAGGCGGATTATGATGGTCGTGGTCGTGGTCGTGGTCGTGGTCGTGGTGGACGTGTGGTGATGATGGATGATTGATGATCATGATGATGATGATGTTGATGGTGTTGATGATGGTGATGGTGATGGTGATGATGATGGTGATGATGATGGTGATGATGATGGTGATGATGACGGTGGTGGTGGTGTTGGTTGTGGTGATCATGATGGTGATGATGGTGATAGTGATGATGGTGATGAGCTGGTGCCATGATACTAATGGTGATGATGATGATGGTGATAATGATGATGATGGTGGTGATGATGATGATGGTGACTGGTGATGATAATGATAGTGATGATGATGGTAGTGGTGGTGATGATGATGATAATGTTGATGATAATATTAATTATAAAAATAATTAATAATAATAATAAAGATAATAATAATAATGATAATAATAATAATAATAATAATAATAATAATAATAATAATAATCGGTTACGGTCCAGCGTTTCAACGTGGTTGCCTTCCAGGGCACCATGTCGAGGTTGCCCGGCGCTGAGGAGCGACCACCTCAACAACACTAAGAATGACAATAATAATAATAATAATAATATTAATAATAATAATAATAATGTCGCGTTTTGTCATAATGATAATAATAATAATAATAATAATAATAATAATAATAATAATAATAATAATAATAATAATAATAATAAAATATAGAAATTAAAATAAGAAACAGAAGAAAAGCTTGAATCTTCGAAGGATCATCAAGAAGACATAGTTTTGGCCGAACGTCTTCTGTGGTTCATCTCGGCCGAATTCTTATGCACCTTTGAAGGAGTCAGTTAGACAAAGCTTGACTTGGACTGTTGATGACCAGTTGAGATAATAATATAATAATAATAATAATAATAATAATAATAATAATAATAATAATAATAATAATAATAGTAATAATAATAATAATAATAATAATAGTAGTAGTGTATAGTTATATGTGTGTTAAGTATGTCTGTATGTATTTATGTATGTGAGAGCCTTTATATAGCGCCTGTTGGTAGAGCTGCGTGTATAGGCCTATGTGACTGACCAGCAGTTGTGTTTTGTTTTGTTCATAAGACGTATGTTGTCTTGATGTGTTTTGCACAAAGGTCAAAGAGTTCATTATCTGAGTGATGTGGCCGCTGCCTACCAACGACAGTCGACCGCCACACCTCAATGCGCTGGGGTTGTACCTGAGGGGTCGTTGGGTGCATGTATGGAGCACGTGGCGCCATCCAGCGAACGGGGGTTTCTGTGTCTGAAATTAACGGCTGATGGATTCTCTTGTGAATTTGAAATGGTCTCACAAAATCAAACGTTGCTTGAGCCTCTTTAGAAAATGTAAAATAATTATGAGTATATTTGTATGTATGTGAGTATGTATGTTCTTCTGCTTATGTTATGAACTTCTGCTTTTGTTACTTTTAATATCAAATATGTATCTTTTGCATACAATTTGTTCAACAATTACATTTCAAGTTATCCATTTCACAGGCTTTTATTGTCTGCTCCTTTCAATGGGTAGTATTAGTTACTAATTAAATTAGTCGCACTAAAACGCTGAAATATAGGCCTAACTGCAATCGAATCCATAGCCTATGATTTCTTGGTTTAACGTGTTGCTCCCAGACCAAACTGTCGTTGCAGCTCTACTTATTATGTTTGCAGTCAACGTAATTTGCGATTTACAGACTGTTTCTCTGTCTGTATCTCTGTAGGTCTACGTCTGTCTGTCTGTATCAGTCTGTGTGGGATACAGACTGATACAGTCCGTCTGTCTGTCTGTCTCGCTGTCTATGCACATGCACACAGATATATATATAAGTTTCTTATATATATATATATATATATATATATATATATATATATATATATATATTTATATATATATATGGTTATGGTTATATATATATATATATATATAACGAAGGAAAAAATTATTATTGAATGCTTATAGCCCAATTGTTGTAGCATATTCCAATTTAAAAGAATTCAGCATTAAAACGTAAAACTTTAGTTACTTTACTAATCTTTAAAGATTTGAAAGTACTGATCAGCTACTCGGAACATCATGAACATAATTATATACTGGTACTAATAAGACGCACGACATTGCAGAAACAGTCAACCAGACCTCTGAGACCTGTCTATAGCTGAACCGCTGGTCCGCTTCGTGTCAAGTTTGAACGTTCAACAAAGGCTACCGCGGTGACCGGCAGCTTTAGATCAATGAAATTCTGCAGCTGGGACGTTTGGAACAAATTGGCTCCACCGTTAGCTCCCGTCTATTTCTTCCTATAGAAACGGAAGTTTAAGCTGATGTACGTTATTGTTGGATGACCCTTTCTGAACGCGTCGTCTATTTTTTGCTGTCGTCGTTGACGTCGAAATGTCTTCCGTGTAGAGTGAAAGGAACGACGATTGGCAGGTAGCTGCGACTCTTCATCTGAAGCGTCGTAGCGTTGAAAACGGCCAAATAGGATCGTCTTCGTTCCCCGTCGAGGACGACACTGAGCAGGACACCGTCGTCCTCTCTCGTTGCCTTCGGTCGCTCTATGAACCACGGTTCGCTTGGGTAATGGTTGGGCTCATACCAGGCACGGTTTTCGTCCTCTCGACCACACAGGTCTTTCTTCACGAGGGTTGTGTTGGCGTATCGAACGCCATCGGATTTCATCACATTGCCATAGACGTAGCAATGGGAGGATCGGCGAAAGCGTTCGTTGATGACCGGCATGTCCAGGTGGTTGATGAACTGCAGGTCATGTGTCAGGTCAAAGGTCGTCACAGTCACCGTCTTCGTCGCAAGGTCTATGACGTAACGTTTTATGACGTTGTCTACCTTGATGGCGTCTCGAAGCTCTGGGTCCAGAAGATCGTCTACGTGGAAGTTCTTGAAGATATCTGGGTTGGGGTAGGTGATCATGTCGACATACAGCTGGGTCTCATCTTCGAAGGCGTTGATGTGGTGTGTGATGAAATCAGGCGCAGTCGTTACCTTGATGATTGTCCGATCGATCAGATGGACGAGGTAGATGTCCATTCCGTCTCCAGGTTCCCAGATGAGGCTTCTGCTGGGATCTGCCGTTCTCAGCATCCAGTAGAAATCGATGAACAAAGGATGGGCGAATATAATGGCGTAGTTTCTCGACAGACCGAGACAATGCATGTAAGGAACCCTTTCCATATGAATCGATGCGATCAGCTCCCGTTCGTCTTCCGATGATATTCGTATAATGTTGACGCTACCACCGAACAGACCGGAAAAAGGAGACAGGAGGGAATAGAAGGTGATGTACGACGACAGATCCTCCTTCTCCGGAACTGGATGAGACGTTGATGGGATTGGCAGGAGACGGAAGTGGCTCCATATGTTGTTCAACGGAAGACCTGGATCATGACGAGAGATGGGATCCAGTGTAATCGGGTGGAATTTGTAAGACTGCCAGAAATCACTGACCGCCAGAAAGCAGTTGTTCTTCGACGTTTCAACCTGGAGAACGTTGGTGTTCGTGTTTTCGATGCCTCGGAACATCGCTTGGATTCTTTCGAGGAAGTCGTAGGGTGGATCAGTCGTTTCAAACAACAGATAGGCGGCTATTTCGCCTAAAGAGAGCGACGCTTCATAGAATTGCGATCGAACGAATTTCGTGGAGAATGACGCAGTTGTTCGGTCGGGCGAGGAACCCAAATGCCAACTGTATAGTTTACTGAAGCCGTCGAAAACATGCATAAACTTCCTCGAACCCATTTCAAACTGTCCTGCCCCATTCTTAATCTGTACAACGAACAAAAGAACTAATTAAATGTTTTGGGAATCGTAATGCAATATCGTGACATTTAGGCCACTAAAAATTAAGAAATATCGAGTCCTGACAATACGAAGCGGATTCCTAATTCAAACTGAACCCTCACATACAATAATGATTTTTAAATATGTTGTTAAATATCTGTACAATTTTTGAATACGTATAAGAGATCTAATAGCAACACAAGACAAATTGTCAAACAGCACAATGAAACCCAAATGATTTTTAAAATTTATTCATTCAGAAAATTTGTAAAGGTCCTCAGGATTTCTACTCGGAGGCGCTCCCGCAACAATCCCGGCAAAAATTGGACCGAATTTAGGCATGACATTGTGGCAGAAAGATCCTATACGTAGGAGTCAAAATCTGCGAGGCAGCCCATTGCAAACAGTCGGACCAACGACAGAAAATGCGCGACGCTGTTCCATTTAGAGGTACCGGGGTACACGCGAAATGGACCAGCAGCTCAACATGAGCCACAGAGCGAAGAGAGCGTCGGCCATGAATACCCAAAGTAGAGTGGCAGAGCTTCTTGCAAGTGAGCAGTGACCCTGCCCAGTGGCATAGCCAAACCATAGCAGAGATCCTGTTGGTCATACCTGCCCATTTATTTTAGGAATTCAAAACTTAAACAAACATTCCCACAGAATTTTATGTTCCAAGTGATATTAGGGCCAATAGTATGTATACTTATTAATTTCGATTTTTATTCATTGCTGCCTTTCCCCTAACTCCAATGATTTCTTATTTTAAATTGTTATTATTGATTCTTATTGCAGGTAACATTTCGCATATCCTGAGTTAAAATGAAAATGTTTACAAATATTTTTGTGCACAACTTTAGGTCACAGTTGTTGGCCACTGTTTGCAGCACTAGACCTAGGCCTAAATATAAGAAGTGAAATTTGCAATATTTCGATTGCGCCAAACTTATTTGTTAAACTGTCTAACATTTTTGTCACAACTACACGGCAAAAGAATTAAACTAATTCTGATCAGTTCAGAAATTCTTCCAACAATTTGACATCGAATGAGCTGTTGTGCCTAACATCGTTCGCTGCCTTTTCAATAATAAGAATCGCTGATAAGAAATAGCGGCGTCGGGTACAGACGGCCATTCTCCACCATCAACCTCGGATGTTCCAGTCGATGGGCCTAGTATAGGCCTATGTAGATGTGTAGATGTGTGCTGAGAACGTTTCACTCAGTTGTCGTGTCAGTAATTCATCCTCAGCGAAGCATGGATAGGGAACTCTGAACCTGCCATCAGGTAATCGTCGAACAGACTTGGTTCTACGTGTGTGCGACAACCTTCCAACGTTGGCATTACCTGCTATTCTACTATTTACAGATAAACTGCTAATTCTTATCGAACTATGTTAGGTATAGGCCCTATAATTCAGACGGATGATAGCGCGTTTAATAGGTTCTTTGAAGGCGCTATATAATTATTCAGATAACTAACCGAGGTCAATTTTACCATAACTAAAAATTTGGTGAACTTACATAGACGCCTCTGATCCAGTCCTCAAGTGGTTGGTCGAAGGTGACCTTGAAATTCTCGAAAGTTTCGTTGCTCGTTTTGAACAATAACTCGAAGCCAACGTCAACCGATGCAACTGTTGCTAAGGAGACCAGCATCATGGTCAGTGGACGATGACCTATGGTCAGCGCTAAGGGAAATCGATAACGAATCATTGTCAAGCGAATAACTGCAGTCAATCGTTGGTGTAGATTTATTTATTCTGGACTTTGAATCCAGTGTCGTATCTTCAAGAAAAAAAACGATGCACAGTATTTCAGATTTAGAGAAAAAATTGTACACTTAAAGTTTCACTCTGAAGTGCTCGAGAAACTTTCTTATTCAGATAGTAATTTTAGCTCCCTGAAGAAGGCCGAGGATGTGCAAAACGAAGGTCAGTGGCTTGGGGAGTGGGGGGGGGGGAGCGACGACATCGGAAGAATGATGTCGCATCGTTGTCTTGTCATTTTTGTTTTAGGTGGTTGTGTTATCTCAAACGCAGTGACATTGTGTGAACAACATTAATCATGTGTTGGTGGAAACGTTGTCATGGCTACTGCTTTAACTCATGATATGGTTTGTGCCATAGGCCTAGAGTAAATGCTCAGTGATGTGGAAGGGAAAGAGAAACAAAGTTTAAAAATAAAATGGCGTCAGATTTAAAGACGTTTGCATTCGCATGGTGCTGTGTTTACCTTGTACAAACGTAGTCTTTTTACGTGCAACCGAGTCATCAGGGTGGGCCATTAAAAATGAGAACATCGCATTCAATCTGAATTATTTATTTAATTAAGTTCTTTTTCTTTTCAAAATGCAAGTAATTTGTTGCTAAATGTAATATTCTATGTGTCCGCCTCGGTTTTCAACAAATTCTCCTAAACGTTGTGCCACGCGATCGTTATAAAGATGCTCCTGTCTATAAGTCTCTGGGACATTTTTCGGCATTCCTCAACGATGGCCAACTTCAGTTGTTCTATTGTTGTGAATTTACGACGAATGTAGACTTTTGCTTAAGGGCACTCCGAACAGCATAGTCTACCGGTTTTAAGTCTGGGCTATTTGGAGGCCACATGTCTGATTCGATGAAGGTTCTCCTGATGATGGAAGTTGAGTGCTTCTTGCTAAGTGTGAAGGAGCTGCGCCCTGCTGCGACGTTCAATTGTGACGATTACGTCTTGCTCAGGAAGTAAACCTCTTTCTAGAACGTGATCACAATAGTATGTCTACTGTTTACTTTGACTTCGGGTCCAACAAACACTACATTGGTTTTTCCATCGGAGACACACCGACCGAAACCAAAGATCTTGGAGTCTTCGACTGCCGAACCCATGATGCTGCGACTGAAATGTCCACGTTCGCATGCGAGTCTTGGTGCTGGAATTTGCTTTTCTTTCTTACTTGGCATAAACACGATCACTTTGACAATTAACTGGTGTGGAAACTGTAAATGTCTTTTCATCTGTGAACCAAATGCTTTGTGCTCATAATTCTAGGATACATTTCAAATACCGGTAGCTGCTGACTTCGTTGCAGGCGTTTTAATTTACAGCCTTCGTTATCACCTGCCCCATCACACGATTGTACGCTTTAAGTTGTAAATCTTTCTTCACAATACGTCGAACTGGCTTGATTTGGTAAGTAAGTACATCATAGAATAATTTACGTGTTTAAGATTTACTCAAAACACAATCTGATATTGTATGAAACACGATTGAACGCGATGTTCTCATTTTTAATGGCCCACCCGGTATATGTATATATTATAGGCCTATTATAGCATAAACTAAATTATGTAAAACCACTTTAGGAACGCCGTATAGACTTTTATAACGTGACCGATTATTTACACACGTTTGCTTAACCTTACCGAAACGTTTGTACGCTGGTAACTAATTATAATACCGTCTTTGTTTTAAAGAAAATTCATACATTTAGGCGTTAATAGGCCTATATGTTTACCTTGTAGAAAACTGGATCAGTCTGCGTGCGAAAAGTCCTTCGTTGCATAGACAACTCTTTGCAGATGTTTATTAACGTTAGAGAAACTTCGGTAACCTAACCGATTGTTTATGAACGCTTCGGCAACGTTACCGATACTTCTTTGAGTTAACTGGAAGCTTGCATTTTGGGCGTTACTGTGTTCGTCTGGCATAAGGCGGTCGATTTACTTCAGAAAAATTCGTCTCTGACATGAACAGCTAACTTATGCACAACTAAATGTCGATGATTATGAATGTTTGTAAACTTTCACAACCTAACCTTTTACTCAATAACTCTTACGCATCTTCATCGAGACGTACAACGCGAACTGTAGGTCCTAATATTCAGCAGCCAAAGCTGAAACGACGTTTAAATAAGGAGCCTATAACGTGTTGCGTGCTGTTGCGTGATCGATTGGCTTCATCAATACTGAGACCAACAGTCACACTGTGTGGAAAAACAATCGTAATCTCGTAATTTCTACAGCGCCCAAAAAACGAAGTCGCAGGAACCAGATTATTAAGAGGCGCGACAAATGAATTACTCCCTTGATTAAATTTTTAGCCTTGTGCGTGTTCTATCTGTACTCAGTAGTTTAATCAATGCGTTCCTCTGCCAAGGTCAGGCAGACTGGATCGATGTTGTGTTGCTTGAATCAGACGCCCAATAACAAAAAACGTATCTGATTAGTTTAAGTCCGATTGCTGCAGACTATAATCGCTGATAACCATTAACGCATGCACGAACCCAGACGCGCCCTAACACACGACTGAACAGGAGAAAGGTAGCCGACGTTCATCGCACACACCCAGACCACAGCCTATAGGCTCAGACCGATTAATCCGCCATTCCCATCAATCCACTGCTCTCCGGTCTATTCCAATCCGCCTCAATGCATGTAATGGCCTTCTCCGGTCAACTCTATCAAAGGCTTCTTCATATATATTTGCCTAAGTCTATTTGCCTAAGTCTATGGGGGATAGACAAAGTTAGCATCACTGGCGTGAAGAGCAGAACATAAAATAGGAAGCGGGATCGATTCTCGTTACCTCATAGGGTTGACTCAGCCTTCCATTCGCCAGATGGCATTGGTAAAATCAGTAGTTGGACAGATGAACGACTTGCATGGCTGCCATACAGTTAAAAATTCGACTCCTGTTAAACTTCTCATCGTCTGTTAGACTGTTGCTACTGTGTCATGTTAATATTACTGCGTGCTTGTCAGCTTAAATCAATAAATAAGAATATTATTATTATTATTATTATTATTATTATTATTATTATTATTATTATTATTATTGTCATTGTTAAAACACGGTAAAGCTTAGTGTTGTTGAGGTGGACGCTCATCAGCGCCTGGCAACCTCGACATGGTGCCCTGGAAGGCAACCGCGTTGAAACGCTGGACCGTAACCGACAGGCGCTGGAGGATGAATCCTGTCTCTCGGGTGTCTCCGGATATTTTCGTCAGGCGGCGACCCATCTCGGAGATGAAGGCGAGACCCTCTCTGTTGAGATTATTATTATTATTATTATTATTATTATTATTATTATTATTATTATTATTATTATTATTATTATTATTATTATTATTATAATTATTATTATTATTATTATTATTATTATTATTATTATTATAACATTATTATTATTATTATAATATTATTATTATTATTATAATTTTTTTTTTTTTTTATAATTTTTGCCCCGAGGTATAAATGATCCCCCGGGGACTTAATATTAATTAAGAACAATAAAATTCGTCTGGAACGGCACCTAATCGTCGTCAAGGTCCAGTGTGGCAAAAGTACCGCGGAAAGCCACCGCATTGAACCGCTGGATCATTACAGATATGCGCTGAAATAGGTAGGAGGTTTCGCGTGCATCTCCGGATATCGTGCTGAGGTTCTGTCCCAATGATGATATAAAGGCCAAGCCTTCAGAACTCACCGGGCCCATGGTTTCAAAGGCCAGGGGGACAAAGTGATAGACGGCTGCGAGCTGGATGTACTTAGCATTTTTTCGAGCAGCCGCCATCTCTGCGGCAGCCCCGGCTGTCCGAGAAGTACTCGCTAGGTAAGAGACGGCCAGTGTGTCTGTGACCGTCACATCCCAAACCAGGCTCCGCCCCGCTCGCCAAGGGATGAGAGTGAGACCGTCAGGTCTCTTGCCATCTGTTCTCAGGAGGCCGACCGGTTCCTTGGTGGAGGGGTAGCCGGCTCGAACCAAGCTACGAAAAATAAGATCGTTTAGGGATGCATGTCGTGACGATCGGCCCGGACCCAACCCACATGACAACCCATGGGAGCCCTCTGCGGAAACAAGAGAGCCACAGACACAGCTGTGCGGTTCGCAAAGAGGCACACCGAGGCGTAGGCCAACCGCGACTCTGACCGCCTCATCGTCAAGTCTCAGCCCGCAAGAGGTGATGGGGAGAGCGAATAACCAATCGCCCGAGTGCGGGGCAGAGACCGCCCTAAAGCGTGCTTGATTGTAAGTGTCTGTGAGCGCGGCTTTCAGATCTGAGGTGACTCCGTCAATGAGAGGCTTATCCCAATAGGACTGCTTGTGGGCAAGACTGCTATCCGGCTGCCGAATTGAGACCGCACCCTGCCATTGGATGAGCATGGCCTCGTAACGTGGGTCGGCAGGGAGTTTGTCACCGAGCATGGTGGACTGGAGCGAAAGGGTGCCCGCAGCTGAAGCCAAAAAGGCTGGAAGTGCAAGCGAGGCAGCCGATCGAATTCCCAGTCCACCAGCTTTGATGGGCAACGAGGCCTGGAGCCACTGACAATCCGACAAGGACAAGTTGAGGACCCTGCTCAAGCCCTCCCGCAGGGTGGAGTCGTATCTTTCAAGACCCGGGTGCCCAGCGCACGGGAAGCATCGCAGGATGTGGAGAAGTTTTGTAGAGCTCAGCGAGTATCGCAGAAGAACTAGAGCGTCATGCCTGGCAATATAACTCAATCTATCCAAGGCCCGCGAGAGCTCACTGGTGCGTGCTTCCAAGACGGTACTCAGAGCCCCCACGGCAGAGAGAGGGGCACCCAAAAGTGTGGCCATTTCGGGGTCTGTAAGCGCGAAAAGACTGAGGGAGCTGTGTGTAGCCACGAGGCCGGGGTCGTGTGTGACCACCTCACACTTGGAGCGGTTCAGTTGTAAGCCCAGCTCCAAGCATTTGCGCTCTAGCATTGCCACGTCATCAGCGACTATCTGCGCGCATCCGCCCAGGGTGAGGTCGTCCAAGTAACCAAGGGCGAGTGAGGATGACAGCTCCGTCAGAATAGGCTGGAGTGGGAGGCAAAAGAGCAATGGGCCCAAAGGGTCTCCCTGCTGTGGACCGACCTGAGAAAGGAGGCTGAATTCTCCGTATTATTATAATTATTATTATTATTATTATTATTATTATTATTATTATTATAATATTATTATTATTATTATTATAATTATTATTATTATTATTATTATTATTATTATTATTATTATTATATTATTATTATTATTATTGTTGTTATTATTATTATTATTATTATTATTATTATTTATTATTATTATTATTATTATTATAATTATTATTATTATTATTATTATTATTATTATTATTATTATTATTATTATTATATTATTATTATAATTATTATTATTATTATTATTATTATTATTATTATTATTATTATTATTATTATCCAGGCCATTCTGGCAGCTCCTCTCTGTTAGTAGGCTATCCTCGGTGTTCCGATCGCGTCCCTTCTTCCCATGTCCAATCTGGACCCAAAGTGATCCCTCCCAGCCCCTCGACTGCTGCAGTCTTTTCTTGTACTCTCTTTTCTAATACTCTTTTTTTATAACGATGGATTTTTACGCATTGATGAGAAGACTAATGGTTCGGTGACCCTCGTATGCTGTTGCATTTGGTTTCATTTCAATTGATATTATGATGAACAGGAAAGTCTTCCGGCCATACTTCCGTGATATATAGCCTATATTTTGCATATTTTATCTCGGCAATATCCTATCACTATTTCTATATTGCACACGTTATGAATTTCTTTTATTTCACATTTCTTTTCTGCTATCTGTTTCTCTAGTAATCAAAATGCACAACTTCAAATCAATAAATATCAGTAGATCAATATTCTATAACAATACACAGTTAACTCATTGAATACAGTAAATTAT
>JACEVL010001051.1:322500-370000 GCA_020284085.1 Aporrectodea caliginosa
CATACATGGAGGCATTTGCATATATGTATTAGGGTGGATCGAAAAATTTTGTTCAATCGTATCAGATATTAATAGTGAGCAAAAGTTGCCTTTAGTATACGTTAATAACTGTGTAAAATTATTTTAAATTTGGACAACATCTTGAGGGTCCCCAACGACATCAAAAATCGTCTGCGCTCGAAAAGCAAAAAGGAACGGTTCGCGTGCAGTTTTTAATTAAGTTCTGTTCATTCCTTGCAATTGTTGCATCGTGTGACAGTTGGTATAATCTAGATTTATTAGAATATGTTTGGCTAGCACTTAGTGTATTCTACTACTTTTATATCTATGCTATTTAGGCCTATTTCTTGTTTTTTATCTATTCTGTGACGGGCGAAAAGACAAAACTAAGATCATTAGAAAAGAAGGCGCACGCTTTCATTGACGACATTTTATAGAGCACCATTTGTCATTGATCAGAGAAGCATGCTCGGCATAACTTGGTCATGTTACATCCAAAGGTCGTTCAGCTGAGTGCATGAAATCGAGCATTGTTGAGTACCCCAGTGAAAACCACATATCTATCGAAAGTTGATTGCAGTTAGATGCGACGGCAAATATGTCAACACGGGAAGCGTTGGAGGAGTCATTACGGTTTTAGAACAAGAACTGAGAAAACTTACAGTGGCTTATCTGCATGCTTCATGGTAATGAACTCCCTCTGGGACACTTACTGCAGAGTCTAGTTGGAACAACATTCTGATCCGTGTGCATTTTCCGGTCCGCTTGGTATATGTCATCGACGTATAATTATTGGGTCGATGGTAGGCCTATACGTTTATCAGCATGTGAACAGTTACCGGTGACAAACTATATCAAAATAAATGCTGATTTGCCATATGTCAACATAAAGGAACTCAGTACAGCCCAGAAATATATGTGGGAAATAACCAACGCTGTTTCCGAAGGTCACTGCCCACATGACAACCATGACTTATCTGAACGAAACCCCTGCAAATTGAATCACTCTAGGTGGCTTACAACTGCGAATCAACTTCTCCGTTAGTACATCACAACAGCCAACTTACAGATTCGTGCAGCGTACTTTCTATTGTGGTATAATCGTTTATTGAAAAATCTTGTTGGCACGCATCAAGTTAAAAGACTAAGCCGTCGTGCAAAGATTATGCAAGACATTTGCTCCGTTCTGTCCATCTGTCCCGTTATCTTACAGTTGAAGAGAAACGAATGCCAATCCTGTTATACTGCGGAATGCCTATTTTGCTCAACCGGAAAACCTACTTCTCTCCATGATTAAAGGCAAATCGTCAGCACATACGCAAATTCGGAATTTGTCGCATTCTTAAGGCTCGTTCGTCAACTCGAACATCAGCTGTGCGACAATTCAAAGCAGCAGAACTCAGGTTTGACGCACGAGATGTCTACCACTTGATCGAAAAATTCACACATACAGTAACTGAACCGCCGCTGACGACTGACATTTTGGAGGAACATGTGAAGGCATTTGTGAAAAGCGTTGAACCACCCATAGCTAACCTTCCTAAGTTATCTTGTCATACTCGGCTGTGGAACGCTTTATAAAGTTAGTTACTAAATCGCCAGCAGCGGTTTGTGGCGCAAAATCGCGAGATGGCTTTATCAAATCCCTGCTAGACTCTCGATTGATAATGCCAACGTTTAATACAAAATCTGATTATCGAGACATTTGTGCATTTTAGTTAAGCATAAAAATGTATTCTATGATTTGTTACATGTAATACGAGACGTTGGCACGTCTGATGATTCACGATAATCCATAATATTTCCCATGCACAAAAAGGCCTCATACAGCAAAACTTCACAGTCCTTGGGGAACCTCAAGATGATGCACAATAATTACCAAATTTTTACTGTTTGTTTGTCATACCAATAGGCAACTTTTGCCCACTATTAAATTTAATTATTTAAGAAAAACGTTTTTAGCCTATACATTCGATCCACCCTAATATGTATGCTATAAGTATGTGTGTATGTATATGTATGCATGTATGCATGTATTTACGCATGCATTTATGTGTGCATGCGTATATTTATATCTACATATATATATTTATATATATATATATATATATATATGCTGTGCATATGTATGTATGTATGTGTGTATGTGTGCAAATGTTATGCATGCATTCAGACATGTAGGCCCCTATGTGCGCTCGTCCAAACTAACGTAGTAGCTACGTATGCACCTGAGGATGTTTTGTAACAAAGTTCACGGACACCTTCTGGATTGCTTTTACATGATGATGTTGATGGTATTTTGACCTTGAATACCTGCAGCACCTCATCATTTCACCCAGCAGTCTTTAAACAGCATATGATATTTAGCAACCGTTGGGGGTTCATAACCTGACCGAAAACATTCTAGGTTTTTCACGAATCATCAATGTGTGTACCTCTAGTTTGACTGCTTGTACCAGAGGCGGCGGAAGAAACATCTGCAGATAGGTCATTGCCGACGAAGGCGAGCCATACTAAAACACACAACAGATTTTCCTCTTCATTAGAAAACACGAAGAGAAAAGTGGATTCAGTGCAACGTACGAGACGGTGCTTTTGACTAAGTGCATGTAAAAAACTGCTTCTCACGACTGGGCGATGTACATAGAAATTCAAAGATTACGTAGGCCTATAGGCTAGATTACGAGTGCGAATGGGATTGCAGTGAGAGTTGGAAAGGAGTGGGAGTGAGAATGGAGTGGGTTGAAGAGGGGTACGAGAGAGGGGGTTGGAATGAGAATTAAAAGTGTGCGGGAGTGGAGCTATAGTTTGAGAAGAAGTAAGAGTGTAGTGGGAGTGAAAAGGGAGTACAGAGGCTATTGTGAGCATGGGCTTAGCCAGAAAAAATTTCGGAGGGGGTTTTAAGATTTCGGGGAGGTTTTATATTGAAAATCGTCGCAAAAGTACGGGCTTTTAGTATTTTGCATGTAAAAGCATATGAAACATTTTTCTGAAACTTATTTCGGGGGTTTGAACACGTAAAATTCACCCCCTACATACGCCCATGATTGTGAAAGTGCAAGAGGTATGGGAAAGGCCGGAGGGGAAAGGTAAGACAGACGAGGACATAACAGAACAGGGAGACAGTCATCATTTTCTGGAACTTACTTGCTGTGTCGAAACCTGGAACTGACCGGGACTTGGTGGCGGGAGGTGAGGAAAGATGAGTTGATCGCCTGGACTGACTTCCGGGAAGAACGTCGGAAAAACCTAGAATAACGACGACGACCAGGACGTTACGTTATCATGTGATCATAATAATTATATAGACTAGATTTCACGGTTTGTCAGACAACAGAAGCGGCTACAGCCAGCTTTTCTTTGATTCCTGGAGAAAGTGGCTTTTAAACTTATTGCCTTTGTTTGACCCACACATAACGCCACATCCCGGAGTTGCGAAGAATGAAATTTTAACCATGGTCGCGGTATTGTACGAAGTTAAATTATATTTGGTCAAAGACTATGATGACCCTTTTAGACAATCACAGTTTTGGTCGACATTTACCCCATTTGCATGACTTTCCCTCTTTAAGTATGAATGCGGTATTAAAGATATTGAAAGCTAGTGAAGATGAAATGGACCTGGCAATGATTATGCATAACCTTCAAGGCAATATGCTGTAGCAGCCTAAAACCTTGGTATGCTCAAGAGGGCCACAGTCAACAGAGACAAAGATATAGGCTAGCGCTAAGGCTGTGTAGATGACAGTAGGGCTAAGTATTGTCTCGGAGGACACTATCACAACTTTTAAGAAGAAACTAAGAAGGATGGGCCATTAAACATTCCAGGTTAACTTGCAGCAGTTTTAACATAAATCACTTGTTTTCTCAGCCACTTAAAACGCTTGTCATGTTACGCTATATGCTGTATTATTTTATCACTAGATGTTTGCCCGTCCTAAGACGATTAAAAACAATTTGAAAATGTCAAGAGATGTGTCTTCAGTGCTATGATTGACATAAGTCTTCTCCCTCTCCCCTGTCTTCCTCCTTCCCTTCCACCCTCCCCCGTACTTCCCTGCCATCTGTACCTCCATCCCTCCCTTCTACGTTCGTCCCTCCCCGTACGTCCCTCCCGGAGATCGTGTGTGGGTGTGGGCAGTGGCTGACCCGCCCCTTCCCCTCCCCATCCCCTTATACATGCAGAAATGTAGGAACCACGTGTCGTGCTGTGCATTAGCTCGCGTTGCTATGACAACGTTTGTTATTGGTTATTGCGATGACGTGCAATGACGTAAGCCAGATTGTCTATGGCAATGAAGGCGAAAATAGCGTAACACGGCGCTTCTGACGCACGCAGCATACACAGAGATTTCTGTTCTATTATATTAATAATAGGCGCTCTTTATAATTTTCGCTGCGCGTTAACTCAACTGGATGTTCTAATGGTTCTGGATGTTCTAAGGGTTACGTTGTGCGTTTTTCAGCGCCTACGAGTGAATGCTTTGTGCTACATTAGGTTCATTTTATAATAATATTACAAGGTTTGAAGAGCTGTGACTTTGAATGTCAGTCAATGGCAATTAGAATGAAGAGACTTGCATTCTGACCGAAGGAGAGAGTGGAGACGCCGCCGCCGCCGCGTGTCCAATGTAGGAACTAGCGACCGGAATCCAGCTGTGGGGTGATGACGTCGGAAGATAGTAGCTGTGCATTGGTGGAAGTGGAATCGTGAAAGCAGGAGGAGGAGGTGGAGGTGGAGGAGGCGGAGGAGGAAGATTGCTCGTCGACATCAGAAATATCGGAGGAATGCTTCGTACATAGCAACGCAAACAACAGAACAGATCAGAACAAGCAGCACAATAGAACAAAACGGCTCAAATTGCTAAGAATCGCACAGAATAAAATAACACACAAAATCTAATGTGAATGAATTTCAACCTTAGACGTGGCATAATTGGCATCGTCATCATCAACCTCATAGCATGTCGCCCTGTGTAACAACAGAGGACTATTCACACAAATGATGTTTTCCTGTATACAGATTGCAACAAAATTAGAACCTGATGATCTTAGTTTAATTGCCGATTCATAATTTATAAAGCGCCTTGATTCACAACAGTAACAAGAGTTTTAGAGTTCGCCAAACACTTGCATGCAGCACACAGACACTACAAACAATACAGTCGTTAGTTAGGCAGTATTTTCTTAGGGCTTAACCTACTATAATTATGATCTTCACATGAAACTGTCGAATTGAAATAAGCCTAAAGGAGATCTAGTAGGCAAAATAAATTAGGCCTACATTTTTGACGATTTATAGGCCTATTGCCGATAATCTGAGCGAAGGCAAATTATAGCTAATTATGACAATATAATTAAATAGCAACAAACACTGTCTTTCACTCGACATATGAATATTTTACCCGTTTGGCGTTATTGCGATTTGTTGAAATTGAGGACAGTAACTTAAGTCAGATGCCTGTTCAAAATAACAACTTAACGTAACAACAAAATAACGCAATATATTTAACATAAAACGTGCACAATACGTAGCGCAACATAATATAAAATAAAACATAGCACGTGATATTAAGTATTGTCAAATAAAATAACAATTATTAACAAAACAAGTCACGTGATGCATGCAATAGATTGCAACATAATAACATAATATAACATTTTGCATTTCACATGATAGGCTATAATGTAGCTTCACATATAGGCCTAGGCCTAACATAAAACATGACGCATGATATAATGTAGCATAGCATAATATAACATAAAGCATGATATGACGTGGCGTGACTAGGTTTTAAAAGTGATTGTTTTAGGATTGGTACTGATTACAAAAATTAAGCGATTAATTTCTCAAATTAATTTAGTATCTGTTACGTAAAGCGTGAAAAATGTCAAAAAATGTAGTAACTGAGTTAGTTTCTACTTTCTTTCTACAAAAATAAACTTCAATCGAACTGTTTATTTCAATGACGAGAGTTAATTCTGTCGCCATCTTCGACTTTTCCATCAGCATTTACTTAAATGCAAAATGATCGCTTAAATTTTCCACTCAAAAGTGTCAAGTCATCATTGTTTACCATATTGTTTACATCGGAAATGGGCCGCTCGACATCATGAAATGGGTAAAAAATTAATCAAACTATTCGATTAAATTTTTAAGGATTAATCGTTTGATTAATCGTTAAAATCAGCAGCCCTGGATTCTTATAATTTCTTTTCTGTAACAACCGCTACCTCGTCTGCTCACTAAAAGCCGAATTCCTCCTAATTTCTTTTGCCCTGGAAAATGTATTATAAACGTCCAAAAAGGCAGCCTGAATGCATATAAATTTCCCAGTCAAGGGGTTCAAGGCTTTAGGTATATATAACGTTAATCAATACGTAGTGGATCCATTCACGCCCCGGGCGTTAGCGGAACCCCAGTACTACATTCACGCCCGTCGCGTTATTAGCTAAAGCCTGTCACGTGAACTTGTTGTCTTCCCGTGGAATTTTGAAATGGCGGACATCTTGAGGGTCGGTTAGGGCCAGGTTAGGATTCGTGGGGTCGTCTAGGGTCAAATTAGGCGTCGTGAGGGTCGTTTAGGGTCAGATTTGGCGTCGTGAGGGTCGGTTAGGGTCAGGGTTAGGGTTAGTGTCGTCTTTAGAAAACACGGTGAACAACCTTCCACCGCAATCGACAATGTTTATCGATTGAGTTTCAGGTACACACAATCATGTGACATGCAATGAACAATTGCGAGGCGGGCGTGATTCTAGTCCCAGGTATAGGCTCACGTCGGGCGTCACTGTATCCACGACCTAGTCAATAAGCTCTTCTACATTGAAACGAAAATACATTTACAATAAAGACTCGTGACAAAATTCTAAATGACCGACCAGTCTCTATTTATCAAGTTAAAGGGAACAATGGGAACAATCTAACCTACAGCGTTGTCAGTGGCGGCGCCAGGATTTCAGGTTTGGGGAGAGCTAAAACCCCATGCCCTTCCCTTTCTCCATTCCTCCCTGGCATTGGCAGTGATTTCCCACTTTTTGTTTTGAGAAGCTGAGCCGCAGTTAGGGGGCTAAGCCCCCCTATACCCCCTGGCGCCGCCGCTGGGGGGATGGGGGGGCGATAGCGCATTGGATAACACACTGGCGTAGAGAGCGAGAGGTACCGAGTTCGAGTCCTGTAGGGCGGACATGCTTTGTAGGCTGCTATTAGCGCCGTGTATTGCAGGCTGTCTGTTCTGTTAGTAGCTAAGATTGTTTCAATTGCATAACATGTAAATGTAGGCTACAGCGCAGTGCGTTTGTCAGGCGCTTAATTAAAGAAAAGATTATTATTATTATTACTATTATTATTATTACTGAGCGTTGTATTGATTTCTGAAACGAAATCAACAAGAATCAATTTTGTTCCCTTGCAGAAATCAATGCGCCCTCTATTGACTGCTTTACTTACTTATGACATGGAATTTAGTTGAACTAACTTCAACTAAGTGAAGTTTTTAGACTGGTCAACATTATCGGTAAGGGAAAGGTTTTGTAGGATGTAATATTTGTAATTTTGTCAATGGACGTCGACGGGTGGTTCCCTTTGTGTAGACTTTTAGTTGTTGGGCTGTAATATGAATAGATTAAATCTGTTATAAAGATTTGATATCATAGATATTAATAGATGAGTTATATTATGATGTCAAACAATGAATATCAGTGACATTGTAAAATACTGTTTAGACGCCTTTAAATGGTGTCATTTGAACTCTATTAATTCTTTGGGTTTTTTAAAATTGTATTGTACATAATTTTGAATTGTCGTCAACGGCCTTTGATGTCATATGATGACGGTAAACTTGTGAATAAAAAATAAATTAAAAAAACTAAGTGGCCGACACTTTTCTTCTCCTACGCATCTGATGGACTGAATTTATTCACATTTTCTGGATATGCTTATTGCAACTGTGTTTCTTAGTCGAAACTGAACCAATAAATACACGGAAATAAATCTTATAATATGGAGCGCATAGCAGCTGATCATCTACAAAATATACGACCATTAATTATTAGCCTACTTCGTTTTGTTTTTCTATCCAGCTTTTATTCTGCATTTTCTTTTTATTGCTTCCGTCGGCAAACTTTGCTGTCAGTGGATCTTTATATCCTGTTAAAGATAAAGAACACAATAAATAAGCCGATTAATTTTATTTCTTTAAGCTGTGGCAGGTTATAACCATAGTGAATAGCATGGGGTAGAATATGGATAGAGGTGGCAGTGTAACTAGCCTGAAAAGTGTGTAACCTGGAAGGAAGGAAAAATCGTATAGACCACCCTCTGCTTTTACACAAGTTTCTCTTTCTCTGTCTATATTATCTATAGGCTATAGTTGCCTAATATATTTTACCAGAGTGCGGTTAGCAATTGATTCAATACAGGATATACTTACTTACTTACTTGTGTGCCTAGGAATCCCCTTTCCGTGTCCGTCTCCTTCCCCTTCTCTTTCCCTTCTTTCCTTTTCTCCCATCGGGTAACATCTATGTATTTAAAGTAGAATTAGTGTTTAAAGTAGAATTCGTTAATGTAACATGAAGAATCTAGTATTTAAAAGTAGAATTCCGTTAGTATTTTTAGTTGACCTGGAAGACATTTCCCATTGAAGGCTTGAATGGCTGCTTCGCATTTCTCTTTGCTGTCCATCCTTGCAAAGCCGACTCCTCGACTGATGCCGCTGTTGTCTCGAAGGATGCGTGTCGAAATCACTCGACCGTATCGTGACAGCATTACGTCCAGGTCTCTCTCCGTCAAGTAACTCGGTAAACCAGCGATGTACAGATTCGTCGGATCTTGTTCCTGTTGCTACACAACAAAAACGCACATCGAGCGTATGTATACAGGCTTACTTACAAGTAAACACAAGAAAAATGAAGTAAATGAATTATCATTATGAGTCTATAATTATTATTAGCCCGGAGGCTCATATGATCGCTCAGGCATTTAAAAGTATCCGGAGAACAAAATATATTATTATTATTATTATTATCATCATCATCATCATCATCATCATCATCATCATCATCATCATCATCATCATCACCCCCATCTCATCAACAACAACAGCATCATCATTATGTAGGCCTAAGCATTCGAGTTTCACAGCCTGCGCTGTCACGAACTCGCTAAATCGCGTGGATACGTTTGCGGAAACATTGTTCTTTGAAGTCCTATTCTCTAAATCGATCGATGCTTGTGGATGCGGATGCCATTCAGTAAGTTGTTCCAGACAGATCGTCCAGCAACAGCGAACTTCTAGAACCATTTACAGTTCAAGGCGACTTGATGAAGGCATGGACATGCCTTCGCATCGTAATGGTCAGTGTAAGTCAGTCGTAGATGCTAGAAGCAGCATGGAGTTCTGGTGCGAGGTAAATCAAGTCAAGTATTACGCCATAGCTAGCTTCTTGTGACAATCTTATGGTTGAGTTCAATCTCGGTATACATGGAAGTTTGCCAAGCTGCTGGCGATTACCAGAACACAGACACCTGGTCTTGTCCACGTTCAGACGATTTAATATAGTCTCGTGATTCAAGTCAGAGAGTAATCTTAAGAGGGAGATGAACTGTGTTAGAAGTAGCATCTATGGCTGAAGCAATAATATTCTGTCTCATCAGCGTAGGAATAGACACAAAAATATCGTTGCGGATGACAATTCTGATCACGTCTGCTGTGTATAGATTCGGAAATGAATGTTTCCCAGCACGCTTCTCTGTGAAACGCCGCAGAATGACGGGCGCACGAATCGATCAGTGGCCGTTTAGAAAAGACGGTCTGCATGCGATCTTGTATAGGAAGCCTCAGAACCAAGACAGGACTGAACCCGTGATGCCAAATGCTGTTAACAGTCTGTCGAGTTAGACATCATGATCAATAGTGTCGAATTCTGTCGAGAGTTCGAGGAGGTTCAGCAATATACCCTGACCTGTTGCTGCGTGGACCATCTGTCACTCTACGATTTAAAGTGTCTATCATGATACACTGTAATATTTTGTTATATCGAGGACTATGATCGTAATAGAAATTAGTAAAAGTAGGATAGATTTAATTAATCACATCGATTGTCATTGATCGATTGCTTAAAGCAGGTTTTGATGTACGCTAACAGACTGGTTTACTATTTCGTGTGTTGTACGATTTATATAGTATTCAGTACGCTACAGAATGCATAGTATTTCAAGTCGATTTGCTTGACTGACCTTAGCCATTTGCGCCTGAATTCCTGTTGTCTGCAGGGCCTTCAGCGCCGTTTCAGCCGACTTCTCCGATTCATAGTCGACAAATCCGTAGCCTACAACATCGACAGAATTTAAAAGGCTGAGAGATGTTTAAAGATGAAGTTACAGAGCGGGCAATGCATTTGGATAAAAACCAGCGCAACTGTTGGCAGGAAAAGCGTTCTAGTTAGGGACCAGAAGCAAGAACACAAGAGACATAGATGCACTATAGGCTGATGCTAGACGTTAATGAATATTAAAATCCATAAGCTCTTATAAAAAGACCTTAAGTTGACCAACATTTCGTAATAGTGAATGTGATTATATCTCATTTTAACTCAGTCTGAGTGGAACATAATCGTAAATTTATTAAATTCATCTTTTCTATTACTCGATCAAGTTACCTCACGACATCGCTATCTTGCTGATTCTAGTTTGCCTGACTCATCCTCGTATCTCACCAAAATCCTTTTCGGGGTTCATATGGGCCTATATTCTATGGCTTACTACATTTCATTTACGCTTGTCAATTGTGATATAATTGCCCAATTTAAATATAGGCCTACATGTAAGTATGTGAATCTTGGAAAATAGTAAATAACTGTATAACCTTTAAAAGTTTGACTTAATGTTATCTCATATAATATATATATATATATAGGCTACTCAGAGACTTTTAAGTGTACTTATATATAATCTTATATGTAGCTATTCATGGTATGTGCTTTTGTATCGTTTATGTTTAATAATTTTACTTATTTTAGACTGCTTGAAGTGGTGACACAATGACTCATTACGGTACGTGATCTACTGCAAAGATCTTCTGAATCCGGAAGAGCTTAACCTCTGCCATATACTTGCCTTTGCATTTTCCCGTCTCGAGATCGATTATGGCCTTCGTTGATATGATCTTCCCATATCTGAAGAAAGGAAACAGATTTGATTGACGTCTTAACTCTGTGGATTGTTGACAAGGCGTACAAAGGTAACATATGTCTGCGGGAAAGGGAGAGGGATGGGTTTAAAACTTGAAATGAAATGCTGGGTGGGAACAGAAATAGCCTACATTTCTGGTGGGAACAGAAATAGCCTACATTTCTGTCCCTGCATCACTCACTCTCTACTAAGTGGGTGACTGAAGCACTTCATCTATTGAAGACCTGCGTCGATATATGTTGCTGTGTCCATTACTCGCATCACAATCACGTTGCACTAAAAATTTGTCCCACTTTTAATCACATTCTCGGATCTTCTCGTATAATTGTCGGCAGATCTGTTCACTTTAAATGAGGTCGCGGACCCTCTAACTCTGGAGTGGTTCGTTCTCTGTATAGGTTTTCACGTTAGTAGTCGAATAACAGAGAGTATATAGCTATATAGTCCTAGGTAGACGCTGCGTGTTTAGTTGGCATGACCTTCTGCACTATCTAATTACGCGATTCAGTCCTTGTTTACCTATACGCCAGTGTAACTGTGACCATACATCCATTTACCGTAGCCTAAATGGTAAGTGTATAAGAGTAGGTTTAAGCATAGGACTATAGGTACCTGACTATTGCGTCTCTTAGTGCTTGCACTCTATAATTTAGCAACGTGCTTCATAAGCAGTTACCTAAACTACAAAATTTTAATTTATTAGTTTAGGTAACTGCTTATCTATTGGGAGTCTGTACTAAATCAACGACAGGATGATTGAGAATAATAATGGTTGCTGAATGAACACTAAGAAACTTACAACCGTTTCTGCCTACTAGAAACTTAATGTAAATGGCCCGCTATCGTACGAATGAGTTTAGAAGTTCTGAAATTTTATTTTCGATACTAATATAGTGCCAATATACTGTGGAAAGTTGATGCGCTATAAGCATTTGTGTGATTAGAACTTTTTCCATGGAAACTAATTTTAGTGCGGGGTGGGACTCAAGCCTATAAATAGGCCTATTTAGACGCGGTGTTAGACTAATTATAGTAATAGGTGAGTGCTACATAAACCAATTGATTAACAGCGCGTCTCAGAGGAAGGTCTAGATTAGAGTAAGTAGTAAGGTATTAGCTTGATATGACCAGAATCGATCGACATACTGTTGACAGAGTTCGAGTAGATCTTTGTCCGTTGTGTCTGATTTCAGACCCCGGATGTAGAGGTTCGTCTTGCTCAGTTGCTCTCCACAGATGGCGCAACCCATCATCTGCTGTGACGAAGACTTCGAACTGGAGTCGCTTGCGCAGTGAGTGGGCATCTCGCCAGTTACGTCAACTGATATATTCACGACTACCTTCCGTCAGTTCTTCTAGAAAGACAGCAGCAGACAATCTGATTATACAAAGCACAGTAATTAGTTGGTCCACACACACACACACACACACACACACACACACACACACACACACACACACACACACACACACACACACACACACACACACACACACACACACACACACACACACACACACACACACACACACACACACACACACACACACACACACACACACACACACTGGAATCAACGGGCAGTCTACTGCGAAAACAAAATCTAATGTAAACAGTTATTGTTTGCGCTAATTATGTGTACCGTGATTGGGACCATATCTGGCTGTTTACAGTGTTATTTCTATTAACTGTAACTGTAACTGTAACTGAAATAGCAAAATAACTGAAAAATGTCTTGCAGTTAACTGTAACTGTAACTGAAACTGAAAAATACTGAATAACTGAAACTGTAATAGTAACTGAAAAACGAAAACTGTATAACTGAAAACTAACAAAAGTTAACTGAAAAATAAAACATGAATGTTTTTCTTACTTACTTTTTGAACGGTAATCCTACTCTAGTCTACGGTAAATTTTCTATACTCATTTCATTTCTGGTTTTATTTTCAGTTTTCTATGCTAGTTTCACTTCTGGTTCCTTTTTCAGTTTTCTATGTTCGTTTCACTTCCGGTTCCTTTTCCTTTCGTTGTGTTGTCGTTGGCGCTAAACCGTAAATTTGTAAAGCAATCCACGACTACCAGAATAATGTTTAAGCCAAGTAGTGGTCGATAAGTAGAAAGTGGCGCCATGGCGTGTGGGAACATTTTGTTTACAAACTGCAGACGACAAAAGTCGATGTTGTGCTCACACCGTTGCTGGCAAGGACGTTGAAAACCACGAATGTGGCACGCTAATTGTCAGAACAGAGCAGGTGTTAATCTGGAACGTCGTGTTTTCCTTAAAGTAAACTGACAATACGTTAAATCGCATTGATTTGCTGCGTAAATATTTCTGGTAACTGTTCAGAATACTTGTGGCCAGTGTGTCATTAGTCATGACTTGTGAAAAAAATAACTGATGCTATAACTGAAAAATAAAGAGAAATAACTGAAACTGTAAATGAAAATAAAAAAATAACTGAAAACTGAAAAATCTGATTTCAGTTAACTGTAACTATAACTTTAACTGAAAAATCATAAATTAGATAACTATAACTGTAACTGTAATTGAAAAACCATAACTGAAATAACACTGGCTGTTTAACCGTAGAAATATAACAAACTTGTTTAGTTTAAAAATTGGCAACATATTCACTCTGAATGCTACATTTTATTCGATTTAAAAAAACTGGAAGGCAGTAGGTAAACATTTTCTCCTACTAAGAACTCCTAATATAGAAGCAGCTATGGAAGTGAGTTCCATCGTTGGGAATTCTTAGCTGAGTATTGACTATTGAATGACCGGTCACTGCTATATAGTCATATGAACACTGCTTAGTTAGTGATGAACTTTGTTATTATTTAATGAACTTGAACGTAGGCCTACACCATTTAGACTAGCGTAGGCGTCACTTTGTGACGGTAGCCTATCAAATACAAGGAGCTGTTCACATGTTGTTGCCTGTTAACTAAGTAACGAGCTAACTATTATTAGCATACTTAGTAATGGAATGGATGGAGAGAAGTTGTGTCTTCGGATTAATTTGAAGTCTTTTAAAATTAAATGCTTCGCAGGAAATGTTAGATTTCGCGTAGGTCTAATTCCAGCCAACGATAGTCATGCGTTAAATGTCAAGAATCGCCATCATTTGATACTTGACGGATGCCCGTTCTTAGAATTAGGTTTTTTGTTATCTCTTAATTAATTATCAGATGACTAAATAACCTAATTCTTAGAACATGCATTTATTTGGAGAACTAGCAATTTACTAGGCTATTTAGCTATCGGTGTAAAAGAAAGAGTAGACGACATATATATATATAGACTATTGATAATATATTATAATATATTATATATATATATAATCGGTGCTTTCGATCTAAGTGGATCAAACAGCCGTCTGTTTCATGTCCCATTGACCTGTTGGTTATGTTGTGTCTATTGGGCTAAACGCGAATAATGACTTAGTCGAAGACCTACAATAATTGTAAGAGAGATTAGATAAGACGCGTTAATGTCTTTCTGTGCTTCTTACACATACACGACCGTTACTGATGTAGACGGAGGACTCTGTGAACTCCAGTACGCCTAACTTTATGTGCGCTGCTTGTAGGTCTAAAAAAAAGATTGTTATTACAGCCACGATATAATTACAGTCATTGCATGGCTACTTTGCAATCCAGCGATCCATGGTTCATTTCCAGATAGCAGATATGTTAGCAAACTTAGCATTCACTACCTTTAGTATTGTCTTCAAGCCTATTTCTTCGTTGAATTGCGACAAATCCTGCAACGCCAAACGCTCGCTCCTTTGATATTGATATTGCAAGAAAAACATGATGCTTCAGATGCATTTGGGAAGTTTGAGAAATCTCATTTTATTTTCTTGCCAGAATCTAAGAATGTTAATGCAGAAGCAGGCACTTTCCAATTAATTTCACTTTACCTTTGGATTCGTTTATGCATTGAAATGTTTCATGAAAATATGTCACAACTAAAGGCAAATCTTTTTAAAGATACCATAAAAACAAACTGAAAAGTTTTTATATTTATTAGTTACAATTAAATCAGCCAGCACAAAGTAGGCCTAAGAAAATATTTAAGCAAGGTAATAATTGTGAAGCAAATTATGAAATTTTATTTAGAATTAGACAACTTTTAATTAGAATTGGAATTAGAATAACTGTAGCTACCGAGCAATTAGGCGATTCATTAGTTTCTAATGAATTAGGCCTAATTGTCCATCATTGCTCTGACCAATGTAGATAACCGGGTCTATTAGGCATACATTAGAATGGGATTCCGAAGAATAGATCTGTCACACGTACGACTTCAGGACTAAACATTACTCTAGTCAGACGAACCATAAGGATTGGATTCAGAAAGGTCTGTATGAGTCTATGAGAGCAGGTCAGTCTAGTCCAAATTCCTGGCTAAAACTTCATTCATACTTTCTACCTATCGCATTTATTACTAATGCCATTACAATACTCTGTGGTTCGATTCCAAGGGCGTAGCTGTTGAAAAAAGTCCTCGTGTTTTGAACACAAACATCGACGAACCTCAGCTTAAATATTCTGCCTCCTTCAGTAAACTTGAATTATTCGAACCAGTTAGCGTAACTGAGGTTTTACCCGTCATCCAGAATAATCTTCTAGAGAAATTACACACTAGCTATCAATCAATCAATCAATCAATCAACCACCATCCAATCAATCAATGGACTAAGACCAACTGGTCAAGTCCATGCCATATTGAGAGGCATTGACTTGACAATCGACTAACTGTCAGGTCGATCAGACAGTGTGGCATTTCATGGGCCATCCTTTCCTTTGCCAGTGCCTTCTCTCTGGTCGTGCAGATCCCTTACCACTTCTTCTGTGTTCTGCTCCAGTGCCTTCTCTCTGGTCGTGCAGATCCCTTACCACTTCTTCTGTGTTCTGCTCCAGTGCCTTCTCTCTGGTCGTGCAGATCCCTTACCACTTCTTCTGTGTTCTGCTCCAGTGCCTTCTCTCTGGTCGTGCAGATCCCTTACCACTTCTTCTGTGTTCTGCTCCAGTGCCTTCTCTCTGGTCGTGCAGATCCCTTACCACTTCTTCTGTGTTCTGCTCCAGTGCCTTCTCTCTGGTCGTGCAGATCCCTTACCACTTCTTCTGTGTTCTGCTCCAGTGCCTTCTCTCTGGTCGTGCAGTGTGTTGTAATGCACTGTTTTTAAGAGCAGCCTATTTCGAGCCACGTGATTAAGTGCCGCAATGTCTTAAAAAGACCGTCGTCTACAGTTACAGTTTAAGCGCAGCCTTTAAGGCCTTTAAGGCCTTTAAGGCCATAAAGGCCGTTGCCTTACGACACTCACACAGACCAGCAGATTCGGAAATTTCTGCCGTCTGCATCTTATCCGTTGTTCCGTCTTTTGCTGCATGCAGTCTAAAGGTCTGCAACTGTCGTTGGTTGGACCATATGGCGTTCACACACGTGCGCTATCTGCTCGAAACAGCAGCCAAGGCCTAGCACATGCACTCCTCTCCCAATCTCCATGCGACCCGGCGGCTGATCAGCTGTGCTGCTGGCAAATCTTACCACTTAACCTCCTCCCTCCCCACCACCACCAGATATTCGTCGCACTGCGGTGGCGGCCTAGACGCAGCCCTCTGTCCAAAGGCCGATATCGATGTGCTTCGATATGCAAAGTACGAGTGCGAGGAAGCAGTCTAATTCTTAAGCAGCAGACTCCTTTGCATATATACAGCTGACTGACAGCAGATGCTAAATAAAGGCAAATTCCAGCAGTGTACAGCGTTCTGCCTCTCAGGCTGTGACTTATTGACCTCAGCTAAGCAGAACGTCTCTCTTATCAAATCAACTGCAGCAGAGGCCAATCACTGTTCAGTCACAGATTCGTTGCCTACAATTGGTCCCAGGGTGCTCCTAACTATTTTCTAACCCATGCAATGTCGTGTTGTTCTAGTCTATGTGTTACTGTATTGAATATGATACTATACAAGACAATTATTATGCCATTACATTATTACATTATCTTAATGCTTCATTGTCTGTGCTACGACAAATATCCGATCCATCCTACGAACTCACCAAAACCTCACCTCTTGCTATCTCTCCACAGGTCTTCCACTCAAAACTGAAAACACTGCTTTTTCACAAATCCTATCCCGATTCCTTCTCTTCCCCTCACCTCCCTCGCCATTTCAACTCTAAGCATCATCCACCTTAGCCGTCTGACTGTCTGCCTGCCTGACTCTCTGGATTTTGACCCCCTGCCTATCGATTCTGTTTTGATTAAGCGCCTGTGAATAAGCTGGTTCCCGCGACTTCGCTTTTGTGGGCGCTGTAGAAATCTCGAGTTTACGATTACGATTACATTATCTGAATGCTTCATTGTTCAACTCAGTCTAGCGCTTCTCAACTGTTATCTGCTGTGCGACTTCAGAGCAATGCAACAAATTCACACAAATGCTATATAAAATATTTCGCTACAGCTCAGTATTTCATGGCTTGATGTCGGTCACAAACCAATCGAATATTTAATTTGACAGACTACGTTAAGTATATTACGGAAGGATCAGTATCATCATCATTCCATCATTATCATCATCGCCATCATCATCATCGTCGCCATCATCATCATCGTCGCCATCATCATCAACGCCATCATCATTATCATCATCATCGTCATCATCGTCATCATCATCGCCATCATCATTATCATCATCATCATAGTCATCATCGTCATCACCATCATCTTCATCGCCATCATCATTGTCATCATCGCCATCATCATCATCATCATCATCATCATCATTATCATCATCATCATCATCGTCATCATCGTCATCAACATCATCATCATCATCATCATCACCATCATCATCATCGCCATCATCATCGTCATCATCGCCATCATCATACAGTAGTCAATTCGGTAGCAAATGAAAGCGTGAACCAGCGTGGTGAAAACAGAAAGCGAGACAGAATGCCGAACTGCCCTAAGACGCCTTAAATGAAAATACGAAGAACGTGTTAGGTTAGAGATTATGGTCTTTAAAAGAAAGGTAGAACGTAACACCCAGATCACGTACAGTTGAAGAAAAGGAATAGTGCGGGAATATTTCCGAGAGGAGAACAAAATCAATCTTCAGAGAGGAGAACAAAATCAACTCTTCAGAGGCTGTTTGGTGCCATCCAGCAACCAGAATTAACTGGGCTTTGGAGGCATTGGGGGAAGGAGACGAATGCTTGCACATCATCTGCCATCCAGCAGTTGGAAAAGAAGGGACTGTGAGAATAAAGGCAGGTTCCATTGACTATTAAGTCTATTTTATCAACTATGTAGGTGCATCTGGGATGAAGGAAACCCTTGGACGATAATGCTTGCACATCATCTGCAAAGATATGACCAGCAGCTCACCAAAGAGTTGGAAAAGAGAGGGACTGTCAGCCCTATATAGAATAAAGAGCAGGTTCCATTGATACTATTAAGTCTATTTGCTCAAAATATAACCTCTGAACGAACAATATATAGAACACCACATCACTATTTAATTTCACTTTACCTTGTAACCGTATTGCGGCTTGTCAACCTGATTTACATTAAACAAATATATAATAGCAGAAACACCGGAAGAACAACAGCCAACTTATTATGCAAGAGAAAGATAAATAGAAATTTAGACAGAAACATCTTTGACTGTTTCCAAATATAAAACAGGAGACGAACACTGAAGCCTAAACAACGCACTGCAGGCGTCAACCTAGCGGAGGTGTGACGAATGATCTTCAATTTGTAGACGATTCTAGTCTCTTAACTCGAGAAGAAACTGGCCTGCAGGAAGAAAATACCACGCACCAGAGGCAGGGCTAGATTATTATGAATGAATGAATGACTACGACAATTTCTACAGCGCCGTAACACGGCACATGCCGTTATAAGGGCTCTTTAACAAGTTCAACACTGAATCAGAGATACACTTTTTCAAAGTAATATTTCTTGAGCCTGGACTTGAATGACTCAATAGTAGGTGCAACCATGCAGATCGTATTGGAGGTGGAATGCCATTCCAGTACCTGGGTCCAGTCACAGAAAAGGCACGATCACCAAAGCCTGTTCTTGATTTCCGCACCTGCAGATCGCCCTTCGCCTCAGATCTCAAAGAAGGTCCGGCTCTGGTCGACGACACACTCACGCAATACTCTGCAAGGTATCCCGGCGCCGCAACATGCAGGGACTTGTAAACAAGTAGTGCAAGTTTGTGTTCTATCCGGTACGGCACCGGAAACCAATGCAACACATCACGGAGCAATGGTGTTACATGACCGTATTTCCTACGATTGCACACTATTATAGTGACTGAAAGAGCGTCACTTCAAAAGGAATTCGTCTGAGACGCTTCCGAATTAAAAACGCAAAACCCGGATCAAATTGAATAGGTTTCAGACACTTACGGAGAGAACGACTAAAGGGCAAGGCTGATGTCACAGAGGTTTCTATTGGCAACTTACTCCATAAAATAGATAAACGACAGGAAAACTGCTAGGATGGACTGACTGTGGATGTTCAGGCCGGCGGGTCAATCAGGTCACCTTACGCCGCAGCATTGTGAAGAAATCATGAGATGGAAGACTATGAATTTTCCTATAGGGATCAGAATGATGGTCAGTTACAAAGCATCGTGAGAGAAGAATATTTGCAGCAGAATGAGATGATAACGAAATACGACAGGAATCTCGAGACTATAATAAGATACATTAGAAATACAGAGAATCGGGTATAAAGACTGTAAGACATGTCTACAACAGAACTCAGTTGCCAACGGTTTTAATCAACCGAGGTTGGTCAGTATTAAACAATAGATCTTTCTCTGCACTGGATCAATGGATGGCGCTGTAATTCTTGAACAGTCTTGGACTGTCGGACCTTTGGAATTCTCTGTTATATTCAGTTCATTTTGTCAATTCTTTGATGTCGTTCAGGTCAAAACTTAAGTCTCATCTCTTTCAACTTGCTTGCCAACCATACCCTGCTTCTACTGGATTTCTACCTGTTCCCCAAATGTTCAAAATCAATTGGACGAACAAGCGATAGATTCTGAGACCGAGAGACTAGAAAGTCAAAAGCGTAACCATGGTTTCAATAAATTAATGAACTCGAATATGAGTTGTGGAATAAAATCAAGGTTATGCTTCCAGGATGTGCATAATACAGACAACAACTGACGCTATATTTTAAACGCGATCCAATGATTTAACATTTTGTGTGATTCGATTAATTTTTGAAGCCAACGCAATTCAACATTGTTTATGGCACAGTCCGTACACGGCATCTTGAATGACGTGACAGCCATTCAAACGGTAGCGTTGATGGAGGATTTAAGCTGATAAATTCATTGAAAATGAACAGCGTCGAGAACAGAACTGCTTACTCTTTCCTTCCCTCTATGGCCATAGGGCAACCGGAAATCATTCTTCACACAGTATCTATGTTATAGCCTTAAAGTAGCTCTTTAACGTTTCAGAGTTTGCACTTATAGTAATTTGTGATTACTGTTATTACCCTGCTGGAGAATTGACTGAAAGCCCAGCTGTCGAGAGACCTGAGCTGCACTTCCAAGTAACGTTTATCTAATCTTTTCTGGCGTGGTCTGATTTAATCATACGCTCCTAGTTCAGTCTGCTGTGCATAGATTAACCGAATACAATCAGTTAATGTCTAATGCATAATTTTTCAGCTGTTGTCTACCAGATTCTCGCAATATATTTCAATGTGGTGAATGCAGCACGTATATACAATGCAAGGCATAGGAAGGCATTGTGTGCTGGTTAACAGACCAGAGCCTTTAACAGCTTCGATTTAGCAAGGATCCATTAGGCCTATATCACAATCGATTGCGAATGTCTATGACCATATTTATTGATTATTATTTTGACTAATCCTGTGATTGAAAATTTCTTCGTCTTGCGTGAGGTTCTTCTCGACAGTTCTTGTGTTTTCGGATTTCTACTGCAAATGAATCTGCTCTTTGGAGTTTATTTCATTCTGGAATGGTTTTCTACTGAATGGCGGTTTTTCGTCGCAAGTAATAGGTGCTTCTCGCGAGTATATGGAAATCCAATTACAGATGCACGTAATTATTTGACCATCTAAACAGAGCCTTTTAAGACCTAAACACAATCACACACAGTATGAAAGTGGTAGCCAAGAAGTTGATGCGACGATTGTGGAAGAGTGGCGTTCGATCGATCGATGGCCCTGGAAAAGACTGAATGAAATGCTTACCTGACAGAGAATGAAGGAGTTGGTGTCGATCTTCTGTGAGGATGAGGAGGAGGAGGAGGAGTAGGCGACCTTCTTTTTCAATCGACGGAATTCTTCACTTCATTGACTGACGCCTGACTGGAATTCATGAACAGCAGCAGCACTTGTGCAATGCATGGCAGCAGCCGCGTCTCCTCGATCTTAATTGTCGAACAGACAGACACACAGCTCTGCAGTCACGGAACAGAAGGAGGTGGCACCGGTGGCGGTGGAGACGGAGGCGGAGACGGCGCCGGTCGCAGAGTTGACAAGCTCCAGAACTCCTTGGAGCCTGCAAGAGAGAGAGAGAGAGAGTGAGTGCATATCTGTGTTGGGGTTGAGGATGGCTGGGCGGCTGTGAGGACGGCGGCAGAGGTGCATTGGGCGACCGAAGTGCGAGAGGGAGGGAGGGGTCATATGTTAACATCTACTCGGTCTAAGGTTCACCCGCACGACGACTCAGTTACAGCAGATTGTTTGCCTCCTGACGACGTTCAGAACACGTATTGTTAAACTCAAATACATGCATCTGTCTGCTCCTTAGCGCCGTATATATGTTCTACGCAGGCTATCAGCCTGTATATATTATAGCCTACGTGTATTATACGCTACATGCGTGCGCGTGCACTTACAGAATACGGATAACACAGACACACATACATGCATGCGTACATTTGTGCACGATCACATGCAAAAGTACATACCAATACATTCATCCTTATATTCATACATGAATGCAAACATACAGATTCTCCCTCATTCGCATTATATAGATAGGTCCTATGCCTGACTGAACCTTAGTTACATTGTATTTATTGACAGTGAATAATATTATGATAGCGCAAAAGAAGAAGAACACGAATGTCGTCTTACCTTGGATGCGTGGTCGAGGAGGTCAGAATCGGTGACCTTTCAACTGGTAGTCGCTCACTGAAGACCTCTTCAACCTTGACGCGATGCACGGAACCAAGTATGACACGGATGCCTGCGATGCTAAGAGATGGAAAGAGAAAATGAAGTTGGTTGTGAATGATTCGAGTGAAGTGAGAAGTGACAGCTGAGTATAATATAATATGTCACAGTGTCTCCCAGTGCAGCTGTACTTCCCCGTTTGCATGCAACCAAATAAGCCGCTATAGTTAAAGGGGCGTGTATACCTGCCAGTGCGGATAGAGACGCCCAGTATAAGCCAAGCCCCACATGCAGACACACACTAAACTATGCAGTTATGAACGAACATAATTTTATGCAGGTATTAATAATATGCCCTAAATCCTTACACATGCCGTACCATTATATTGTGGTGACTGTGTTTACCTATCGTGGTGGTGAGTTATACCTAGAATGTAAACGTCAATTTATAGATTGGGGCAAAGTCATGCATATTTATAGAGGAAACCTATATTTCAAGTGCCTCAAATGACACACTTGAAAGACATATGAAGGAGGGACCTAAGGTACAGCGGTCGTATGTGCCTATAATAAAAAAAACTCCATTCGAGTCAGGAACGGATCCTGAAAGTTTATGAGAGGGGCCAAATGGGCGTCCGAAGTTTTTGAATTTGCACACTGCAATGGTTGCATTTTAGGCTGTCATGTGAACAAATTGCTCTATTATTTCAAAATTTATAGGAATCAGATGTCACTCGTATCTAAGTTGTTGCTTGAGTCGTGTTTGAGTTTGACTGCAAATAGTAGTAGGAAACCAGACATTCATTGAAATTAATATAAAACCTAGAAAATAGTTCAATTTTCAAGAACGCCATAATTTGATCATTTATAAAACGCTTCTCATAGAATAAGCCTTTAAGAAGCGCTCCCAGTCAGTGGCGTAACGAAGGGTTTCAGCGCCCGGGGGCAAGGGTTGATTACTGCGCCCCGTTTAAATTTCTTGTTGACTTTTAATCGTTCTTGTCATAGTACTGTGTACCACTGAAAGCTAATTTTGCGCCCCTCTGGTGCTGCACCCGGGGGCGGCTGCCCCCTCTGCCCCCTTTCGTTACTCCACTGCTCCCAGTGCGAGGTACTCCGAGAGAAAAGGAAGGTTTTAAGGTGAGAGAAGGAGGTAGAGATACTACCAGAGAGGATTGTAGAGCGTCGAGAAGAAGGAAGTCCATTCCATAGGGAGGGACCTATCAATAATATCTTAAAATAAAACTCAGACTTAAAGAGCAGTGTAAGTCTAATAGTCCAGATGTTATTCGATATACATGGACACAGTCTATCATACGTTTAAGTGATGTTCTCACGAAAATCTTCTATAATATGTATGTTTAATAGTCTTGGAATCGTTCGGTTCGGTAGCTGTTGGCATATTGACTAACTCACTGTTATTAGCAATGAATGTAACCCGATGCGGTTTGACATCGGGAAGATCTATTAAAACGAATATACAATACAATGCAGGCAAAGGATCTGGATTGAGCAAAGGTAAACGAATTGCTTACCAGGACTCTGTCAGCAGAAATAGTTAATAAATGGTACACAAACCAAGCAAGAAGGATTCAACTACCTTGTCGGGAAACCATGTAGTAATGATGTAGTTTTACTAAATGTTCAAGGAACACAACATTTTAAAATTTGATATTTTGAAATTTGAGAGACAACACTCGAGAGAAGCTATATTTAGTTGTACAAATATAATATTTTTTATTTATATATCCTCATTTTCTTTTCATCACGAAAGATCACAGAGTGAACATTGTCTACTTGACCATGGAAGGGGCAACGTCCTGTGTAAATTTCAAATGGGGGGGCATGCCTGGATTGCGCCCTCCTGGATCCGCCCCTGATTCGAGTGTATTGTATTGAAAGGAGGACATTTCAATGGCACAGAAGATACACAGAGTATTTTGGGTCTTTTGGTTGACACGTCTCTCACCAGTCACGATGTATGATCACGACGTATGATCTTCAGCCGTATCTATAGAGTGTTGGCCTTTGACTGTTACAGGTCTTTGACTGTGAAGAATCTTCCGCACGCCCCAGTGCTCCACTGCCCCACCCATTGCAGATCCTCTCATGGAGACCGGATTCGCATTGATATGTTTCGCCACAGTTTCTGTCTTTGAATTTGCCTCTGTCTGTTTACGTCTGCCTATCTATTTGTCCTTCTCTGTATTGGTTGACTCTTTGCTTTATTCCACCTCTGTGTAGCTTTCGATCTTTCTGCCTCTGTCCCTGCATGAGGCTTTGTGTTTTCATTAGAAGATACCAAACACAGCAACATTAAAAGCAACATTCATCCCGGTGATTGTTGATGGGCAGCAGGTTATTTGGGCCAACTTCTTCCTTATCTATAAAACCATGAAGTTTGTTCCTTCGCCGGTTTACAGTTATCGTGTCTGCGCTTCAGCCACAATCCCTTCATACCTCGGGAACACGCTATACCTGTGGGAGTGTCTGTAGATGCATGTAAACAAGCGAGTATCACTAATTGAGCCGCACTTTATTGAACTTCTTCTTCACGTTCTCTACCCTCAGGCAGGTTCATATGTCCAACGACGCCATTTTTCTCTGTTCTCTGCTTCTCTTTTCAGTCCGCTGTATCCCTCCTTTATTGAACTAAACTGAATTAAACAAAAATTTATACAATAATATAATATACAATACAGCTGTATCTTAATATTGCCCTCCTTCCTATGCTCAGAACAGCATATACGACCACACGATGGAACATTCTGTGGTTCGGAACAGTTGTGAGCGACGGACTTGCTCAAGGTCTTACACGGTGACTCCTGAGTGGAGGCTGGACCCGGTCCTACTCTCCGGGTTACAGGTCGAAATCTGTGCATTTATAGGCAAAGATCATGCCACATGTTCCGCCAACCGGTCTGCCTTACTCTAGTACACACTGTTAGGGTCTCATGTCTGAGTCCTAACCGGTCCTGGGATGGGCATTCGTTACCCTTGAGTAGTTTCTTAGCCGAGGGGAGTAGGCTATATAAGGAGGTACGAAAAGGGGCGGTTAGAGAATCTCCGATACTCAGCCTTCGCGCTAGTCGGGTTGTCTGAGATTTCTCTGGGTTGCATGGTAGTCAAGTTAGTTCGTGACTTGTGCCATTTTCAAGTCTTCTTACGGTGCTTCCGTTTCTGATGTTCGTCAGCCCGTTGCTGAGTTACAGACTTCTTGTTAGTAGGTCGTTCTTCGTATTGAAAACGAACCTTTCTTCCACCGTCGTTCAACGGTTGGGTAATGTATCGTTTTGATTTATTGTTTTTGTCGAGAATTATACCTTGAAAACTAGATTCGAGTCTTCAGCTTTGTTGTAGCTAGGAGGAACCCGTAACATATGGGGTCTCTAGTCCGGGATTTTTCTTCGGTCGTTCGTGTTTTGGGAGCTCTCATATTATGTGTAGTCGTAACATATGGGAGCTCTAGCCGGGATTTTTTTCTCGTACGTTTGAAATTTTCATTTGTTAGTAGACAACATTTAAGGTGTCTTTGAGTCGTAGAGGAAAATTTTGAAATTAAGGGGCGTGTCTGACGAGTTTTGTCTGACGGAGGAAATTTCGAAATTTAGAAAATGGAGACACCGGAGGTGGCAAAAATGTTAAAAGCGGAGGACATTTTTGAATTGAAACAAGATGAATTACGTACGGAATTGGAGAAATTGGGGCAAGACGTGAAAGGTCTTACGAAATTGCAAATGCAAAAAGCATTGTTGAAATTGGTTTCGTCGCCCTATTCTTCGCCAAAAGCAAAAGAGTCTGAGGTTAAGGCGGAAAGTTTACAATTGAAATTGGCCGAAATTGCACGTATACAGAAAAAAGAAGACCGAGAAGCGGAAAGACAGTTTGAGCTGGAGAAATTCAAAATACAAACACAGATGGAAGCGGATGCTAAGAAGGAACAGGCACAAATAGAAGCTAAGTTTAAGATGGAACAAGCAGAATTGGAGTCACGTAGATTTGAGAAAGAGGCAGAAGCAATGGAAAGGAAGATACAAATGGAAGCACAGGTTAAGAAAGAAGAGGCAGAAGCAATGGAGAGGAAAATGCACATAGAAGCACAGGTTAAGAAGGAGTGGAAGTAGCGTTGGGTGTGTTTGAATGTGCGTCTGAGGATTTAAAGCTGGATAGCTGTCTTCAGAAAGAATTGAATTTTGCGGTTGAGGCGCAAGAAGAGTTGTTCGTCGGGGATGTTTCTGAATTAGACATGAATGTTGTCTCGGAAATATGTATGGGTGATACGTCTCAGATGGTGAATGATTGTAAAGTTCTGTTGTCGATGGAGTCTGTGATGACAACTGTTTTGTGTGAGAATATTTCACATACGAAATTTTCTAACGAGTCTTCTTCGAATGTAGCAGTAATGTACATGAATGTTGACTGTGGGGAAAGAGTGATTCTTGTGAGTACGGTTGTGTTGTTGCAACTTTATGGTCAGATGACTAATGGCTTGAATGATGTATTCACGCAAGTTGTCACGATTATGCCCTGTACGCAGATGGGTCAGTTGTTGCACGAGAGCATGGACATGTTTGGTTGTCATATGTTCTTGCAAAAAGAATGTATGCATGACGACATTTTTGAGAGTTCTTTGAAGAGGGACAATGTTATACATGAGTGTGATGACATGTTTTTGGAAAGGAATGAAATTTTACCAGATGTTTTTGAAGATGTAGATTTCTTGAAGAAGTGTCTGATGAATGATGGTCAAGATACTTGTTATATGTCTTCAGATTTGACAGGAATTTCTATGGAGATTGTTGGCATTGGTTGTCTTGAGACTTATTTGTGTGCTCAAGTTTATTTGCAGACTGTGTTCGCGAGGATGGAACGTCTGGTCTTCAGGGAGTGTTCGGGACGCAGACGAGTGACGAGACGAGGATCCAAGGGACTGAGCGCCTTCGTCTTTCTTTGGATGGTTGTGACCGTTTTGGTGTTGTCAGCTCGTGACACTTGGGTCATGAGTTGCACGGCGTTGCTTCCGTTGATGGAAACGGATGTCGAGGTGGCTTTGGTTGGCCTACTCGCCGCTGCTCACGTCTTCGAGGTGTGCGTTGGTTTTGTACAGTTGGTGTACACTGACAGTCGGCGGAAGTTTGGTTTTGGACTGCAACGTTGTTTTTTGAAAGTTGCGTATAGAACGAGTCGTCTGAACTTGTTCTCAGATTTAGTTTGTCGGTTCACCTTTGGTGATTAAATGACCATGCTTAGGGGCGACGTGAGTGAACGTCGTAAGCTGTATAGAGTAAATGTTTTGTTGTATATAGTGAATTTATTGTGTATTTCGTTTATATTTTGATTGTGATATTTCTTTTAATGTGCATGGTTTGCATGTTAGTTAAGTCAGAAACCCTTCTGGTTTCTGCCTTGTTTGTGGTCCGGGGTATGTTAGGGTCTCATGTCTGAGTCCTAACCGGTCCTGGGATGGGCATTCGTTACCCTTGAGTAGTTTCTTAGCCGAGGGGAGTAGGCTATATAAGGAGGTACGAAAAGGGGCGGTTAGAGAATCTCCGATACTCAGCCTTCGCGCTAGTCGGGTTGTCTGAGATTTCTCTGGGTTGCATGGTAGTCAAGTTAGTTCGTGACTTGTGCCATTTTCAAGTCTTCTTACGGTGCTTCCGTTTCTGATGTTCGTCAGCCCGTTGCTGAGTTACAGACTTGTTAGTAGGTCGTTCTTCGTATTGAAAACGAACCTTTCTTCCACCGTCGTTCAACGGTTGGGTAATGTATCGTTTTGATTTATTGTTTTTGTCGAGAATTATACTTGAAAACTAGATTCGAGTCTTCAGCTTTGTTGTAGCTAGGAGGAACCCGTAACAACACATTTGCAGATGAGGGACCTGTCGTCGGTGTTTTTTCGGAACAAGATCTGTTTTCTTTATCCAATGGGCGTAAACGAGTGTGCCACCTTCGCCTTTGTATATAGATTAATGTAAACAAGTCTATTCACTTTCACTTTAATTTTTTTTTAAATTTTACATCTGCCTTAGGCTTCATAAGATAAGACAACGCGAGATTCCTTTCGTCTCAAACTGTTTGGCGAAGTCTTGAGTCGCTCGATCGGACTCTGAACCGTTGACTTCTCTGATTTAGTTTGTAGTGTAGCGTTTGCTCGAGAAAGACACAGTCTTTGATTTTTGCATGCATAAAATAATAATGAAACGAGCAGTTTAGTCACAACAACTCTCGCATGCGCCGATTTTCAAAGTTTCTTCATGCACGAATCTTTCAAACAACGAAATTGTGACTCAGATTATTGCTACCAAATCCTTTGTGCTATCTTCTGTAATGCTAGATGATTTTATGCGCCATTTCCCTCCGCAAACACAAACCAGATCAGAAAAGTTTAGAATAGTTCCTGTCTCATCGAAGAAAACGCACGCATTACACAAGCGTTTACTTCCAAAACATTTCGCTATTGCGCTTGCTTGGAGTAGTCATGTGACTCCATAATGAAAATCAAATGATTCGCTTTCATTAGCTCGGGAATATACCATGTCGGGCCAACGTAAATCACCATTATAAATATTTCTCCAAAAACTCCAAAAGGGGTATACACTCCGCTTTGGATTCTTCTGGGTCGTTCAAGGCCATCTGTGGTTACAAAGGCGATGTCACCTTCTCCTCTTAGGCCTATGGACATTATTCCTCACCCAGCTCCACAAACAATCCTTGGTAAAAACATTCCTGAAAAAGCATGGCTTAGCGCGGGTGGGTAGGTTAATAAGTAAAATCATTAACAGCATTCGGTGGAACTCTCTGATCCATCTTCCTTGACAGGTCCTTTGTTCAGTTGAGGCCATGGCACTATAACAGTTAGAGGAGGCAAACAACATTACTGAACGTCCACCATAAAAGGGAAGATTGAGGCATTTTTGCAACCTGACCCGTGAAAGGTGCAGAACTGTTTGTCCCGCAGATTCCCATAGGGCCTACATCATCTAGGGCGAGTACCTGGGACTAACCAACGAGCAGCCTCCCTCTGCAGAAATCTCATCCACGCTAGAAGACAATTATATCAGCGGCACAATTCTGTGCGCTGAAGGCAAAAACGGACCAATCAATTAAGGATACGCTTCAGCAGCTGCGCTTTAAAGAACTCTGCTCCTCCTTCAGACAAACGTTTCATACCGCCACTTACTACTCGTAGTTCCTTTCAAATTACAGAAGCTTACCCGCATTCGGAGTTTTCCTGAGGCGTCGTCTGGGGAAGGGCTGGTGTTTTTCGGCCCCGACACAGTTTGGAACTATTAAGCTGTGATCTAACCTCAGCATTATTAGAGCGACCGTCGAGATGAGTCTATGAGACTTCACCGGTAGCCCACCACTCAGTGGTATAATTTGTGTATTGTCATTTTGCTTTATTTGGTGGTGAATAAACTACTTAATTACTTACTTACCTCCTCAATTGCATCGCGGCCAATCTCATTCATCTTAGCATATAATCAGGTGGCTTAGCGCTGTATTTCAAGGTTATCGTTACTGGGCGGATAAAAGATTGTTCCCCTCTGTGCAAGTGCAACTGTACTAAATAGAACTGTGTAATCTTTGTATGACTGCAGCCAGCATCGCAGAACAATGACAAATCGTTTACTGGAAATATAGCATTTCTCCCTTTAAAGACAGTGTCCAGTTTTACAGCTGCCACATTGAAACAAGGCTATTAAATGCAAGACAATCCAAGGTTATTTTAAGGTCAAAAAGGAGAATTTCAGAGGTTAATGTTGGGAAATGGCTACAGCTCAGCCAAATGTTGTTTTATTTTGGTGATTCTGTGTTACGGTAATTTTTTCTAAATTTTGACCTTGAAATTACCTTGGGTTAATTTCAAGGTCAAAGGTAAAAATCAACAGAGAACTGCCATAATTCAGAATCATCCAGATAAAGAAAATGGTGGGAAATGAGTACAACTCAGTCAAAGGTTGTTTTAATTTGGTGATTCTGTGTTATGGTCATTTTACCTCAATTTTGACCTTTTGACCTTGAAATTGCCTTGGGTTAATCTCATGGCCAAAGGTCAAAATCTACGCAAAACTGCCATAACGCAGAATCATCCAGAAAAAGCAAAATTAGGCCGAGCTGTTGCCAATTTTCTCTTGATTTTGACCTTTTGACCTTGAAATGACCTTGAATTATGTTAGCCTTCTAGTTATGTGTCTTTTCTGATGCAGCCCTTATCGGCCCGATCAAACAGGTAAAAGAATCGCCCAAATATAATAATATTTAGCTGAGTTGTGGCCTTTTCTTTTGATTTTGACCTTTTGACCTTTGTTTTTGGTGTTTTACATAAAAATGCTTATTAATTTCAGAGGGCTCCTATTCTAACATTAATTAGTAGACCATGACGGATCTTCATGCCAAATATGGTGCTTTTATCCGCTAGGTAACGATAATTTCACTAAGCCACCAATAGTATAGTGCTGCATATCACCTGTGGAACATGTGTATTTTAGCATATTTTCAAACATCTATTTTATTATGTTCCCGCTTGAATTAGGTGATACCTCTGGCTGAAAAGTTTTAAAATATGTTTTTCTTGAAGCTAGAAAAGTGTGTTGCTTTTATCCACAAGATGAACAATGCACTACCTTTTTGGACCTTATCCTCCTCACTACTAGCAGAGAAGTATCCTAATCCACGCTTTAGAGGGACCTAGCTTGCTCTAGGCAAGAATTCTATGGGTTTGCTCTCTATTATGACTGGATAATTGGATATGTATACTGGCGCAAACTAGTTTCCAAAGATTGCTCCAACGCTTTTGCTGTCCGCAATCGCAGCATACCTAAGCATATAGACTTTGGCGTGCTTGTTGGATGCGAGACTGCTGGGCGCAAGCAGTCAGGAGCTTCCCTAGTAACATCAATAAGGGGACATTTCGTCTTAAACTTGACTTCTGTAAAGCCTTTAATTGCCTTTACAAAGACCACGTGATCTCTTCGATCTATGCCATTTTGCCGGAACTAGCACCTTCCACTATATACTCGTATATATATAGATCATTAATAGGCGAATAGTAACCATATCTAAAATGTGGTTATTTCAATCTTCTGTCTCAAAATGACCCTCAACAAGGAAATCCGCTAGTACACTGCATGCTCTTCGTCCTCCATTTCCAGTCACTATTGCTTGTTGAAGTTGCGGCTGTGTCAACTTGATTTTTCTTGAAATAAACGAATATGTGATGATGACGATGAGTTTTGGCCAACTTGTCATCTTCTGTCTATTGTTGGGTTCTGTGGACGGAGGAGGCGAGGCAGCCGAGGCTACTGGTAGCTCAGTTCTCAACTTATCTCTGTCAGACAGTCAGTTGCCCACGCTTCATTTTCGATCAATGCTGGTGGATTGGGGTGACTGAACATGAGTGGGCTGCCTCACTAACACTCTCCGTGTTCTTGACTTCGACGGGAAGACAACAAATTGGCTCACACTGATCCAACCCGCGATAATCCTCCAAGTTTATGGATAGGCCTATGTACACATTATTGATGTACAGTACGAGGTCATGCATGCTTGCCCGTTGGTAGGCAGAAAGTTTGAGTCAACATCCAGACAGCAGTTTTTTTAAATAAGCATTCATAATGGGATAAGGCATAAACCGAAAGGGTTGCATCGAATCTGAATGCTCTGCTATCCAATCTCTTCTACTCCACCAGGCGTCTTTCTTAAACACTTCAACGTTTCAGTACCGTTGCTTTCCGCAGAACGTTCGCAATTGTAGATTTGAGGTGAGAGATTAGATCAAGTGAGATGAGTTGAGATAAGAGTAGGTAAGATGAGACGACAAAGCAAGGCAAGACAAGACATGAGGAATTCTAAATAAGGTCTATTTAAAATAAGAAAGCAAGTTCCAGTTATTAATGATTTTTCCGACATTCATCAAAACGTCTTTTACAGGCGCCAGAACGAATATTTATAAAGAGGCAACGGAAAACAGGAATTCACGTGCCAGTCAGGTGTCACGGATCTAGTGGTCATCGTGGCCCTTGAGGCAGTAGTTGACGATGTCCCTGAAGCTGTACTGGGGCCAGGTCCTGATGAGGGCGTACAGCTGGTCGCCCGGACAGGCAGTGCACCCGCCGTCGCGATGGCCGAACATCTCATAGTTGCTCGCTAAGATTCCCTATAAATAAATAAATAAACATGAATTAAATGCATAAATAATTTATATTCCTGTAATCACACAATTTAGTGTTTTAAATAAAACATCTCGAACAAAGTAAAGTAGATTGTGACCGAGTCCGAGTGTAAGAATAAAATAAAGAAATATGACAACACTTGGACTTCTTTTCGAGATTGATAAATGAGTACTACCGCTTGTTGTGAAGTCAATAAAGTTGCAAATGCTGTGTTTGGTCTGTTGTGTTGTGGTGGTAGTGGTAGTTGTTGTTTGATAAATCGTGGCTGAGAGTTTGCCGAAGTTGCGTTCACGCTTCAGCGGTATGATTTTCCTACCTTTAGACCATGTTTCTGAGATGTTTCCATAGACGCATGCATAGACGTATGCTTGCTCAGTAATTGTATGGAAGTCTGAGGTGACGTGGCAGCCAATGAATTGATCGCAATGTCGAAGAGAGATATTATCGTAATCATCAAATTAAGTGACAACTTATTCTGACTGCATCGTTAATGTGAAAACGCTCGAGTGGTTCAATTATGGTCCTTGGAATCCTGGACAAGAGGCCGCAGCCGTAGTCTGGCCTGTTGATGTTGGAGGCAGATACGACGCACAAGATTACCGAGGAGGATAACTACAGTCGGCAGAAGCATTGCTAACGACCTCTCGTCTAGTCTATATCTGCCTCACATATAGAGGGTTAAATGTCATCCAACATGACAACTGAACCCTCCCTGAGGCTGGAGAGATGATGGTCGATCCCAAACTTATCCTTGTTTGCATGCCTGACTGACTCTTGTACTGAGTCAGATAAACGATAGCTTCATCACACCCGAATCATATTAATTATTATTTCAATCAGCGTCAGGTTTGCGATTTGCGACAGCTGGTGAATCAGCATGTATTTTAATTTAGCCTAGGTTAGCTATAGCCTATAGGTTATTTTTTTTAGCTTAGGCTAACTATAAGTTATTGTAGGACAATGTCAGTCTGGGATGATGTTGGCTTATGTCGATATTCATGTGATACTGGGGGCAATTAAAACATCTTTTCGACTGTTGATGTTCTGAGTTCTGACCTGTTGGATGGCGCAGTTGAAGATGTTAACGATGGCTGATTGTGCTGCAGCGTTAGGCACTCGACTCGTGTAATCTCCGATGCAAGACACGGCCACCGCGATATCGTTGTATCCATAGGTATGGGCGCCGACCTTATCCCAACCACGACCCTCGTACGCACGACCATCCTCACCAACCAACCAGTTGTACCCAATATCCGGCCAACCTATGTGATTTAACGACAGCAACAACAAATACTACTACTACTTTTATAACAGACTACATCTACTACTACTACTACTACTACTACTACTACTACTACTACTACTACTACCACTACCACTACCACTACCACTACCACTACCACTACCACTACCACTACCACTACCACTACCACAACCACTGCCACTGCCACTGCCACTGCCACTGCCACTGCCACTGCCGCTGCCGCTGCCGCTGCCGCTGCCGCTGCCGCTGCCGCTGCCGCTGCCGCTGCCGCTGCCGCTGCCGCTGCCGCTGCCGCTGCCGCTGCCACTGCCACTGCCACTGCCACTGCCACTGCCACTACCACTACCACTACCACTACCACTACCACTACCACTACCACTACCACTACTACTACTACTACTACTGAGAGCCATCAGACGATCCGTTGCCCCCGCGGTCTTTACCAACATTGTGCCCGCCTTCATCTGCTCTCATGTGGACTACTGTAACTCGCTCCTCGTGGATCTCCCCAAGTTGCGCCTCCAGTCTCCCCTCCAGTCAGTCTTATAGCACGCCTTCCTCCGTTTACCAACATTTCTACTTATATGACTGAAGTCTTACACTGGCTCCCAATCACCTGTATCACCTCGTGTATCCAATATAAGATTCTCCTACTGGTCTCCAAATCTCAACTAGGCCTTGCCCCCAACAATCTCTCTGACTTTATGCGTAAACCTCTCACTGCAACCTCTGCTTGTCCCATGCGCTCTATATACCGACCTTTTGGAGCTATTTGTCCCTCGTGCTAGGTCTGCCTTGGCTCAAAGCAGGTCATTTGCTGTGGCAGGTTCCTCCTCATGGAATGGCCTCCCTTCTCTTCTACGGGTTGAGCTCATGGCTGAGATTTCCCACTCAACCTCTCGCTCTCTCATGACGTTTCTTTTCTCCCGCGGCTACCGTGCTGAGGGCGCCTTTGAATAGTCTATACTGCATGCGAAAGGCACTTTATAAATTTTTCGATACGATACGATACTAGATCACAGAGACGTACAAATATCCAAAAATAAATGTCTATCCGAACTTATTAAGTTTTAAATCTACAGATGAATCTAGACTAGATTTAAAAGTGTTACCGTTGGAATCCATGTGATAGTTTTGGATGGAATGCATCTGAGCGACGCATTCATCGTATGTGTAGCAGAAGGCCGTGACAGTGTGATGAACGAATCCCATTCCCACTGGTTTCGATGGCAAAGGACCAATGGCCCAGGCAGGCGGTCGAGCACCCCACTGAGCCCGACTCACCTGCTCAACTTCCGAACAGACACCTATAACACACACACACAAAGTTTTAATTGATATAAATCTTATTTCTACATATTCTTTATAAATGTTTGAATACAATACAATACAATATTCGTTCTTTCCTCCGTCCATCCATTCGTTTTGCGTTCATCGATCCGTCCTACCACCCGTCCATCATTTGGTCCATTTGTCAGTTTGTACTTCCTTCCGTCCATTTGTTTGTCCATTCCTCAATCCGTCCTTCCGTAAGTGGGACCGGATTTGTCCATCGTCCCTGCATTTATTGGTCAAGAATGAGGCGAAAGAAATGTAAGCTGTTGGCTATACCTGGTCCTCCTCCTCCTGAGCACTGCGAGTCACTTCCCATGACCAAGTAGATCGAGGCCATCCACCCAGTCTGCAAGCAAAACATTATAGGCATAATTAATTAATATATATGATTTAATCTTTCTTTATTTGTATAATTATTGATAGTGAAATGTAAGACGGTGATTGAGCTGGGTCTATATATATGTGCTGCGTACTCAGAAAGGCGGTCTTTCAACGCCGACCGCTCCATGCAGTGACTAACAAGCCGGCTGTAATCTGTAACAAAATGGTTGCACTACTTCGTATCGTAATCGTAAACTCTAAACTTCTAAAGCGCCACTCGAAAGCCAAGCGCAAGGCACCAGCTTATTCACGAGCGCTGATAAATATCATATCATAGATATCATATCATAGATATGCTGGATTGGATGATGACAAACGGCTACAGGAAACTGAAAGAAGAGGCCCAACAACGAGAGGAGTGGCGACGTCGGACATTTGAACCTGCCTAAGAGGCAGAGAACCACAAGAAGATAGATGCGCCAGGTCATCATTCTGATCCTGCTCACATTTCATTCTGGCGGCGTCAGGCTCGCATCTTCCACCGAGAACGGTGCTGACTGTGAAACGAATGGAAGATGAAGCGCCGTCTACCGTTGCTGCCATGTATCGACCTAGATCTAAACATCGTTAATCCATGCGTTCACACTTCACAGTCCTCCTTAAAATCCTGTCACATACAACATCCAGCTGGTCTTGACTGGAGACTTAAACATCCACGTAGAGGATCCGGATTGCTCCTGTGCCAATCAGCTGCGACAGCTCATCGCTAGCTTAGGTATGAAGCAGTATGAAGCTGTGCCCATAGGCCTACTTAAAAGTGGTGGTTGTCACGATCTGGTTATCACAAGATGACTGCAGCCCCGTTCCAATCGCCTTCGAGCCCCGATCACAGCCTGTTCACCTAAAGCAACCTCCGTTCTTCCTGTCCTGCCCACTCATCAAGATCTCTCCCATACAAAGCTCTTTGAGTTTTACACAAATCGACGCTCAACGCAATAACCAAACGCCTGATTCCTTCGCGATCTCTTCGCTTCATTTCACTCCGTCGATTGACTCGGAGTGCAGAGCGATAGTTAGGCTCTTCCGGTGGCACCATCTTCAAGGGAACAGGCCTGGACAAGGACAGCAGTTAACGGATTTGGCTCTCTGCGAAAAAGCACTCATATCATAGATATCATATCATATGAGCTACTGGGAGAGTCTGATCGCCCGCCACTCCTGTGGAGAGTAGGGCAATACGAATGGTTGAACGTTGGATCGACGTGTCAGGGCTTCTGGGCCACTCCTGTACCTCGTAGAGTACATCGTTCTCCGCATAGAACTACCTACATTATATGATCAAGAAAATATCTGATGTCTACAAAGCGTGATGCCTTGCATTTATCTATACGATGCCGCCTGAACCATTTCGAAGCAATGAAAGACGATGGTCGTCGAAGGTTTTCATCACTTCTTCCATCTTCTCCACTGAAAACGCTCGCTCGACTTTAATCAAACTATCTTTCTTCAAGAATTCGTCGAGTGACTGCTTCCTTTCCTCGTGCAGCTCTGATTTTAAAGGCAGTTCAAAAACGTGCAATTGTAATATCTTTAAAGTAGCAGGGACTGGATCTGGACAACATCACCAACATCCTTGAGTCTTAGTCAACAAGCTGAACTTTTCGCATATATAATAATAATAATAATAATAATAATATCTTTAATCTTTCTTTAATTAAGCGCCTGACAAACGCACTGCGCTGTACATTTACATGTTATGCAATTGAAACAATCTTAACTACTAACAGAACAGACAGCCTGCAATACACGGCGCTAGTAGCAGCCTACAAAGCATGTCCGCCCTACGGGACTCGAACTCGGTACCTCTCGCTCTCTACGCCAGTGTGTTATCCAATGCGCTATCGGCCCCCCCCCCAAGAGAAATGTTCATCATACGAGAGTTATGCTGCGCTGACTTCCTGTTGCCTAAACCATGTCATTCTAGATCATCTTTCCGGCAAGAATCTCATTTGTTGGCACTTCTCCGGCATACCGATGGAGTTCTGTTTTAGAGTAGCCTATTGAGTCACCTATATATATGTAGGCGGTCGTTGCGCTCTGCAGCCCGTGGAGACAGGCATGTACCGCGCTTCCGCACTTAAACTCGAATACATCGGTCCTTCTAATGTGCTGAATCGTTCTCATGGAAGTCTGATGTTGCTTGTAAGTATTCTCGTTTTGTACACTGTTCAGCAAATGAAAGTATCTTGAAACGCACGTATTAAGATCAGGTTGATGTTCGTCTGAGCAGTTTGAGGTAAATAAAATGTGCTGCATTACGAGACATATGATGTATACATACACATAACTTACTTTTACATTTACACAGTTTAAAACTTCGTTCTTTCGATTTATGCGCAGGCATGCATTTGAAAACTTTAAAATTGGTAACGACATACAAGAGTTAACATAAGGCAATTCTTGTTGAGTAGACGATTGACCCTGGGTGCTTATTGATGAGCGGAGTCGTATTACTTACGGAAGCTCCAAACTCAACGGCGTGGAACTCGTACGGGACCCCGCTGAGATCGCAGTCAACATTCTGACCGATGGCCTTGTAGCACTGAGGAGGATTTGCCGATCCGATCACATTGCCACACGCTGCAGCGACAGACAACAAGACGACAATGAGGACTAAGAAACTGGCTTCCAAAGAGAGAGACAGAGACATACGCAGACAGGCAGATACAGAGAAGACAGCGTGGTACCATTCAACCATCTCCCCTCCGGGGTGGTGAGATGGTTGAATGGTAGCACGCTGGCACGAAGATCAGAAGGACGCAAGTTCGATACCCGGTTGCCCCATAAGCTTGACTCAGCCTTCAACTCCCTAGAGTTACTGTAGAGGGCGACTGTAAAATCAGAAGTAGGACAGATGGGCGCCTTGCATGCTGCATAACAGTTAACTTCGACAACTGTTAAACTTGTTATCATCTGTTTCTGCTATATCTTGTAATCTTACTGCGTATACTTGTGAGTTTGAATTAATAAACGAAAATAAAGAGATGATGTGGGATGATGGCAACTGAATGGTCCGATGACATAAAAGTCTTGTTCCAGTTCGATACGCCAACAATTGGCAGCATGTTTAGAAACATGTGACACAAGGAACACGGGTTTTTAAATTTGTAGACAAACTATAGGCTGACGTGTATAAGAATATATAGTGATCTGTCAGAGTATTGTATTTTAAAATTTGTAAAGCGCCTCTTAGAGTAGGCCTATAAGCTATTCAGAGGCGCAAGAGTATCATGAGTGATGTGGGTGAGTATGAATGATATGTGTGAGTATGGATGATGTGTATGAGTGTAGAATGATGTAGGCCTATGTGAGTTTGGGTGATCTATGGACTGACCTTAATCTCAATTTCGTGTGGCAAGTGTTTGGGTAACCTGGTGGTGGTTGAAATGTTAGTGTGAGTGGATGGATTTGTGGTGTGTGACTATAGCTCTTACGTGAATCTCTGACATTGACTGCGGTTGCATCGAGGCAGATGCAGGACCCGGCAGCTGGATTCGTTCCGGTGATGTCACCGACAACCGCAGCAACGAGACAACCAAACAGCAACAGTCGTCCAAACATTTCGACGTCAACAGTAGAACAAAATCGACAAATCTCTAATCAGTGGTCGTATTTATAGGATCTGCCCAGGTGAGAAAATACACGAGCTAGCCAGGTGCCTGTCACAATCTTAGATAGACCGATAGATAAACAGAATTCTCAGGCAAAACAACACCTTGAATTCTAGTTCAAAATATCGGCTGTTAAAAGTTCGTTAACGCATTCATTATCAGCAAACTCGTAAGAAATGTTAAGACGATAGCGACGTAGAAGCGACGTATCAACGCTTTTTACTGTGGATTCCATCAGTTTCAAGAAAGGCAAGCCCTGGTGAAAGGCCTCGGATAGTCTTAATAATAGTCTTTCTGATAATCATATATCACTCAGTGAGTTTGACTGATGTGTAGATTTTATAAACTTAAGATTTGGGAGTAATAAGTTACAAAGCGTTGACAGCTACAATAGAATGTGTTTGCATCTGCAAACAATTGTAGGCCTATTGTTAATTGCATTTTCTTTTAATAGATTCCAAAGCTGTCAAACCTCATCAGGTTGCAATCAGTGTTTAGTACAGCGAGTCATTCGTCAATAATGAGACAGCTGTCGAACAGAATATCACCAAGACATTAGACATCATGGGAGATCGATAAATATTTTTCCTTACACGCGTTTCTTTCCAGCGCAGTTGTGCACAGGTGCATGGTAAAAAGAGTCTCACAACAACCAGAAAACACGCTGGGGACAGAACTAACCAATTGCAAGCAACTTATAATTATTATCGAAAACTTTCAAACCTCGTCTTGTTTAAACAAAGTGTTAAAATGAAGAATCTGTCAACACCATTAATGCCGTGAACAGACCTCTTTTAAAGAAGAACCAGTTAAATTAGGGCCTACTCACTTTAGTTAAGTAGCTTAATCCTGCTCATATTAGCGTAAATTACTGCAGGAAGATTCAACAACCGAATTCAATTGGTAGTTGAATCAGAGTCAGACAATTGTGGACATTCAGCCGATGCGGTGGCTACTGTGAGTCAGATGTGTCTGACTATGGATGTCATCTCTTCTTGGAGGGCCTCCAATCGGCTACTCTTAAATCCCTCTAAAGCACAGCTCATTTGGCTGGGTAGCCGTAGACAACTGCAGGGTATCGACTTTCCTCAACTTACCCTGCTCTTTCCTCACATAACCTTTTCCCTCACACTTTCTCTTGACTTCGAGCTTACTTTGTCTCAACATGTGAACTCAATTGCACGGAGTTGTTGTTATCAGCTTCGTCAGCTTCGAGTGGTCTCTCGCTCTCTCTTTCATGATGCAGTTGTGGTCCTTGTTCATGCCTTTGTTACTAGTCGAATTGACCACTGTTCCTCACTACTTGCTGGCCTTCCCCTTGGTGTTTTGGGGCGACTAGATCGAGTTCTACGCTCGGCTGCTCGGCTTATTGGACGGCTTCCTAAGTACTCTCCTGTCTCTGCATACATGCGTGATGTGTTGCATTGGCTGCCTGTGTCTCAGCGGATCTCATATCGCATTGCTGCTCTGGTTTCTCGTTGTGTTCTTGGCTGCGCTCCATCTTACTTGCGTGATCTTTGCCGCCCAGTGTCTGATGTTCCAGCGCGTCGGGTGCTTCGCTCTGCGACGAGGGGTGAGTTCCTTGTTCCACGGACTCGCTTGGCTATTAGGCAGCGCCGTGCTTTCTCGGTTGTTGGCCCTTCCATCTGGAATGACCTACCACTTAAGCTCCGTTTTTACTTGTAAGCCATCTGACAGGGTTCTACAAGTCCCTCAAGTCTTTTTCTTTAGTCGTGGCTGGGCCGGGAGCGCTCCTGAGTAGTTTCTTGAAGGGGCGCTATATAAATGCTCTGAATGAATGAATGAATGAATTTGGATTGTTACGGGACGGCGTATTTTCCACTTGCTCTGGTACCATATTGCCACGGTAGACCTACCAAACTGGGACGCTGAACCCACTTTAGCATGGCTGATGTAGCAACCAAGATGGCCCACCCTGAGTGGAAGAAATGTGGGCCAGGAAGACCTTTGCTGTCCGCAAGAGACGATAATTATGTTCGATCGAGCTAGAGTTGAAAGATTTCTGAGAAGATTACGAAGAACGGGTACCTCAAGGATGATTCTCCCACGGCAGAGGAAATGGCCAAACATGCTGATGAACGTCTCTTGGCTGCCGTCATCAGATGTGACCACCATGTTCTTCGAGGACTATTTCTTCCTGTTGTTAACATCAAATATCATCTACGACCCCGTCCACATAGCTACACATTGCCTCCGAAAGACGATAGACAGTTTATCCCTAGAGTCCTATATAGAAGCTCTCTTGGTGATATACGCTAATCTGACATTGCATGACTAAAAACACTACACTCATTCTAAACTTTTCTATTAGGCTACTATATGTATCAGATAGCGGTGTGTCTACCTGTTTCATACCAATAAACGAATATATTATAACATATAATTCTTATTCAAACCAAAATCTGAGCCGATCCGGGCTCTCATCAGTGAATATCACAATTATAACACTTCCTTGTGTCAGTTCACAGATGATCGTAATGTAAAGTAACACAATGTCCATTCGGAAACGCTATCCAGAAAGCCACGGTAGCCTCTGGTACCGTCGAACTTAAAGTTGAGTTGAATCGTTCAGAACACCTTCGTGCACTCCAGTCCGGTCGGAGCACTGTCAATGTATTCCTGGAGATCAGAGGTTCTTCTCGACGACTACGACAGCGACGACGATGACGACGACGACGACGGTAAAGGCAAAGCGACGACAAGATATAATAGATAGCGCAAAGGCATACCAGATCTCTCGTATTCATCGCATCGTATCGCTTTCTTCTCCCTTTTTATAGTCCGTCGACTGATGACGTGGCAAAGCAGGCGTGGCAAGCTGTTGCAGCGTGGCAAGCCAAAACGTGGCAAGCGTGACAAGGAGTGGCAAGCTGTGGCAGCGTGGCAAGCCAAATCGCGTGACAAGGCAAAACGTGGCAAGCCAACCAAACAGATGAAAAGGCGTGGCAAAGGGCGTAGCAAGTCTTACAAGAGCGTGGCAAAGCGTGGCAAGAGACGTGGCAAAGCGTGGCAAGCCGTGGCAAAACGTTGCGTGGATGGGGAACGGTGGCGAAGACGACGAGGAAGACGAGAAAAAGTCACAGTACTCATGCAGTCTGCTACTATACATTATTCTGCAGTTTTCAAAGTATTAGCCTACATACGAAATGTTGAGCATAGGCTACCATTTTACAACTCAGATAAGTTGAGATAACCTCTCATTACTTGACTTTAACCCGAGCGCCAGACCACCCTAAGTTAAACCAGGGATGTAACGCCTCTGATTGGTGCATGTGCATTGCAAGTGGCGCTATATAAATATTATAGGTACAATACAATACTACATATTCATGGGTGTGAAAATCTGAAGAACTTAGTTAATATGAGATGCAGTGCAGTGCATATGTAACCTAGTATTCTTAAGGCAAGAAACAGAAACGACGTACAGGTCTAAGTGGCGTTAAAATTAAAGATGCAAGCGCTCTGCACGACCATAATTGAGCAAATGCTTTCGTTAGCGGGTATAGATCTCGAGCCTTTCCAGTCAGGATCTTGGAGCTCTGCACCGTCTAATTCTGTACAAGCAAAGGTATCGAATGATATACATTGAAGCTTTTGATGATAATGGAATAGTTTCATTGGATCTGATCATTTGCCGCCTAAGACCTACTGACTTGCTCGCAAATTTAATGCCTCTATCAACCAGTGTTTAATCTAGTCCCCTTGCTGTCGGGGGGGAGTCGAGGGTTCTAGGGGGGTATCCAGCTTATTATAAAAGTTGACGACCGGGGGTAGTGACGAGTTTTACCAAAAACAAGACGTCAAAAATTTTTCGTGGAATTTTCGAGGGGGAGGTAGTCACGAGAGTTTTCCACAAGGATTTTCGAGGGGGGGTAGTAACAAGACTTTTTCCAAGAAGAATTTTCGAGGGGGGGTAGTATCGACAGTTTTCCAAGACAATATTCTACAAAATTACATGTCTTTCATTTTTCTTGGGACTAAAAATTTCATCTCTTTTGGGGGGGGGAAACTCGATCCTTTACCCCCCAGAGACGTCTAGATTAAACACTGTCTATCAACAGTATGCCTAGTCCTCCGTGGCATGGTCCTGGATTAGAAGTGGCTGAAGCGCAGTCTAACAACTCGAATTACTCGATAACCTTTTCCGAAGCGTATCATGATTTGAAAACAGCTGCACATTTCACGTGATGGACCGAATGTTTAGATGTGCTCCGAGGTTTCTTTTAAAATCACAGAACTCGAAATGACTGGAAGCTACTCTGGTTTCTGTAACACCCCTTCTTCTCTTTTACTCCTGACCAATTCTTACTATTCAATCAGACTGAATCTATGTCTGTTCTTACCTCAAAGTTAATGCTTTGGAATTTTACCATAATTATTAGAGTTCTGCCGAAGGCAACATCCTGGTGCAAGGTCTAACACGTCCGTGTGATACCTTAACAAAGAAGTTAGCAACAGTTCATTGATTTTCTGAATTAATTATAAGACATGGATGAACATGTCTCTGTTTTTCATGTTTAGGTCTAAACAGCGACCTGCGTATACGTTGTTAATGCTGGATTCATGGTGATCATAAAAGTCTCCTAACTAGGCTTACCTACCTGGTTATCGGCAGAAAAGTCCTGTCCCATCTCCGGCTGTGATCTAATTAGCATCTAACTGTATAATTCACGCGGACAAAAGTTTCTACCTGCCGTCAAGGTTCATTAGTCATCGAATAGAAGGCTAATTTTATTTACATTGTTAAAATATGTAGACTGGTGGTCTGTTCTATAATAAATTATGGAAATGTGACTGCTTCACGTTTAATTCAGAAACCACCTTTAATTAACCGCAGCAACAGGTATATCAGCCGTAGACTACATTGCAACGAGGTTCTTATCAAATCGTTCTGCGTCACTGTTTATACTCTCTGTCAGTTATAAGCCATATATATACTTCACAGCCGTTTCGTGAAGACTCTACGTTTCGCTACTGGACTCTCTGCCAAAGGTTAGCATTGAGTTAACTGAGTTTCAACGCGTGAGAATGGGGGAATGTCGAAGCTATACCAAGTGGACAATTTATCGGCCTTAGAACCATTCATTTGTAGGATAGCGTTAACTCGAGTAATAACATAGAGTCTTTGATTTTCCACAGTACAATAATTAACAAATAGTTCGATATAGTACAGTGGATCTTTGTAGTTAGCCACAAAATTATCTGCACGTAGGAATCTATCAGGGCATCCATAACTCAGCCTTCAATTTAACAGACTATAATTCTCTTCTCGCTCTATTAGTAATCCCTGTATGGTGTCGGTCCACGTGTTGACGTTCCTCTCTATTTGCTTCCATGTCCATTACCTCAGGAACATTGCGCCTAACCCAACTGCCATGGCCGTCGGTGCACCGCAACTGTTTCTCCTACAGTCTCCGCCGGATATATTTCGAAACTGATTCTCCTCCGATTGATCTGTTTCGAAGCAGATTCTTCCGGAGAATCTGTTTTAGAATAAATTCGCCCCGTGAGAGACTATAATTATTGTAAAACAATGTCTTTGTGGAGAGAAATTATTGATTCCTGTTGAAATAAACTCTCCCTGAAAACTTTAGTTTTATAAGAACAAGATCACGTTCCGGGGTATCTTTTAAAGTTGAAACTGAAAAGAAATAAAATGTAGAAAATAAAAATCTATCGGAGTCAAAAAATGTTTGCAGTTATTTAGATACTCAACACAGATTGATGCAGATTTCTCTTGTAGTCGATGTTTCTGATCCTTAGAATGTTCTATTGGATATTCTTTATCTGTAATGCAATTCAATAATGTGATATATATATATATATATTATATATATATATATATATATATATATATATATATATATAGAGAGAGAGAGAGAGAGAGAGAGAGAGAGCCGTTTCCATGACTACGGTTTTCAAGTGTTCCTCAAATTGCAGTGCCTTAGGCAATTAAATTTACATAGCCTATTTTTCGCACCCAATGTACATTAACTAATATTGGTCAGCGTTTCATTGAGATCAGTTGAAAATTGTTAGAACTATGGTTCTAGAACTAGCCTAGGAATTAGCAACTCTTTTGTTATCTCTGTGCGTGGTAAGCAACTAAATATCGTTGCTCTGGTTGTCATTGCCTCCTTGAACAAAACCCGCTCTTATCCGAATGATTTCTTGGTTCAACAAAATACTTCAGACGTCTTTATCTTCTTTGAAGCAGTCATGGCTTATTCTAATTTAATCCCTTCTTTTCATTTATTGGTACTGGCTCCTGAAACTAGATAGCCCTGGATTCTCTGCGATTCTTTAATGGGTTTAAAGAAGAGTGGCTTGGCAATAAATATAATATAACGCAATGTTTGTGATTGCAGGACTATCGAAATATTAGCAAAGAAATCTGTCGCACTCTCAAATGGAGACATTACAGATAATAATCGTTGGCCTGCTGCTACTTTCTGCCGCTGCTGAGGCACAAAGTGAGTCTAATCAAATCACATTCTATAGGTGCTCACTTTAACAGAGTGTTTCACTTCAAAAGTGTGCTTCTATAGCGCCGTTATCTTTAAGCTCAAAACACTATTCGATGATCTCTACCTGGCAAATGGGCGTTTGAAGACCAGTCCACTGGACAGAACTGGGGGGGGGGTCGTGAGGTCCTTGAGACCGGAAAACAGGCTACAGATGGTAAGAAATCCGAAAAATAAGACTTCAACCTTGACTTAACGTACATTAAGTCAAGTTAAGGTAAGATCGACTTGAGCGACCTTTCCAACCACACATAGCCTAAGTCGTTAAATAGTGTTAGTTTGTAAACGACGCTGTCGTAAAATCATAGTAACCGCTGCGATGAGTTATGAAAACGAGTTTTACCTTAGGTCTTCATAATAACAGCAAGGTTTTAGAAGGCGAGCAAAATAAGACGATATTAAACAACTCCCAGAGTTAAACGACATTCGAAATTTTTTATAAAAATATGATATAGAAATAATGTGGCGTTTCACCCGGGGGAGGAGAGGAGGGTGCGTTTCACTCTTAACTTCCACTTCTCTAGTGCAGCGGTGTCTGAATCGTTTCTTCTCTTCGTATTTCCGGTCGAGGTCAAGGTACTTCGCACAAGCAACAGGAGGCAAGGAGACCTCGAACCGGGAACTAGGCAGAGTTCGGTGGGTATGGTTCCTGCGATCTGCAAGGAGGCTTCACTAAACTGGCAGCCAACAGTCGTCAACCAAGAATTAACTTTAAGGTCGTCGATAGAGTCACGCCCCACGTGACTGGTCACGTAACTTTAATTAATGCTCACAATCGACAATGTCACTGCTTTTACAACAGTACAACTTCGAAACAGAACGTCCTCTCAAACTACTCGGACGGCTGACTTTACTCATTTAGTTGTTGCTCCTGAGTAGGACTAAATCTTAGTCATTTTAGTTGTTGCTTCTGAGTAGACTTACATCTTAGTCATTTAGTTGTTGCTTCTGAGCAGACTTACATCTTAGTCATTTTAGTTGTTGCTCCTGAGTAGGCCCACGTCTTAGTCATTTTTCTGTGATGCCTATCTTATGCAGTTGTGCACATAATATGGGTACTACAGTTACTACACTGATGTGTACTTTAAATTTTTCCATGATTCCGCTTCAGCCACCAGCAACGCTACCAATTTGACTTCTGGACTTAGTCCTGGAAATGCATCAGACATAGGGTCAACCGGGACTCCTCGTTCAGTGACTGGTCTGACGGCGACACCTCGTAACTATTCATCTGAAGGGACCAGTTACATCACCTCAGAGTCCTTGAGTAATTCCACTTCGATTTCCATCATATCAACAACTACTAACGGACCGAGTTCAACCTCAGGACAACGCTCAACGGTTAGAACGACTACAAAACACCATGCCACAAATACTGCTCCCACTATACATACATAGACTACTACTGCTGCTGCTACACTATTCAATAATAATAATTATAGTAAATATTATTATTTGACTAGTAGTAGTAGTAGTAGTAGTAGTAGTAGTAGTAATGGTGGTGGTGGTGGTGGTGGTGGTGGTGGTGGTGGTGATGGTGGTGGTGTAATGGTGGTGGTGGTGGTGGTGGCGGTGGCGGTGGCGGCGGCGGCGGTGGTGATGCCTATGGTGGATAGTAGGCTAATGGAATTGCAAGAAGGACGAGGACAGAAAGAAGAGGAGGAAACAGACTAGGTTTATATTATTTTTACAAGTTGATGATAGGTTTATTCAGAATCGAACAGTAAAACAATCGAACAGTATGGATGATCAAAGTACATAGTAAGTTATACAGTCTCAGAATTGTTCATCAATGATCC
>JACEVL010001051.1:375000-387019 GCA_020284085.1 Aporrectodea caliginosa
ACATTAGATCGCTTCTCTGCACACTTCTGTGTCGTGCGTTGCCAGAGTCAGGCGTTGGATGTTCTCTGTTATCATCGTGACTGCCATCGTCTTTACGTACGCGTCTCTGCTCCAACATTCCTTAATCCCTCTCCATTATCCAGGCACGGGACTGGCTCGATAACGATGCTTATACACCTACATGTACAGTTATGCATCACACGAAAATCTCTTCTTAACATTAAAGCTACTGTAAGGATGTTATTATAAATATGAGCACTCGATGTTAACTTGTCTATGAGCAAGACGAGTGAAAAATTAAAAGCCAGGTAAAGTCTTCGGTCCATTCGGTCTGTATCTTTCAATAAATACAAGAACCTAGTTTTAGGACAGAATAAACCATGACAGGGTCAGGATGATGCGAATGTAATAGTGTACAACTGTTTTTAGCGTGGCTGGGCTGGGAGCGCCTCTGAGTAGGTCTCTTGAAGGCAGCGTCGTTTCAAGGTCGTCGTAGGGCCTATACTCCCTATAGGCACTCTTGCACTCGTATGCCCCAACTGCCAGCTCTGCATTAAAGCTAAACGCATGATTACGCATTAACATTATTTACTGACGTCACTTTTTAATATTCGTTTATAAAGTCTGGCTTACTTTTTATTGAACCACCGTGTATAATTATAGGCCTATCTTCTTTGTTTCTCCTCCGTCAGGCCAAGGCCAACGATGAGTCCTCAACTTGTCGTCTCCAGAGTTCTCTTGATTTTTTCCTTTGCTTCTGCAATGTTCATCTTCATTCTCTCCAGATCCTCTCGTATATTATCCATCCATGTCTTTTGTTGTCTTCCTCTACTCCTAGTTCCCTCCACATATCCGTGTAAAGCCATCGATGGTATAATCTATTGCCCATTCTCATCACATGTCCCAGCCACTTTAGCCTTTTCTTCCTTATTCTATCGATAATTGTATCTGTCTGTCCTAGTTCTCTTCTAGTCACCTCATTTCTAATCCTATCTCTTTTGCTCCTGCCCTTTATTCTTCTCAGCCAGCTCATTTCCGTCGTCAAGAGTCTCCTCTCATCGTCCCTCCTCAAGCACCAGCATTCTGAGCCATATAGTAGCACCGGTATGACAAAGATTTCGTATAACTTCAACTTTTTTCTCATTGATATGCTTATAGGCCTATACCGCATGTAATAATGTATATGGTTGATATAAACAGCAGATCGGATCGAGTGAACTCTGAAGTTGGGATAGGAGATCAGCCTCGCCAGCGATTCAGACATTAAATACAGAACGATGACAACAACGGTAACAACTCATGAAGACAAGATGGCCACATTATGATTTGGACCTTTGGAGTTTCTCAAAATAATGTCTGTTAAAAGCGACGCATCCAATGTTGAGGACACAATAAACAATAATTCTTCTTTCAAAGACCAATCAACCGAGCACAATTCGCCAGATAACGGAAGTCATGAAGTCATTATAGACGTCACTAATGACGTTGTCGCAAACGCCGATAACGTAAAAAATGACGCACATCGGGATGATGAGGAAAAGAGCGATGGGAAGTGTCCGTCACGAGAAAATGGTAAGAGCAGATCACATGGTAACACCATTAGGTGGAAAAACGAAGATCCTACAGGAGACGACGACGAGAGCAGAAATACGAAGAAGAAGAAAAAGATACAGAGCAACGAGATTGAAACAAAGAGGATTTCGAAGATTGTTAATAAGAAGCTGTAAGTAAACATTTTTACGGTTGCTCTTCTGGAAAAGTGATGTTTTTTCTCTATTGATGTAGTGCACTGTTGTTCAGGGTGTATTTGCAATAAAACTACACAATCATAGCCACCTTATCTTAGTCAGTCATTTATAATACAATTTATAATTCACTCTGCTCTACCCACTTTCTTCTGTCCTTACTTTCCTCACCGTTTCTTCACCACATCGGCCTCGGCGCTGCAGGCCCTGCCATCTGTTGTTCATTGCCCTATTCATGCCTCCCCGTTCTTCCACTGGTGGAGCACTGGGGATTATATATCGTTTATTTAACGACGCCGTCATATCAACGATGATTGGCGTCTAAACTATAGGCTGCCCAGAGGAAGTGGTTTCTGGGACCTATTGCATCACATTACAGTGGTGAAATGAAGTCAATGGAGTTCAAGTCCTTATGCTCATACAGCATATAGGTAATTCTTTTAAGAGCTTTTCGGGGTTCATTTAGTCTACTGCTGCCTCGTTTGCGCTTCAAGCGAAGAAAGTTTGTAATTTTATTTATTAACTGATAAACATAAGATATCAGTTATTAGCATAACAAGTATATCAGCAGATACATTAGCCTATATTACCTCAACATTATCATCGTTTTCTAACCTTAACTTAAGTGGAATTTTTTGGACTGAAAGGCTTATGCTTCACATGTGCGTGGCTGCTTTTGGACTGAACTGAATTGCACATGTGCGTGCAGTCTTACTAGAGAGGATTTAAGAGAACTGCAGAGCGAGTTGAACCAGAACAGCGTGAACTAGATAAGGTCATGTCAGTAACATAGCCTATGTTAGTAGCATATGACTCATGAATAGGTGCATTCCAATTGTTGCTATTTATTACGATTTTCAGAGAATTATACATAAATCGTCTGAGACTGGAAGAAAGTTTTGACGTCTCAGCATACAGTACATCATTGACGAACCAGAACGATATCTGGCGGAATCTGTCGACGGTAAGTCAGCGTCATCAAACAGCTTCATACTTATACCTGGTGCATCTATAGTGCAAGTAAGTGACATCTGCATAAACAGCATAACTGGTATGTTATATATATATATGCATAATTTTATATACATACATGTATTTTATATATACATATATCATGTGTGTGCATTGTATTGTATTGTATTTGATCATTTATAAAGCGCTTTTCATAGCATAAGCCTTTCAGAAGCGCTCCCATGTGCGAGGTATTCCGAGAGAAAAGGAAGGTTTTAAGATGAGAGAAAGAGGTATAGAGATGCTACCAGAGAGGATTGTAGAGCATAGGAAGTCCATTTCATAGAGAGGGACCTATGCAGGCAAAGGATCCGGATTGATTGTTGTCCTAAACCAGGGAATAAACAGGTCAAGCCGGTCAGAGGATCTGAGAGGACGCAATGAGATTATGAGAGGGGACGTGTGTGTATGTGTGTGTGTGTGTGTGTGTGTGTGTGTGTGTGTGTGTGTGTGTGTGTGTGTGTGTGCATATGCGGCGTTGTGCTTGTGTCGATGTTCCTGATTAATTGATATGTTGTCGTGAGAGCTATTTACGCGCAAGACGCGTGGCTGCATGCACGATGAAGCATCGTGGCTCGTTAGCGCTGTTAAATGTTGTAACTAGCCATTTATATAGCGCCTGTTGAGGGTAATCTCGCAGACGCTAGACATGATCTGGCTATTTTGGTTCTGTTGAAGCTGAGACGAGAATTTCTTCCGGATATCGAAGAAATTAGACGAAACAGAAAGCGCTTTTCCGATTTGACGGGCCAAACGAAGAACTGCTACAAAACGTTAGTCACCTTCTATTACGTTTCTGACTGGAAAAAGAAACTTCTGAGAAAAACTGCCAGAATATCACTAGTTGCATTCATTGGAAACGGTGTCATTATCTATAATTAACACCCATGAAGCGTTGTAGCTAATCGTAAATTTAGACTAATGTTGGCCTACGTTTAGGTTTTAGCAAAAGGCATATATAGCCAGTGGTGTAGTGGTAAGAAAAGCAGTGGGTATACTGTAAATTGTAATGAAAAAAGTTTTTCGCGAGCCAATGACGTATAGAGTGCTTGCGTTCTCGGGTGCACAGCGCCTGAGGAAATCCGACTAGGAAGACTGGTTCGTAAGCTCTTCCAGTATGGTCCGGGGCAGTGCCCCATGCAGCCAGAAACGATTTTAACTTTTTTAAGGAATTTAGTATTCAATTCTTTCATGAAAACTGATTTGAAAATAAGTATTTTTGACAAATGAAATTACTTAAGAAATATGAAGACTTTTACATTATGAAAGAATTTCAAGAAAAGTTGAACATGTTAAAAACAATCAATACAATGTAGTGCATAGCCTATTTTAACAGATTTGGACTGCTGGGACAAAGTCACCCACGACTAGAGGTATGGGGAGCTTTGTAAGCTCCCCAGAGGGGTCTTGGACGGAGCCCCAGCTGACAACGCATATTAGAGCATTTGCTGCCAAATAGAACCCATTTTAGCCACTTTATTTTAATAAATTTGCTTTTTATTTTTATACATATCAATATTTAAGTCATTCATAGAAGTTTAAAAATATGACGTAATTAGTTCAACCATACCACCAAAATAATTTATAGAAATAAGTCAGTGACAGGCTGAGTGACTGTGATGCAATGGAAGAGCTGCAGCTATTACAAACAATGAATCAATGATGGCTTAACTTCAACAAAAACTTAGAGTATGCACCTGTCCCAGAGGATTGTATACGATATAGGCCTAATCTCATCCGGACGTAATCCTTCTGACAAATCCCCCCATTTTGTGTAGGTCATAATCCCCTCGAACATCATCCCCCTCTGTGCAATTAGTCTATTTCTGCATTTAAATGACACACCTTAATTGCCCAGTTTTGTTCATTGTGTTACCTTGTTAATGTTGTTAATGCATAAGCTTAGACTTAAGACTTGTTATTTGCATTTACATCTTAAGTTAAGACTTGTTAATGTCATTTAGGTCTAAAGTTAAGACTTGCAAATGTCGTTTAGGTCTTAAGTCTTGTTAATGTCGTTCACTTTTGAAGTTAAATTTACAATGAACGAATGGTTGGCGAGATCGAACGATCGGCAAGTGGAAAAAAATCCGGTAATTTATCGTTTTAGCGTTCTAAATTATTCGCTCATTGTAATTCTTGCTTAAATAGAAGTTGGAATAATGAAACAATTCTTGTTCAGCCTAAACAGAAGCTGGAATTATGAAAACAATTCGTCGTTCTTGCTTGAACAGAAGCTGGATTGTTGAAAATAATTCTTTTTTAAATAGAAGCTTAAACAGAAGCTGGAATTATGAAAACAATTCGTCGTTCTTGCTTGAACAGAAGCTGGATTGTTGAAAATAATTCTTTTTTAAATAGAAGCTGGATTGATGAAAAGGATACTTTTTATACTAAGTTTTCTTAATTGTTTTAGCCGCTGCTTGTAACAATTCTGGACAAATTTTGGGGCGACTAGCAGGCCTATAAAAATACTTTTCCAGTAGAATCAAAAAATATTATATGACTATATCCTATCCTAGGGCCCTGGGGGGTTATGTACGGGGGGATTTTGTCCGGGAGGGATTATGTCCGGCGGATTATGTCCATCTACCGTCCCAGAGATATTGCCAATATTGGTAACACGCTGTGTATAACATGTTAACTATAAACTACACGGTGGTTAAATGAAAGTAAGCCAAACTTTATACTTCATATGAGTACTTCTAACATGAAAACAGTATTTAATATTTTTGTGAAGAAACTCTCAGTAGTATGGTTAGATTATTTAATGAAAGAAGATGTTCAAAATGTCCTCCTTCTGCTTGCACGCAAGCCTGGAGGCGCTGCAGCCATTGGGCAACAGCATCGTCGATTATCCTCTGATCCAGACCATCCCACACTTCCAACAAGCGTTGCTTCAGATCGTTTACATCAAGGATTGCTGTCTGGCAGACTCGCTCTTGCATAACGCTCCACACTTTATAGTCGACAGGATTTAGATCTGGACTGTTCGGAGGCCATAATGTTGGAGAAATGAAGTCTGGTGTCTCTCTTGTTAGCATTTCGATGGTTTCCCTGGCTCTGTGTGCTGGCTAGATTTCTGATAACAGATAGATGTTGCGACAGCAGAACGTCGCGATAATATAGGCTCCGCTAATTTGTACTCCAGGATCAATGAAGACCAAATAGGAACGACCAAGCGTCGAATCCGCAACGGACACCATAACAGACTTGCTGAAATGGGTACGCGTACGCAACAGTCTGTTTGCAGTACGGTAACCTGTCTTTTTTAGTGCCACGCGTGACGTGCAGGCGATCATTCTGGGTGTTACTTGGTCGTGCAACGGTGAACAACTTCTTGTCAGTAAAGAAGTTGAAGTCAAATATATAACGAGGATATTTTCTCAACAGTTATCTTGATCTGTTCAAACGTGTCAGACGATTAGCTTCCGTCAGTTCCTGTACTGGCTTCTTCTTAAGGCACTTGAGTTGAAGGTCTTGATGGATTATTTGAACAACACTGGACTGATGAATTCCGGTTTCTCTGGATATTTGACGTGTTGTTCTATGAGTATTCGGAGCATCCTCTTGACTCTGAATAAGATCTCCGACAAGGGCAACGTTTTTTTCAGTATGCTTGAAATGACTGGCTAGAGCAGCATGTGACACTCATATCGCTTTCACAGTCCGCTTTAATATGCTGTCTCTATAGAAGTCCAGAACCACGTAATTTGTAGAAGTTGCGTCTGTGTCAGCTTTCGAGTTTCAATAAACGAGTATTGTATTATATAATAGGAAACTACTTGCAACCCACCTCGTGTCAAGCACACGTCCACTTCGCAAAATCTGAGCTTCCACTTCCAATGACACCTCTCTCAGCTCACGTTGATTTTTTACTAGGCTGGCTAGGCTGTAGAATACTGTCAATTAAAGCCTTGGAGTGATTCATTGCGGTTATTTCTCTCACAGCATCATGAACTGCAAGTTCTAGTCTATGGTTAAGACAGTGTCGTGTAAATAATCTTGTATACTTGACAGTTGTGTCACTATACACCAGATTTACTCCCGAGCATCACACTTGCACCATCACTCACGATTGCAATCCAGTTTTCATTTAAGTAGGCCTACTCTTTCGTAAAGCCGGCTGATTGCAAGCACTTCTCTAGAGCAAGAACTATGGCTGCAGCTGTCTGTGCCTCCAGTTCAATCAGATCCAGAAATATAAAAAAATACTGGCTCTGTTGTCAATGGCTTTTATATGGAAAACTAAAGCAGCTTGTTTACCGACTGTGGGCGATTCGTCGATTACCACAGAAAGCTTCAATGAAGAAGTGACCGAATATGAATGGGGGACTTAAACATGGGGCTATCTGCGCCGTGCACATGTATACCCACATTTTTGCAAACATTTTGAGCGTATAGGCCTACCCGCGTTATTCACCAAATTCCAATGGGTATACGGTGCTTGCTAATAATTGTCAGTGGGTATACGCCGTATACCCGCGTATACCCTCGACTACACCACTGATATAGCCTATACAGAGTTTATGTGCCATCGTTGACAATAATCATACATCTTTGAAGCACAAATAATTATGATGACGTGAACTGAACTAGATTAGCACGAATCCCAAAGTAGACTTCTTAGGTGTATAGGCCTGTAGTACTCAGCCCGTCTTGGTTTGCCTATCAACGCTCAGATTTAAAATCAGCTTTATCATAACAAACTCATTTGATAACATTTCAGGGAGGCCATACAACTTCTTCCCAAACGAGAGCTGTCTAAGAGTTTCCCGGTTGCTCAAGAAGCCAAAAGATTGAAGAAGTACACTCGTCAAATACTTGTGAGTATACGGCTCTGCACTTGGTTTTAGAGTGGCGCTTTAGAAGTTTGGACTTTACGATTACGATTAGTTGGCATTATATTTGCATAAATGCATGTATAAATGTTATAGTATACACTTCTCAGACATGTATGTATCTCGAGATGTACTACAACGCCTCTTAAGTACCTCACAAAAGCGTCACCTACGCCTGCTAAATGATGTCAAAGGTTCGCAACATCCGAAGCCTCTGCAGCACCGAGCACACTCCCTCGCAGATGGTAAAAGACGCTGCATACAATTACAAGGGCATCTCTCTTCCACCGGGTGTAGGCCTATGTGGGGAACGGCATTCCTCGCAGTCGGCAACTGATCGGAGGGTGTCAAACATACTTGAGAAATACTTCTAGATCTATACGCATTGTAGCGATTAAATCTTATCAAATGCCATGTTTAACTAATTAATTAATATAATACTAGTATAAGCTAGTCAATTACAGTGGCGATATATAAAAGATGTAGTGGCGATAAATAAATATAATATTAGACTAGGTAAGAGGCTTTTAAACGTAATTTAAATGTCACGTGATGTGCTATGTTGCTAAGCGACCAATGACGCTAGGTGGATAGAAACACAGGGACGGTTAAAGACCGGTAATAACAGTTGAGACGTTGTAAGTTCAAGAGAGAAGAGTGGTGAAAAGAATTGCCGAGAATGGAAGGAAACGGCAGCATCGTTTGAGTTGCGGAGATATACGTGGATCGACTTTATTAGGAGCGATCACGGTGAATCCAGGATTTAAAGTGTTTCGATCGAAGTGGAGTTCGAGCGAACTTTAATCTTGCGAGTGTCGGTGGTAGTGAAACGTTGCCACGACATTATTCGATGAAGTAAGACGGCGAGATTTGAAGTCAATCGTTCCTGCGTAAGTTAGGAAAGACTGTCATTCTGCTGTAGTTACTGTTGAGAGAAAGTGGATGTGTAACGGAGTAAAACAGTGGGATTGCTAAGTCATTCGTTCCGGCGTAAGCTTGGAAAGACTAACATTCAACTGGAATTACTGTTGCGAGGTTGTTTGGGAGCGATCGTCATTCGGAGTCAACTGCGAGCCAAGTGGACGGTTAGTTGCGAGGAATTTAAAGCGTGAGACTATTTTCCTACGTGTGGATTCGGATATTTCTACGCTACCTTGACTTTCAAAGACGGAGAAGTGATGTACGTATTCGAGACCAGCGATTGAACCTCGAGTATCTACGACTACGTGAGACCAATCCAAGAATTCTTCTACGATAACTTCGACATGGGATCCACGTGCACTTGTAATGGGGAATCAGATAAGCCTCATAATAATCTATTTATTGTAGATTAAATACGCCACTATAGGTAGATAGGATTTGCTGTAATTGTTGTACAGAATTGACTTATAGCTTGGGGAGGGAACGTGAAGTAATTCCCTCCCCACAAATTTGTCTAAGCTGTGTCATTTTTCTAAGCTGTGTCATAAATATTATGGCACCAGCCCCAATCGCCCCAAACTGTTCCTTGGGAGAGTATCGAAAATTTGTTGTAGAGTTATATACATATATATATATATATATATATATATATATATATATATATATATTCCACAACTGCGAACCCACAACGGGGGAGTACCTCCTCCCTCATCATCCCTGGGCGGAGTGGTATCGCTTTTCGCCGTTCCCATAACCCCGGCGACCTCCCGGGTCAATAAGGCCGAACGGGACAAGGACGACATCAGCGGGGGGACTTCAAGAGTCGGGGAGCTGAAAATTGGCAGTGAACAACGGCGAGTAGAAGAGGGGAAGATTGGGGTTTTTGGAAAACTGGAGGGTGAATGCTTTACTCGGGACTGGAAAGTGGACCGGGATATATGGAGTCCAACTCGTAACCGGGAGTTTCTAAGTCCGTACGACAAAGGAGTCGGGAGGCGTATACAGATTGGCGCTGAGGGAAACTGAGGTCCATTCATCTACACTCGCTGCATTCTTCATCCGTTCGCCGATGGACTTCGACTCATTATCAATGCGCTGCCGACAGTATACGCTACCCTCGCATACCGGTCATTGTCTCGTCGCCCTCCCACCACGCGCCATTCCGCCTCCTCGGCCTCCACGGTATTATTATTATTTTTATGTAATGTCTAATTGAATTCGAATTTACACTTTAATTGCTAGTTTCATTTAATGTAATGATTGGACAAACTTTACTTCAATTCACCCATTCGTTCGTTCGTTCATTCGTTCGTTCGTTCATTCATTCATTCATTCATTCATTCATTCACAATCGGTTGTTCTTGTACAATACCCTGAACCAGGGTGGATGACAGGCAGACGCTGTTTTCTGTTGTTGGCGTGGACGCTGTTTTTTGTTTGCAAGTTTTTCTCAGGTGACAAAAATTGTTTTAAAAGGATCTTTTCGGCCAAAATCGACTGTAATTCTTATGTTTCTTTGTAATACCGTTGGTGATTGGTATTTAGAATCGCGGTCACGACTTAGGCCTAAGGAATCTCTTACCTACAGTGCCCTTTATGCCACCCTAAGCCTCATATCGCCGCCTAAGGAATCTCTTACCTACAGTGCCCTTTATGCCACCCTAAGCCTTATATCGCCTGGCCTGAGAATTGTTACAAATATACATTTGGTTGTTGAAACAATAATTAATTATAGGTTTTCTTCTTCATTAATCCAAAGAGGAAGGACGATTTGACGTGACAGGTGCTATATTTAATTCTTAGAGAGGGTGATTACAGAATGGAAGACATTGGCCAGTTTTAGACAGAAGGCTATTCGATCTGAGCACAGATATATATATATATAGGCCCACAGTAACATAAGGCATGGGTCCAATATTATTTGTCGGGGATTAGAGGTACATGCCTAAGTATATAATGACCGGTGCGTGGGCTTCAGAGAGAGAGAGAGAGAGGGGAGGGAGGGAGGGAGTGTGGAGAGACAGAGACAGAGACAGAGGGTCTGTTCACAGAGTTGAAACTTGATAGGTCTGTAAACTGTGCACAGTGAGACTGAAGTTTATGATTGGACCAATCTTTGGATGTTTTAGTAATGGTAATTGCAAATATATACCGCCACCCCATGAGAGACTCATCAGAGGCACTTCTGACCTAACACAATGAAACCACGATCGAACAAGAATTGTCTTCAAGCGTTTGCGGACATAGGCTCTGTCTTATCTTATCTATTACATGATTACCATAAACATTCAAATGCAGGGTGCAGATGATATATTTTAGAGATCCTGAGTGGCCGATATGGGTTCACTGGGTTGGTAGCCACGCCGGCGGCCCGGCGTTCGATTCCGGGTCGGTCGGTTTATCAGAGATTAATTTCTCGGATCTTTACTGCGGGTGGCTCGGTCGCAATATAAACGTGGAGTACAATACAATACAATACAATACAACACAACACAATACAACTGGGGCGCGGTGGTTTAGGGTATGTTCGGTGCCTTGCAGCTGGAGGGTTGCGGGTTCGAATCCACCTCAAGCCGTCGCGTAGGGACCCTGGGCAAGTCCTTCACTGCAATTGCTCATGCGCTTCGGCGTGAAACTCCCTATTCAGCGTCCGCGCAGTAGTCAGGGAGCGCCTCTGAATGGGCAATCTTGTAGGGGCGCTATAACAAGTGTTCAAATACAATACAATACAATACAATAAATGTCTTTAATATTTAGGTTGAAGATTATATAAATGTTCCCAATAACTTTAATTTTTAACCTAGTGTGCAACTGAACTAACTCAGTAGTGGGCTTCTTAATGGAACTATGGACACTGCCGAAGGGTCAGTTTTCCCTCCCCACATTTTGAAACAGATTTACGGCCCTGTACGCCACTATAGGTAGATAGGATTTGCTGTAATTGTTGTACAGAATTGACTTATATTTTCAATATTAATTTAATCTATTTACTACCATGTGTCCAGTGTCATATTTTCAACAACACTTATCGTACGTAAGGCCTTCTCAGCCAAGTTCGACTAAGCTAAAAAGCTATATATTAATTATTAGGCTACAACTTTGGGAGCTCATAGTCCAGGATTTGAGAGACTTTATTATGCTTAAGTAAACCGTTAGTTAATTTGCATTAGGATAGTAGTAGATTGATTAGTTTAATTTGAATTATAACGGTACGCATCTGTAGGTCATTTGAAACGGTGCGATTAGATATTAAATTTATGACGTAGTAATTCCATAGAGTACATATCAATAAGAGGTTACATATAGAGCGTCATTAGTATTCGAGAATTTTATATAGCACAAAGCTATTAATTTATTACTTAGCCGAAACAAAAGTAAGCAAGTAAAATGTCCGTTACTGACTACCAACAGTGGTTAAAGATGGGCCAAGATCTCGGAATGGAAGGAGAGGAATTGAAAATTTTTGTACGAGAGAAACAGGCTGAACTGAGAGAAGAGAGA